>CM042789.1:12269676-12671240 GCA_018691245.2 Ips nitidus | reverse complement strand
TNGCCACTGCAATCANNTTGNANTTNTCAANAGGNATTTCACNNNATTAAGTTNANNNACTNNGTCANGNGGGTNGTCCTNNAGTCGACNNCATTCAANTACAGGNGAGNCTNNCNTTGTTNTAGGCGGGNNATGAACNGCAGGNNNTTTCNNCCGATTNNGTTTTTCNACCCCANNGTTCGGANAGNNNCGACTCGTGACTTTATGANACNANCGCAGTNTATCCCGANGANGGNANATCNNCNAATGNNAACGCAGATGTCTGAAAATTATTTCCTGAAAACACACATTTTTCATTGTTTGCTTTATTTAACTTATTTTTAATATCTTGATCGATTTCCACAGTATGGGAATCGAATCGAAAATGTTTTGTGATACTTTCATTGGAATTTTGAACGAAATAAAGCCTAAATAAAGGAAATTATGCGATATTTTAAGGAATACATTGCAGTAGACAATACCAGGTGTCCAAGAGCACCCTGGACATAGGAGATTAACATGGGAAAACGGTTTTGATTTTTTTGCGCCTGTACGGTTCATTTGATGGAAAAACGTTTTAGATAAAAGTTGTAGTGCACATTTTCGGCTATCAACTTGTAATTTTTTCAATACCGTAGATTTGACCATTAAGACGAAAAACGGGTCTAAAATTCGGAAATTTTAAATCTCCCGCCAAGCGGTCGTTAAGGAAAGTTTATATCCGGTCGTGTTACCAACCTTTCAAAATCATAACAAATCGTTGTCAGTCATTCTGTAATCAAAACATTCAAAACAAGTTTATTTAGTAATAATTTTGAGTTACTACCCACATAATGCGAAGAAAATACAATCAAATCGTGATAAAAACACTTTATCAGTAGCCACAGCCCAAAAATCTGGTAAGTTGCATTCATAACCTCATTCAATGTCTCTACTAAACTTATTTACTTTGTAGCAAAATTCTTAAAGAAAACACTGGTTTTCCTTGCACATCTTTAATGAGGATGACCGAATCACCTATCTCAAGCCTCTTCATAACACTACCAAACGATTTAAAGTGATGAAAACAGTGGACAATGAAGATCTTTGAAGATAAGTTTCCTACTGTACAGGGACAACAACAAAGGGGCCAAATACTTCCTTCAAAAGTGATGTGATTTAGTTTCAATGTGCTTAACTTCATGGACTATCATCAGCGAGGATCTTCACCAGTGTTGCAACTAAAACTTAAAATGATTCAGTGTTGATATCTGACTTAAATCTCAAAATTTGATGTACATGTGAAATGTGAATAATCTTAAACTGGCTATAAAACCTCTGAGAAACCCCTTTTAAGAAGAGAATATGGACTTACACAGTCAAATTATCAGTCAGGTGACAAAACTTTTTGTATATGGGTAGGTATTGTCGAAAAAAACCAACTTTTCAATTGAGCTATCTACATGAGCTGTTCTATTCTAGGTTTAGGTATTAACATTATAATTATGTTCTTTTTTCCACACACTCAATTGTTCCAAATAAAACTTTGTACACTGAACGTTTGTATTAATTATTTATTCACAGTTCAAGGTACAGTATACATTTTCTTCAAGTGAAAAGCTTAGGTACAATAGGTGGCAAAGAAAACTGGTCTTACCACATAAACAGTGATTGTTCCACAGATTGAGTGTGAGTGGGTGAACCTTTCACCATACAAGCTATGCTAAAAACAACTTTGTCTTACTAACCTAATAGTGGAGTTCCAAATTAGCAAAGGTAGGTGAAATGTAGTGATTGAAAGTCTCTAAAGAGAAACAATTTGCTTCTAATTCAATACACCATTTCACAGGACATACCTTTACTAATCAAATGTGAACTCGAGTTACACATTACTTGCAAATAAACTATTTTTGGTTAGTAGACATTTTACAAGTATCCTTGTAGGTGAATGATGTTCAAGTTAACTAATGGAGCTAATTAAATATCAGTACTTACCTTACCCTGTAGAGATGGGAAAAAACAATTGACAATCAGTTATAAAAAAATGCCTTTTTATTAACATCATACAATGTAAAACCACTTAAACACTATGGTGTGTTGATAACACTACAAAACAGAAGGATACAATAAAACTATCAATCACATAGGTCACTAAATTGCATCACTTTTGAGGGAAGTATTTACCCTCTTTTGTGGTCCCTGTATAGTAAAGCAACTTATCTTCAAACATCTGCAGGCCTTCCTAGTCCATTGTTTTTATCACTTTAAATCGTTTGGTAGTGTTATGAAGAGGCTTGAGATAGGTGATTCGGTCATCCTCATTAAATATTTGCAAGCAAAACCAGTGTTTTCTTAAAGAATTTTGCTACAAAGTAAATAAGTTTAGTAGAGACATTGAATGAGGTTATGAACGCAACTTACCAGATTTTGGGACTGTGGCTCCTGATAAAGTCTTTTTATCATAATTTATTTGTATTTTCTTCGCAGTATGTGGGTAGTAACTCAAAATTATTACTAAATAAACTTGTTTTGAATGTTTTGATTTCAGAATGACTGACAACGATTTGTTATGATTTTGAAAGGTTGGTAGCACGACCGGATATAAACTTTCCTTAACGACCGCTTGGCGGGAGATTTAAAATTTCCGAATTTTAGATCCGTTTTTCGTCTTAATGATCAAATCTACGGTATTGAAAAAATTAGAAGTTGATAGCCGAAAATGTGCTCTACAACTTTTATCTAAAGCGTTTTTCCATTAAATGAACCGTACAGGCGCAAAAAAATCAAAACCATTTTCCCATGTTAATCTCCTATGTCCAGGGTGCTCTTGGACACCTGGTATAGTGTATCAATGTTATAAAATTGACAGAACAGAAAAGCATAGGCACATGTAATTATTATGGTAAAATCTTTGTTACTACAGCATGTTGAGTTGAAACAATATTCATTACAAATTATTATAATAATTTACCAAATTTTCAACAGTTCAATGTTTAAACTACATTTTTAAGGTCACGTGACTGTCTTTGACACTTGTCAACTGGCTGTTACAGTGTTGCAAGCTTAAAATTGTATTATTAACGCCACATAATGTCTATTTTACAATTTCAGCTTTTACAACTGTCTAAATTCAATTTACCAAATGATCAACATTTAAATAACATTTTAAAGTCATGTGACTGTTTTTGACAGGTGTCAGTTGGATTTGACAGTGTTGCAAGCTCTAAAATGGCATAATCAAAGTCACGTGATGTGTCTCATGCAATTTCAGCTTTTACAACTGTCTAAAATATAATCTAAATTTAATTTACTAAATTTTTAAATTTTAAACCACATTTTAAAGGTCATGTGATTATTTTTGACATATGTCAACTGGCCTTTACAGTGTTACAAGAACATGCAGAATTGCATTTTCAACGTCACATAACATGTATTTTGCATTTACCATATTCCAAAGTGTAAACTGCGTTTTGAAGTTTACGAGACTGTTTTTGACAATGTCAACTGACTTTTACAATGTTGCAAGCTGAAAAATTGAATTGTTAAGTCATGTGACGTTCTACTTCCCTTACATAACATATGAAATGGTATCCCAAGCCATTACAAAGTTGAAAAATTCTTCGTGTTTAGATATTTATAATTTTAATAGCGCGATAGTCAAAAATACTGAATGTTTCTTGATACCTCTCTTATCACATCTATACAACACCTCTTTTTCCCACGATGTTTAAGCGTTCCAAAGTAATTCGTATATTTAAAAAAGGTTCAAAGTCTGACTTAAATAATTACCGTCCGATTTCAATTATTCCTATATTTGGCAAATTATTTGAAATTATCTTAAAGGACTTAATTCTTGATTATTTGCTTGAGGTGTCGTTCTTCTTCGCAGAGCCGAACTGCTCTGATTCTGCCTGGCAGGTCAACTGTGCATGTTGTATCTGGCGTTGTTGAGGGGCTTGAAAGGGGTGATCAAGTGCAGTTATCTCTTTATGACGTTTCAAAGGCATTTGATTGCGTTGACCACACCCTGCTGTTAGAGAAACTGACAAAGATCGGTTTTGGCCCTGTTTGTCTAAGGTTTTTCGAGTCTTATCTGCTGGACCGCTCTCAGTGTGTTGAGGCAAATGGAAAGTTGTCCTCTGTCTTGCCAGTAAAGCGAGGTGTTTCGCAGGGATCAGTTTTGGGTCCTCTTCTTTTTATAATCTACATTAATGTTAGAACACTCTAAAAGCTTCCAAATAATCTTTAACTAGTTTAGAAGCTCTCAAAAAATTTCAAGGCAGTCTAAAAGCTTCCGTATACGTCTAAAGCAGTTTCAAAGCTTTCAAAAGTTGAAATTCACATGTCTTAAAAGCAGTCCAGAATCTTCAGTGCTCCTAAAGTAGTCTAAAAAGATTTCAAAACACTACAGAAACTCCAAAATGCTTCTAAAGCAGTCGGAGGTCTTTCAAAACAGTCTAAAATCTTCCGTATGCTTCTAAAGCACTTTGAAATCTTCAAAAAATTTCTAGAAGGAACTCAATTTTTTTTTTGATTTTTACGCTTTTTTGAAGAAAATAATTTTGCTTTTTAAGCAAAATGCTGATTTTTGAATTTGCTTTTTTTCATGACTTCAGTGCTTTTTAATCCAGACTCTAATTATAACTATGATGCATTTTGACTAATTTTGAGCAATAATAGAAGCATTGTGAGGTATTTTAAAGGCATTTCAAGGTATGTTGTATGCAAAAAGGCACTTTGGTGTACAAAAAAGGCAGTCTACCCCAAGGTCTACCCTTCATTTTGAGTTCAATCATGTCAGATCAGAGATGTTATTTCCTAATATCTTTAGATCTTTGTTAGAAATTCAGAGATAATATAAAATACCTTGTAAAATACTGAACAGGTGTGGAAAACTTAATTTGTTAAACATTTGAAATGAAGGGTAAGATGGGACAACTTATGCAAAAAAATGCTCTCAACAAGGATCTTGTCAGCTTGAAGAGAGCAGAGCAAATGTGTGATGACAGTTCTAGTAGGTACTCTGATTGGCCTGATCTCCATGCCACTCATGCCACTCAACATCAAAAATTCCATTCAACCCACAGCATTGTAGTGTAGCAGACAAGTTTGCCTGTCCACAAAATCCTACAATTTAGTCAGATGTTCAAGCCCACACAATTCAATTTTATTGGATGCCACAAAATCCTATGACACCCAGTATTGTTAGTGGCCCTTTTTTAACCTCACTTAATCACCATTTTAGAATCAAAAATGTGTGTTTGATCAAGTTCCTACTTTATTTTGAAGCAAAGTTGAAACCGAGGAAACATAAAAAATGATGGAGAGTTTTCTTCAATAATTTACTCAATTTCTACTTACATGACAACCTAAGTTTTGCTGGTAATTCAAAGTTCTAATATATCAGCAAAATAATGGTGACAACGCTAAGCATCAGAATTCTAGTTACTATCTTGCTGAGTTGAGATAAAAACCTCGATAAAAACTTCATTCCTCGATAAAAATTTCAATTCATTTTTGGAACAAAAATTGAGTGTTGTGAATTTAAATCACAGGTGACAAACACAAACCAATTCACCATTCTCAAAAGGACTTATTAAATAAAGAACAACTACAATATGAATACCACAAATAGAAACCTTTAAGATTAGGTACTTACATTTGCTTGTTTTAAGGCTAAATTTAAAACCTCTATGATTTTGTCCCGATGATGTTCTGCAGTTTCTTTGGGCATAAACCCTTCGCCTGGTGGTGTAACATAAGTTTTTCTGGGATTAGACAACACCACACCATCTTTAATCACACCGACACCTAATTTGTTGGCACTTCCTTCAAACCCAATTGCTATCATCGTTCTTACTTAAAAGACACAATCAAAGCACGCAGCTTAAACTTTAAACTCCTGCTATAAGTCCCACATAGGAGTCAAAACTCCAAAAATATTATTGAATAAAAAACAAAAACAAACAATACAAGGTTATGTTCACAATGAGGTTATGTCATGTCGTTATGTATTAAATATTTTCTTCTTTTCTTCTCTTCTCTTTTAGTATCCATTATTTGATTAAAGCAAATACCTTAGAGTTATAGGTATACGGCCAATGTCCTATGTCAACCGTTCTTTAAAAAGGTGGCCTCCAGTGGGCGGTGAATTTGGAGAGTAATTGAATTATTGAAACTGCGCATGCGCAGTTTACCTCTGATTCTAGTGTGCTATGCATTACGTGCTACGGTGCCTACCAATGAAATGGAACTTTATATTATAAACTGCGAGCAAAAAGAATCAGGAGGTAGCAAATACCCCATTTGTGCATTAAGCGACCGAGACGGAAGTCGCCATCTTTGTCCCCCACATTCGCCTACTGCGCAATTGAATGAAACTTCCGAAGTTAGTCGTAAAAAAGTTATGTTTATATTTGGTGGTATGTCAAGTTAGCTAAAAACCGCAAAGATTTGTTGATTTTGTTTGTTTTGCTTTTCGGTCCGTTAAAGCTTAATTTTTGCAAACCTAAATTAGTTGAATTATTATTGACGAGTGGATTTGTGAATAGTGGGCAACAGCAGATTGATTATCATCACTGATTTTCTGACAGTTTACGGCCGCCATACTGAACGATTTTTGTCCACCTCTTTGATTGCTATTGCTCTTTCCTGCTATATTTTTTTATTTATTGCTAGAATCAGACTTAAGCTGCGCATGCGCAGTATTGATAATTCAATCAATCTCCAAATTCAAAGCCTACTAGAGGCCACCTTTTTAAAGAACGACCGATAGATATTGTCTGTATACAGGTGTGGTAAATCCAAAACCGACCATAGGAAAACCGTGTAACGGACAGAGAAACGTAGATAATTGCATGCGCGGGACAAAGACAGAAAACGAAAAAAATATCAAGTAGGCCATATTTTCAGTGCGCTGTTGCCAAAATCCAATACCGTCGACAAAATTAATTTTGTTCTTTGATTATTCTGAAGCGAGTTGTGTCAGGGATTACTCAAATGTACACTAACATAACACACTACTTTATTGTTGAATAGTAAACTTAATAAAATACCAATTAGAGTAACAATTAGGTATTGGATTTTGGCAACAGCGTACTGAAAATATGGCCTACTTGATATTTTTTTCGTTTTCTGTCTTTGTCCCGCGCATGCAATTATCTACGTTTCTCTGTCCGTTACACGGTTTTCCTATGGTCGGTTTTGGATTTACCACACCTGTATAACTATAAAGTATTTGTCCATTTGTGGTGGCCCTAAATACCTTATAGTTATATACGGCCAATGTCCTATGTCGACCGTTCTTTAAAAAAGTGGCCTCTAGTAGACTTTAAATTAGGATTGTGATTGAATTATCGATACTACCCGTGCGCAGTTTACCTTTGATTCTATGAACTAACGGTATATTACTGTAATGTATTTGGGTGGTCCTTGCAAACTATAGTATAGGGGTATCAATTTTGGGGAGTTAGGGTCTGGTGAGTGGGGAATGGTTTTTCCCCTTTTGCTTAGGCAAAGCGGGGGAAAGTGCCATGAGTGCAGTCAGAGCCCAGTTAGCACCGGGATAACTGCGAAAAGGTTCTACCCAGATTTTGAGAATAAAATTCTCGCCACCCGATGGGGAAGGTCTGGGGGAAATTGTGGTCCTCTTCTTCTTGGCTGGTTGGTCCTGAATTGTCGTCTATCTGAAACAGAAGGAAAAACTTATTACTAATTACGCGTTATCCAATAACTGGTCGGGGGCGTTTGTTGGATGCTTCTAGCTCCGGGTCGTAGTTTACTGCTTCTCGCAGTAACTGATTTTCGCTGCTTTCCGCTTTTGGAATATCTTCACTGCGCTCTGCTTAATTCTTTCCGTTGCGGTGGTAAACTTCAAAGAAGAGGCCACCTTTTTAAACAGGAGCCGATATAGTAGATAAAAGGTATCTTCGCGGTTGACCAATTGGCTTTGGTAATTACTATAGTCGTTTGTCATGTGATTTGACGCATGGATTTTTGGACAATACCACGTGCCAAAGGACAGTGGTATTTACCAACAATGGCCTCATTCGTTTTCAAGCTCCATACTATAACGTAAAAGCAAAAGCATTATTTAACTAACTGTCAAATTACGTCATTGTGACGTCAAAAACGCTCTGCTCGCTCCATGGAGCTTGAAAACGAATGCGGCCAATGAATTGGTCAACCGCGAGGAAACCTCTATAAACGGATTGGTTGCCTGAACGCGATTAACGCATAGAGCATGAAGAACAATCATGGAGATCGTTCTACTTCTTTTTCTTTTTCATTAGTTTGTTTCAATAGTTTTCTTTCTCTTTTTCAATAGTTGGTTTTCTGAATATTTAGCGCGCAAAGTAATATGACATAAGCATATGACAGATCTCGATTGCATGTTCACCTTGCTGCATTGACTCTGAAGTAAATCACTCCAGACGGCAGCGCGGTTGACCGAAAAAAGTGTTTAACCTGTGAATGTCCACCGCGCGGTTATTGTTGTGTGACGTCCCTTTCGTGTCTACTTGGTCTCCTTTAGATAAACATGCAGTTTTGACATTATTCAACTACAGTGGGTTTTTTTCCCCCTTTGAGAATAAAAAACCAACCAACCTGTCATCTTAAAACCAGAGCTGGGTTTTTTGATCAAGGTTTTTTTCCCCTGTGTAGAATAAAAAAACCAACCACCACCTTAAGTACATCTGGGTTCAGCTGTCCCCCCTTGTAGAATGACAGCCAGCAGACTAGTGATCTAGTTAACCCTCTGAAGATAGGTGTCTGATAATACACCCGAAACATGTGAGGCAGATAACAACTTATTTAATAAATATTTGTGAAGATTGACTCTGAGTTTTGTATTCACTTACACTCACTACTCCACTGTGGGCATATGGACTACTACTTTTCGGTTTTTAAGTTTTGTAATACAAAGGATAATTTTAATACTAAACTATTAATGAAAGTATGAATCCTGTAACCTTCAAGTTAGAATTGAACCACAATATTGTAGGAAAATAGGGAACAAACGCTTTTGGCAACACCGATGAAAAATATTGTTTTGACCAATGAGTAAAAAGAACAAGTATCAGGAGGTAACAATAATACAAATTATAACCCGTTTGTGCATTAAGCGAGGGGGACGGAAGTCCACCATCTTTGATTGCGCATTCGCCTACTGCGCAGTTGAATTGACGCAAAGTCATTGAAAGTTTGGAGTTTCAAACCCGCAAAAATTTGTTGTTTGTATTTGTTGTAGTATAGTGTTAGTTTGTTTTGTTTGTTTGTGGTTCTTTAACAGTTGACTTTTGCAAATTTAAATTAAGTTGTACAGTGGACAAGAGTAACAAGTATTGACGGCCGCCATATTACTCCCCCCCCTCCACCTTGTTTCTGTCACCCACTTGGTTTGCTATTGCTCCTTCCTGCTATGTTTACATTTTTTTATTCATTGGTTTTGACATAATATAAAGTTTCATTTCATTGGCAGTATTGGCACCGTAGCACGTGATGCACAGCACATTAGAATCAGAGGAGGCATTGTTTTCAGGGGCCCAATTCTTGAATCAGAGGGAGTAGAATTGTCAAGAGAAAGTAGGCGTGTTTCTATCGGTTTGAACAAACCCATATTCTCGACGTTCTATTCTATTAAAACGCGATAGAATTACTCCCTTGAATACATCTCTTGCTATTTTTGAGGGAGTCATTCATTTTTTAAGAGAACCTATTGAGGTTAGAATTTTATTTGTTTGTTTTTATTCCTATGCGAATTGCAAAACTACTACGAAACTTTGATATTAACAGTAACTTAGATCGCCGGGGATAATTGTTATTTTGTCGACAACTATGGATTTAAACGATGTTATGTTATGGGAGCAAATAGAAGAAGATTTGATAGAAGCAATAGAAAATCGTACAAGCGCGGAAATACTGGAGAAGAGAGACCCATTTCTTTTGAGTGACCAGAAATTTATAAAATTATTTAGATTAACTAAAGAAGTGACTAACGAATTAATCGACATTCTAACACCCTTTCTACAACCGCCAAGTAGACGAAGTGCTTTAAGTGTTAAAACGAAGGTAGGTAAAAATGGGATAATGGAAAAATAGATTAATTATTTATTGCCAAAAACATTTGTTATAACAAATAGATTTTGGCAACACTAAGGTTTCTGGGTACTGGCAGTTACGAAGAAATTACGGGGTCCAACCATTATGTGGGATAAGCCAAGCAAGCATGAGTCGATGCCTTAATGAAGTTTGTGAAGCACTAAATAGACCTGAAATTTTAAATAATTGGGTACAGTTTCCTTCAACAATCCCTGATCTTACTCGTCTCAGAAAATGGTAAAATGAGCATTTAAAATAAGACTGGAAAAACTATCTATATGGTGATAATTCTTTCAGTTTTTATGAACAGTATCAGTTTCCTGGTATTGTAGGGTGCATTGATTGCACTCATGTAGCAATTACAGCGCCTAGTGAAAATAATCCAGAATTCCCTGAAAGAGTATATGTGAATAGAAAAAACTATCACTCATTAAATGTGCAATTGGTAATTTCATTTAAATAATGTAATAGAAACATAATAGAAAGAAATCAGGGAACAATCCCCGGCGAGCATTCTATTCTATTACGCTCAAGAATCGGGCCCCAGGAGGTAAACTGCGCATGCGCAGTATCGATAATTCCATCACTCTCCCAATTCACAGCCAAAGTATTTGGTATATAACTATCTTCAAATCAAAAAAAGAAGAAGACCTGCCAGTAGCTAATGCCAATAACAAACGTGAATTTCTTCCTAATATTATTATTGTATATGCATTTATTATAGCTTCAAAGGAAAGTGATAATTAAATTCTTAATTTATTTAGAGTATTAGTTATTTTAATTATGAATTCTTGCAAAATTCCTATACCTGTTGAAGAGGAGAACGGCGATAACAGATGGATTAGCATAGTAAGTTGTATGATCCTAGTTTCATAACAAATTCAACTCAAAATTGAACACTAAAAATATGCATTGACAAAAACATGTTTTACTAACGCATGGTTAAATATTTTAGCATAACAGATTCATTTCAGAAACTAAGCAAAAAGATGCTGATGTGATATTTATTGGTGATTCAATTATCCAAGCCTTACAGCATACAGATGTGTGGAATGAACTGTTTGTACCACTTCACTGTCTCAATTTTGGTATACATAGAGACCGAGTTGAAAATGTTTTATGGAGAATACAAAATGGTGAATTAGAAAATGTGAAACCAAAGGTATTTATTTATTTTTATAGTATCTGCCAGGTAACTCTGCCTGCATGTCAGCAATTTAGGTAATTTGAGGCTGACTTGACTATGTTTGTATATTGTTTAATTACAATTAAGTATAATAATTTTAGTTAATTATACTACCCAGTCTACTTAATAATTTTTAACTAAACTACAATTTCTTTTATTGTATAGTTGGTATTTGGTTTATCTTATGATTAAAAAGTATTACCTATTTCTATTTTTCTACTTTTATAGCTGTAAATATCAAAATAACCAACTGAAGTGTATAATCAAAGAATACCTACCAAGATACCTACCTACTCTCTGTTCAGCGACTTGACTGTTGTGTCACAATCACCAGCAAAAAACATATGTTGGTAATTAAATGTGATATTGATTGATTGCCAAAATGATTATAGTTTTAGGTGTCCAAAAAGGCTGGAATATTGCAAATATCTCAAAAACTACTGGTTTTATTTTTTTCAAAGTTTGCATATTGTTATTGTAGTAACGTGAAGGTGAAATGAGGTTTGCACTCGGGTTTGCAAGTATACAGATTCAGTATACCAACTTTCTTAATTCAAACCTAACACACTGTATATTGACCAGCTTCAGCAGTATTTTGCATGTAATAATCTTCTCTTGAATGTGTCCAAAACCCAATTTTTGATATTCGGTAACAGAGTTCATCACCCCTTAACTTTTCACCATGGTAATAGAGAGATTTCAACGGTCAACAGCATTAATTTTTTGGGAGTCAATATAGATGAGAGGTTGGATTGGTCAGTCCACATTGAGTGTTTGGCTGGGGGGTTGTCGCGATACTGCTTTGCACTAAGGGTGATTGCCCGGGAGGTTGGTTGCTTGGCTGCACTGTCAGCATATCACGCATTTGTCGGTTCTAGGCTACAGTACGGTTTGATATTCTGGGGTAACTCTAGTAATATAGACAGAATATTTAAACTTCAAAAAAAATGTATATGTTCCATGTTTAACATGAATTGGCGGGACTCATGTAGAGAGTGTTTTGTTGAGTATAAGTTACTTACTGTCACAAGCATGTACATTTATCATTGTTTTATGTTTATTATTGATAATTCGGATCTTTTTGCTGACTCAACTGCGGTGCACGAGTACCCAACAAGAAACCATAACCTGTTAATTCAGACTAGGTATAACCTCACCTATCTGCAACAAAACGTTGAGTACTCGTGTAAGAAAATCTACAATTCGTTCCCCCGCAAGGGTGAGAACACTCCCAAGAGGTAAATTAAGAAGATGGCTAAAGCTTTATTTAGCTGAAAAAGCGTTTTATAGCCTTAAGGAATTTTTTGATAGCGTTAAGTCTATTTCTTTAGAGCAAGTGTAAATTACATCATTGTCTTTGTGGTCGTTAGCCACAGTAGTTTGTAGACCTTAATCATGTACTCTTTTGTTTGTTTGTTTTTTTTTGTTGTCTTCTTTTGACATTGTTCCACACCCTTTGCAAGGGTTTTTAGTACCTAGTTTGTACTGAGCTGAACAAAAATAAATATCTATCTATCTATCTATCTATTATTTCAGATGGGCAGAGTGGTATATTCAGGGACGTTTTTCTTTTTTCTTTGATAACATTTTTGTTTTTTTAGGTACAACTTTTATCTTCAGAATTTCAATAAATGTTACTACTCTCTACCAATCGACATAATAAGGGAAACAGTTTTTTACATTTGACAGAAAAAAAATTAAGTTCTTTTATATACCATATGTCCCTGTATGAACCACCACATGGTATATAAAGGGACAGTAGGATAAAATTAAAGAAATTGATGCTTAAATAAATTTATTGCTTTAGCAAAATCTTTCGCCTCAGGGAGTTTACAAATATTGTCTTCGTTACAACATCTTCATCTTTGATATCAGGAAACATGAAATTGTAGGTCGAGGTGTTCCTCATAAAGTTAACTTTGTATTCATCACAGTTGATGTGGTCGATTTCGTAAACGTAATTCGTCCTACGTAATGCCTAATACTTTTCTTTAGTGGGTATTGAACCAGAATAAAATCCGTAACTAAGATGAATCCTTCATCAGATATATCATCTATGGAGTTATCATCAACTATTTTATCTTCACCACGACTTTCACTAGAGGTCTCATCTATAAGAATTGTCTTTTTTACTTTTCTTGTCCCTGATTGTCGTTTTGCAGGTTGTTTTGTCTTTTCTTTGCTTATAAATTTGAAGTTCTTGCTGATCTCTATTCTCCTTTTTTCATCTTTTCTACTTGTTTTTGGCATCTAAGTACGTAAACAAACATATAATGTTCAGTTTTGTTTGTTTATAATAAGGGCGATTGCACCTATGTATTTAATGAAAGCATAAGTTTAGTTTTGACTTATACTTTTGACAGGATGCGTTACAATCATATTAGCTTAATAGAGTACAATAAAGTTTAAAAGATTCATTAACTTTCAACATGATGGCGCTAGAGGTTGATGTCCCGATATACAGGGTGATTCCAAAGTTGGGGCTTTCCTTTCACTTACGAATAGGGCTTCAAAAAATAAGTTTTTTTTTCCTATGACGGTTTTCGAAAATATGAACAATAACGAAGATACAGGGTGTCAAAGTTTTACTGAAAAAAACCAAAATAAAAAATAACTTAAATTTAATTTTAACTAACTACAGGTTATTCCTTATCAACAGACATTAGAAAGGCTGGCATCGACGATAGGGACATTCGGATCATAAAGAGCCTTTACTGGGGACAGTGCGCAAAGGTGAAAATAGACAACGCGCTCACTGGAAATATCGAGATCAAGAAGGGCGTGCGTCAAGGCTGCGTTTTATCTCCTCTCTTTTTTAATATTTACTCCGAGGAAATATTTAGAAGAGCATTAGAAAACGCCAGAGAGGGTATCAAAATAAATGGGGAACTAATCAATAACATCAGATACGCCGATGATACAGTCATACTTGCAAGTAATGTCGAAGAGTTGCAGCAGTTAATGGAAAGGGTTGATGATGTGAGTTCGGAATTTGGTCTAAGCCTCAACTTGAGCAAGACAAAATGGATGTTAATAAGCAAAAGCCAGCAACCGCCTCAACAACTAATGTTAAACAACCAAATTATCAATCATGTAGATTCATATGCTTACCTTGGCACGACAGTAAATGCAAAATGGGATCAATCCATAGAGATCCGATCAAGAATAGAGAAAGCTAGAGCGTCATTCAACAGCATGAGAAGCATGTTCACAAGCAGGGACTTATCGCTCTCCTTAAAAATAAGACTAGTCAAGTGCTATGTCTTCTCTGTCTTGCTGTATGGTGCGGAGGCGTGGACACTGACCGAAGCATTGATGAAAAGACTGGAGGCATTTGAGATGTGGACGTATCGACGCATTCTCCGAATATCTTGGACCGACCACATTACCAACATAGAAGTCATACGGAGAATCGGAAAAGAAAAAGAAATTGTCTTCACAATTAAACGACGGAAGCTCGAATACCTAGGGCATATAATGAGACACGAAAAATACCGCCTGCTGCAGCTAGTGATCCTGGTAGGAGAAGGCACTCGTGGCTCCACAACTTGCGACAGTGGTTCGGACTCACGACTGTTCAGCTATTCAGAAGCGCCGCGAACAAGATCCGAATTGCCATGATAATAGCCAACGTCCACAGCGGATAGGGCACATGAAGAAAAAGAAGAACAGACATAAACAAAAATAAAAGATTTCAGCCGCCTTTGAACTAATTTTAAATAATTTGACATTTTAAATTAAAACAGCATTTAATTTTAGGCACGCATTAAGATGGTTTTTATTTTTTTACTCAAAAACGGTGCGTCGTAGCAAAAAATAATAGAAGGGGTTTTATTTTTAGAATTGAACAAGGAATTCAATAATAAATTTTATGTTGAAAAAAAACCAGTAGGGTAATATATTTTTTTGAAATTGTTTTCAAAAAATTATACGCCCGCCACTGGTAAACGCAAGAAAATTGTTGTTTCTTGGAAAATTTCCTTTCCACGTAGCTATTGACACCTACAAAATTTTGTTTAATTACTTCAAGTGGTTTGGCCGTTTGGCCAAAATCATTAAATTATTATTTTTTCAGTAAAACTTTGACACCCTGTATCTTCGTAATTGTTCATATTTCGAAAAAGCGTCAAAGGAAAAAAAACCTTATTTTTTGAAGCCCTATTCGCAGGTGAAAGGAAAGCACCAACTTTGGAATCACCCTGTATACCATGTCCCAGTATACACCACTCTACCTACCCTACTCAAAGACCAATTCAAAGATAGATTTTATGACTTTATTTGAGGAAATGATCATGTTTTTTGAAAAGCTTACCCACCTATAACGTAGGAGTAAAAATAATAGGTTTAACATAGGTATAACTAAATTTAATAAAATTTTCGTACTACATAAAATAGTGTTTTTGACTCAGAAAAAAAGTTGTAAAAGTAGTAATTCTATAAATCGTTAAATTGGATTTTATGATACTCTTAAAATCTGAAATAATATACAAGGGGTTAGATTTGAATTAAGAAAATTGATATACTTTGTGACTGCCCCTGTATACTTGCAAACCTTGAGAAAAATAAAATCAGTAGTTTTCGAGATATTTGCAATATTCCAGACTTTTTGGACACCCTGTATAGCTTAAGCTGTACTTCTAGATTAGCATTAGCTTTATATTGAAATTTTGATTGGTATAAAATACAAAGTTTTTATTATCTTTGAGGAGAGCATTGATGTTTGCATTGGTTCTCTTCATACCCTTGATTTTCTATGAAATTACCTGTATATTTACGTTTCGTTAAGAAAAACCACTGGATAGTACAGCAACTTCGCTTTAAAGCCTTTACCTTTATTTACACCATTTAAGCTGATTCTTTGGACAGTAGATTCCGAAATGCCTAAAGCATCGGAAACCCTTTTTAAAATGTGGCATCAATCGACAAACTGCACCTTATCAAAAAAAACTTTAAAACAGCACTTAGCATTAATAATATTTTTCAAGACACTTTTTCCTTCTGGATTTGTTCGTTTGCACTTGAAAGGTATTTTGAACACAGAACTACTTTAAGGGTCATATTAAAAATCATTCCTTAAGGGTTCCTTGAAACTTAAGGGAGCCATAATACTTGTTATTATTACTCCTTGAGGCTACTTTAAGTTTCAAGGAATGATTATTAATATGACCCTTAAAACGACTCTCATTCTTTATTTACAAAACTGATAAAAACGTCAAAATTGCCTGACAATTATTTTATCCGTCAAGCTGACAATAGCTGATAATACATTGACTACGTTTATATCGAGCAAATTGAATCCGCTTATTCAATCCGATCATGTAAACCGTCATAAAATCCTCGATATAAATGACGCGGATTAACGATTCGTATTGACTAGTCAATCCTAAAAAGTAACAGGATTGATGACCGTTTGCACAGAAATATCATTAAGTAATACTTTACTAGGATTTCCCTAATTTTTAGGTTACCCTAACATAAAATTTGTTTGCACCATGTTTCATAAGGAAACTTTAGCTCGCTCGCAACATTGCTTCTTAGGTAAATATCTAGGAATATTTAAAATGTCTAGTGACATTACTAGATTTGTGGAAACATCTATGACATTGACAACTCCGAATTGTTCATTAAAATAAAAGACTCTAGAATAGCTATTTATGTAACCAGTTAAGAAAAGTTCGATTTTGTGTAACGAATGAATGTTTGTAGGGCGAGCGCAGCGAGGTCCTACAATTTGAATGAGTTACACAATAAGACATTTTCGAAACGTGTTGCATACATAATTTTTTCTAATTTTGATCAAAAAGCGGTAAAAACCATCTTTTAAAGTGATTTAACACAAATATTCACTTTCATAACACCTTGTATAAACAGTGACAACGACATGTTATGATGGATGTCGCCCATATGTTTCTACGGAAATGCGTAAACTTTTCTTAACCAGTTACATAAAGTGATCACTTTATGTAACTAGTTACATAAAGTAAAACGTTTTGTCACTCTAATCAGTTTTGAAAGGTGTCACTTTATATACCATAATTAGAAAAAATAAATTTATTTGGAAATTTTTGTTTTGCACCTCAACCATTTCTTCTGGTCTACTTGGCATTTTAATATACTGAGGCCGTAAACTTGCTAAAACTTCAGAAATTTTCTTTACTATTCTAGAAACTGTTGCAACATCTATTTTCCATAAAATCTGCAATTGTACTGTTGTCTTCCAGTTGCATAAAACCGAAAGCGCGTTAGCAGTTGATTTATGGGACTAAAGCTGTTTTATTATTACTATAAAAAAATAATAAAAGTATAGGAACACAATTTAAAAAATGCTGGCAAAGAGATAGATTAATTCAATATTATATGTACTACAACTTACCGATCATCTGGGTATTCTAATTGTTCTTCAATTGTATCTAATAGTTAAATAACTGTCGGTTTAGTGAGTCCAAAACGACGGAAAAACATCAAATTGTCCAGTTTGTCGAAATAGTTGGACTTTCCATGCACTTTCTTTGGAAAACCGTTTTCAAAGAAATCGAATATTTCTAAATCATCGTGAAATGCATTTCATTACTTCAAAAATAGTAAAATACTAATTTTACTGTTAATTTAAGAAATAATTTCCCAACGAACTAAAATTTCTGTAACTCTCTGCTGACAGTTATTTTTAGGGAGTCGTTAGGGGCTCAACAACAACACCTAAAGTTAGTTAGGGATCAAAATTTAGATGGTGCAACAGAAACAGGGCCCTACCTAACTTTATTCTTAACCTAAGGCGTAGGGATCCCTAAAACCGGTTTATGCAAACGGGCATGAAATGCTCTATCCGATTGAAACGGTGACGTCCATGCATGGATGTCCGATGTAAACAGGATTGACCTGACAGTGACACATTAATTTAAAATACATCTCTATATTTCTGTAACATTTGTTACACTGCTGATAGATAACAATTACGAATATGTCGAATATGTTGTCATCTCTTTCTGCTTGAATAGTGAACTTTTTCCGATCCTCACGGATCTTTAGAACGCATCTAATAATCCAAAATTATCAAATGTAAGTAAAGCACGCTAAATACTAGATAGAATAATCCTTAATTCAATCCGCTTTGTCGATTGGATTAACAACCTACGATATAAACGAAACAACGATAAAGCGACTTATTTATCTTGAAAGGATTGTAGATGAAGCCAAAAATACCATTGTCGGTGGAGATGGTGCACGATCTACTCAATATGCCATTTCTTTTAACGCTGCTGTTTTAGCAAATGAAGATATGCCAGATGGGATGTAAATTTTATATTCATTAATGACTTACTCACAAAGTTATTTTTAAAAGAGATAAAAAATCTTAAATTGAAACAACACGTTCTAAAATACAAGTGACTAATCTGAAATACAACTTACGTTTTCTAAAACTAAATTTACGATAATGAAATACAAGTTATACATTCTGAAATCCAACTTATATTTCTTATAAAAATTGGAGTTTTCCACTTTTTCCTTGCTCCTAGACAATAAAAAAGATTTGATTTTATTTAATTATGATTAATCTGGAAATCGATTTGCTCAATTCACCAACAATAGAAATTAAACTTAAAAGTTTTGGAATATCATATAATTCTTTGTTAAAGCATTTAAACAAAAACTTCTTCTAATTAATGTAATTCTTGTGGTATTTTAGGTTATAGTTCTCCATGTAGGTACAAACAATTATAACAATTCTCCTGATGAAATAGTGGATGGAATACTTGAAATAATTAATACAATTAAGGACAAACACCCTGATGTATATTTAGTACTTCCTGTATGTAGTGATTTATTGATATGAAAATCTTTGTTGTTGTTTTAATATGAGAGTTTTAGACCTTACTACCTCGAGGACAGAATCCAAATACTGTTAGAGATAAGCTGTCACAAGTCAATGAGTTGTTGTATAAGAATTTAGAGATGATTCCGAAACTTGAATTGGTCTCAATAGATAAAGGCTTTATCCAACCTGATGGTGAGTACCTAACTATAAATATATTACTTCTGTTTAGCTGAGAGTCAGAATAACTTTGAAATGAAAATTACCGCCCCGAACTTTCATGTAATGATAGAGATTTTTGACCAAAAACTTCAAAGGTAACAGTAACAATAAAGTAAATAATTTTTGTGAATACTCAGCATGTATTCCAGAAAAGTAGATGGTTGTCAGACCAGTAGCGGAAATTATGGCGATTTACGACGTTTAAGAAAAAATAATTTATCATAAAACATTTATCTGAGAAATAAGGATTAAACACCAAATTTGGATCTCTCACTGCTTTTTCACTGTTTAATTCATAGAATTCCAAATGTTAAATCATCGTCATATTCAGTTCTTGTACCAGCCTATTGCTATCAGTTTCAAAATATACTTTCTTTCTAGGTTTCCAATTTATTCACTTTCAGGCAGTCTCCGCCCAGCTTTTTGTTTTTACATTGTTATTTTCTGTATAGCGTGTCAACCATTTTCATTGTTTTTCTTCAGTTTGGAATATGCTACAACAAAAATTCCTTCTTTTCTTTGGATGTTGGCTATCAAGTTTTACAAGAAGGAAAGTGGAATCGGGATAGTCTGGCTTGTCTTGTCAAGCAAAGAGGATTCAGTATGGTCCAGTTTTCAGGATTATTTTTCCACTTAGCCTGTATTTGTACCAGTCTTTCAGAGATTTTGGGTATTTGGGTGCGTTCGTATAGAAGGTCGTTGGATGGATTATGTAATGGGTTATTGGGATGTCTTATTTTTGTGATTAGTCTCAGTGCGATTCGTTCTGTTGTCTGTGTGTGTTTTATAGTTTTTTTCGTTGCGTTTGTCCGCCGTATGTTTCCATAATCCAACAGAGGTCTGCATATGGATTTGTAAATAGTGGTAGCTGTCTTGGTACTAATTACTTTGGTTTTGTATGTTAATAATCTAAAGTGTTTTGTTCTTTTGATTTCAGTCCTAATGTCTCGTACATGTTTTGTAAATTTTAGCTTATTGTCAACAGTAATTCCCAGGTATTTGATGAGCTGATTCTTAGTAGGATTTGGCGTGAGTCTTCATTTATAGAACCATGTCATGGTATTATAAGTCAAGTTTGAAGTCTTACTACTGCTTTTGGAGTAGTTTTGTCATTTATACAAGGGCAGTATCGTCCACGTATTGTAGTATATAAGATGTTTTGTCTATGTATGCTTTGTCATGGATATCATGGTTGTATATGTCGTGGCAGTATACATTATATAGAAGTGGGGAGAGTGGGGAACCTTGAGGAAGTCCTTGTTCTGGAGAAAAGGAGAAAGATTAATCAGAGTCGATGCGTACTTGTAACTGTCTGTTTTGAAGTAAGTTTTTAATAGTGTAAAGTAAATGTTTTGGGGTGTTAAGTTTGTGCAGTTTATATAATAGACCTGCGTGCCAGACACTGTCAAATGCTTTGTTAATGTCCATAAATAAGCAGGCTGTTCTTCCGTCGTCCAAATGTGTTGTTTGTATGTTATTCGTCAAGACAAAGCGGGGATGCATTGTTGAGTGTTTTAGTTTAAAGCCAAATTGGTAAGCGGGTATGTGCGGTCCGACCAGTTTTTCAAGTTTGTTTTTTATTATACGCTCGAACACTTTGCTTAGAACGGGGAGTAAAGTAATTGGTCTATAGTTTTGTATTCGTGTGTTGTCCAGTCCGCTTTTTGGAATAGGTATTAGTATTCCGTGTTTCCACGTGTCCGGAATTATGTTATTTTTAAGACAGGTGTTTAGTTGTTCTAGTATAAATGCGTGAGTTTCTGGGGATAGATTTTTCAGGGTGTTACTTTTTATATTGTCCTTTCCCGGTGCTGTGTTCTTCATGTGCATAAGTGTTTCTTTAAACTCAGTCTCTGTAATTACCTTGTATGTGTTGTCAGGGGGATTATTGAAATAGTTAAAGTACCAGTTATTTACTACATTTTGATTGTTTACGTCAAAGTTAGGATTTGTCGAAAATTTAAAGGCTTCTTGGAAATGTTTAGCAAATGTATCCGCTTTGTCTTTGTCTGTGTAAAGTTCAGTTCCGTCTTTGTTAATGTTTTCTATGGTACATGTTTTTTTATAACGTGACAGCTTTTTAATTTTTTGCCAATAAGATTTACTCTGGTCTTGCTCAATTTCTTGGCATGCTTCTAGCCATTTGTCCTGTCGAAATTGGTCTATTAGTGTCTTAATGTTTCGATTGAGATTGTTAAGTTTTCGTTTTAATGTGTCGTCGTGAGTAAATGTGTAATTTCTGTATAGTTCCCTTTTGTGTTTAATTAGTCTCAATATAAATTTTGGAAGAGTATGTCTGTAAAAACCGTTCTTTATTCGTGGTGTAAATTTTTCTATGGCCAATGAGAGCTGTTTTTGTACATTTTCTAAGTTAATAGATGCCGACTGTGATTCAATGTAGTCATGTATTTGTTGTTTCACTTTGTCTATGTGCGTTTTAGTTAAATTAAGTTTTGTGGCATCATGGCTATTGCGGGGCATGGGAGTGGTTTGTTGTAGATCAAGCCTTAAAGTTATGGTCAGGTGATCTGACCCCAGTTCAGAGTTAGTTAATGTTACTAATGCTGTTTGTAAGGTTTTTTGTGTCTATTAAAACGTCAGGTGTTGGTTGGAAAGTGACTTATTTTAGCAGAATAGTACAAGGATGATAACCCGGTGACAAGTTTTTCTGCTATACTTTCTTTATTTGCTAGTGTTAAGTATTTGTTACTATGTGTGTTTTTTACTTTGTTATTGTTCCATTGTTACTACTGTGAACTGTGTTACTTTAGGACTTTCTCTTCAAAATATTTATTATTGCATGGAACTTCGATGCGATTTTAATTAAAATTCTATGCATGGATACTCCCTGACTATTGTATGACAGATAGAGTTGACATTATAGTTTGAAAAGTTTCACCATTGGAAACCAAATCGACTTGTCCAAGCGGTTTTTTTTGTTAACATGTTCAAGACCCGATTTAGCTGGCATTTCGTTTTTGTTGTACCACCCTGTTTACTTCATCATTATTGATATATGTGAATGACAGTATTTCGTTTCACAAACTTGAAACAACAAATTTGTCATATTGACACAAAATTCTATAAAATCTAAGAATTGAAATGTGTAGTAGTACTATACTAAATTCATAATGCAGGTACAATCAGTCATCATGATATGGATGACTATCTTCTTCTAACCAATGCAGGCAGCAAAAAGGCATTCGAGCCCGTGTATGAAATAATTTGTCAACTACTACAAGAAGGAGAGCCAGAAAAAGACCTCACACCATCAGAGTGAAAAGTTGGATCGAATACAAAGAAAGTGAACATTTCGGACTTGAAACAAACAAGTGATTTTTTACAGTATTTTGGTTATTTTGAAGACTTATTTTCCAACCAGTTATTTTTAGCAATATGCAATTATTGTAATATCTCTTATATAAACGCAATACTCAGACCTGTTATACGTTTTATTGCAGTTACCTATGAATAAGTTTCAGGTGACTACTACAGAATTATGCCTGAACTGCTTTGTACTTTTTTTTCTGACAAAAGACAGATTGCAGGACAACGCTATTTAGTTTCCAGACGTTTTCAAAGTGTGCAAAAAAAAGATGGTTATAATGTCTGTTTGTATGAAAGTTACTTATTTATTAACAGGGTTTATTACGCAGGATGGCCTTATCAATTTTTTCTTTTTTTTTAAAGCAAATACCAAGGAATTTCGTAGCCTGCCATTTCGTATTAGAAAAAAACAATAAGTTGTTTTTATTACTATTATAGTACTGTTCTTCAAAATTATCTAGTGTTTTTCAGGTGCGTTATTCGTTATTTCTAAAAATGGACTTCTACAACAACATTTTGCGTTGAATCTAGCCGTATAAATGTTTTTTTTCTATTGGATACCGTTTTTCAGATTTGAAGTATATTTTTACTTTTGTTTGTTGAGATCCAAAAAGGTTTGTTGGGAAAGTGGTGTTGGGCTTACTGCTGTCCAAAAGTGTTATTAAAACTTCTATTTGGACTGTATATTGTATACTTTAATAATACTTGTTGTTAACAAAACTGAACTATATTCAATAAAACACTTGGCGGAAAAGCTTGAGACCACCGACTGGACCTCCTGCTTCTACGCTTACTTGTTAACAACTACTCGTACAAAGATGGCCGTCTTGGCGCTTTGTGTACATAACTGGTGAAGGAAACATGCTAATATAATGTTACGATTTTCCCGTGGGTTTACACAAAGTCAATTTAACTCAACAATTAATAAATTTATTTACACTTCAAAACACTCCGTACAATAATTAATTCAGCTACTAAAAACACTACTACAATTCCACAATTATTCCACTATTTAAACTTTACCGCTTTCCCAAATTCACTACTCCACTGTCTGAAACCGCTTCTTTTATATTCGGTAAACCACGTTCTAGAAACGCTTCGCGATTTGCGTCGAACGTCCAAGACGCTTCTCGCTGTATCGCTATCTAACGATGGCCTACTTTAACACGCGCCCGGCCAGATATTGCGGCGCTTCGATTCCATCCCGAATCGAGTGCTCGTTCAGAAGTATCGAGCATAGTAGGCCCAAACCGTAACAATAATGTTTATTTTTAACCACAACATATACCGTCCCCCTTGAAAGACATTGCTTACTTTCAACACTAATACCTACTACTTAAATACAAATATAACAAATGTTATTAAATCTAAAGTAACAAACTATACTTACCATCAAAATAATCACAAAGATTGCAGAAGCACTACTCAATTGGTAAAATTGTGATTTTTGTTATTGCTCTTTTGAAAACACCTTTAGATGTTATTAGCATTGACACCACTCTCACAACACCGTCTGAACCGGGATACACATTTATCACTCGCCCCAATGTCCATTTAAAAGGCGCAGCATTGTCTTCATGTAGTATTACTAAATCCTTAACTTTAACAGATTTATTAATATCTATATTCCATTTAGAGCGACGATTTAAAGTATGCGTAATTATTCATGGCTCCACCTAGCCCAAAAAGATTGAACTAACTGAGTAAGATACACTTAATGTGTTAAAAAAGAGTTGCCCACGACCTTTTCCATGTAATTTTTCGCAATTTTTATTTCATCCTCAAACATGGCATTGATACCTCCCAATATCCAAAACTTATCATGAATATTCCCATTAAGCAGTGTCATGTTTTTAGCACGCGTTAAGAATGTTCCCAAGATGGCAGTCACGTTCTTGACACATTCCAAAATAACATTGGGAACCTGAATGGAATGTGCTTTTTTGATGTTACAGATCTCCCCTTTCACGTTCGTTTTTACGTTCCTTACAGGTTCTGTTGAAAGTGAATAAAATATGAATATCATATTCTTAGGAAATATGTTTATTATGTACCTTTTAGATATCTAGGAATATTAGTCACTATTATATATCTCTATCGTCTGTCACATATGTCAATAATGACATATATATAATATATATACAGGGGTGGGCATAAGTCACCTGGCAGCCTTGAAAACAGTTCATGCGTCAGACCCACCACTTGAAACAGTTTTATTGTCTGGATCGCGATTATGGAGCTATTGAAGAGGGTTTTAGAGAAAAGTGGCCTGATACACATTTCCCATACCGCAATTACATGGTTGAATTAGCCAAAAAGTTTGAAAGGACCGGTAGTGTTGAAGATGACGATGACGGTGACCATTTTCAACACCTATTATAAATATTTTTGTGTTATAATGAAATAAAACGAACGTTTCTTAAACTTGTGTTTCCGTTTTATAAAATTTCTTGAATTTTTGCAAATTTGCCAGGTGACTTATGCCCACCCCTGTATACAATAAAAAGACATATATGCATGAAATGAGAGTGTTGTGCAACATCTGGTGACATCTGTACTCAACTCTATGAGTTAGAAAGTACAGATGGCGTTCCCAAATCTAGGAACAGACCCATGCATGCCGGATCATTCGGTAAACACCGATCTGATTGGTTGAAAATGGTGAGGTTTTGTTTTTGTTTATCTCAATCCTCTGACCGGCAGTAAAAAAAAATGTGTTTTTTAATTGTTTCGTGTAGTTGATTGCAAGTTGTGAGTGAAAAATCAAAAAAAGATTCATTCCTGATCCAGATATGTATAGATAGAGCTTTTTTATACACAATCAAGTCCAGCCTAAACAAATTGGTTAGAACATTTGTCCTGGAAAGTACAACACACAGCAAACTAGTTTAAACACTGTCCAAAAAAGTTAGTATTGAAAAAATATCCTTGGAAATTAAGAATGTAATCAACTCTAATGACCCGAGAATTAGGCACAATAACTTAGTATTGGTTAACTGCAGCTATAATGTGAACATTCAATCTGCAGATGCTCATCCATCAGCTGACATTGACTTGGATAAAAGTTACTCTTTTTTCGATCTGGATCTGCCTCCGCCGATCTTAGTTTAGTTTATTTTAATATTCAAAGTGCCAGATACAAAATGGATGAAATGTTGCTCCATCTAGAATCTATTAATTTTCCAAACATTGTTGTATTAGTTGAACGCTTAGGCCAGGTGAGATGTTTTCATTGAGCGGCTATCACTGTGTATCAATTTATAGTCGTGAACAATATCGACATGGAGAAACTTGCATCCTTGTTCGCAGTAATTTAGTTTAGAACTTTGACTTTGTTAGCGTTAATAAGTTTGACTCTTTGCGAGAGGAAAAAGTATTTGAGTTCTCAATTATTTACAATATTAACCTCAATATATACATAATAGGTTTATACAGGTCACCTTCGCCTGACGTTGAGGTCTTCTTGCGCAGACTGGAGGGGTTGCTTTCTGCACTGCCGCTTGACGCGGTCATTGTCTTGTGCGCAGATTTGAATGTTAACTTTCAAAACTTATTATCGGCTGTTGCAATCTTTCAACCTGGAGGTGCACACTGACCGCCCCTCGCGGGTCAGTGCGGTGTCGGCAACGATGCTGGACTATGTTTGTAGTAATTTTGGGACTCGGTCTGTTGGGTGCTTGGTCTCTGACCCCGGCCTGTCTGATCACTGTGCTGTATTGTGCTCCTTTTCTCTTAACATTTCATCTAAGATTCGAAAAACCTCTAGACGTGGAAGACTTTTTAATAAGAGGAACTTTCAGAGATTTTCTGAGCTTTGTCGTGTCACTGACTGGCATGACGTTCTGGATCAGTGTGATCCTATCGAGTCCTTTCATACTAAATTGGTCTTTAACTTCAATAAATCATTTCCTATGGTAATGATAAAGAACAGGAGTGACTCGCCGTGGTTCACTAAGGGTTTAAGGATCGCTTCTAAAAATATGAGATGTCTCCATTATATTCGTAAATACTTTTTATCGAATGTTGACTTTATTGCCTACTTTAATAAAT
Organism: Ips nitidus; assembly: GCA_018691245.2. Classification (NCBI taxonomy): domain Eukaryota; kingdom Metazoa; phylum Arthropoda; class Insecta; order Coleoptera; family Curculionidae; genus Ips; species Ips nitidus. The sequence goes on along the minus strand of CM042789.1, from coordinate 12,644,586 downwards.
ATCGTATAATCTTTCGTAACACAATTCGTCTGGCGAAACAATTATACTTTTCATCTAGGCTGAACAAATCTAGCAATACGTCCAGAAAAGCCTGGAATATCGTTCGTGATCTTACAGGGAGATCGTCTACTCGTGCTGTACCTAGTGATATTCAGCCACAGAGTTCAACTCATTTTACTGCGGGGTGGCGGCTGCCCTCGCTGGGGACATTCCCTTGGGCTCCAGCGACCCTAGATCTTACCTTGGGCATCTTTCTGTGCCTCAATCATTTTTTCTCGGTCCTGTGCGCTAACTGTCAAATTGTGCCGGATTTGATGGGATTTCTATGAGGGTTGTTTCTGCGCTGTCTGACAATGTTTTATCTGTTCTCGCCGATGCAATCAGCGCATCCTTTTCTAAGGCAGTTTTCCCATCATGTCTTAAGAGGGCTCAGGTTATTCCTCTTTACAAGTCCGGTGACCCCTCCTGCCCTGCTAACTATCGACCGATTGCCCTGCTTTCGGCACTGTCTAAGGTGCTGGAGATGCTGGTCCAGAGGCGGATGAGGTCGCCGATTCATTGACTGCCACTATTGATGGGGACCTCTTCATAATCAAACATTGGTGCAATTCCAACTTACTGTCATTAAATATCAGTAAGACCAAGATCCTACATTTTGGATGCTCATTTCAGGAGATTTTTGTTGAGGGTGAGCCATTGTGCCCCCCTGGAATGAACAAGTTTCTTGGTTTTATTATTGACGACTCGCTTCGATTCGCTGAGCATGTGGACGGTCTGTGCTCTAGACTGGCGTCGGGTTGCCATGCATTGAGGGAAATCTTTGGCAATCTGAATTACCATGTAGCTAGGAGTGCATACTCTACTATGCACTGATTGACTGCCATCTCCGCTACGGCATAGCTTTCTGGGGAGTTTGTTCTCGAAGCCGCTTCAATTCTGTGTTTCTCCTGCAGAAGCGAGCATTGAGGTGCGTGTGTCGTGTTGGATACAGGGCCTCATGTAGACCCCTCTTCATTGAACATGGTATCCTCACCTTGTGCTGCATTTTCATCTTAGTCTTGTCCGTGGCAAGTTTGGGGGTCAGTTGTCCGAGGGCTCCGGCTCGGTGACTCGCAGTAGTATTCGTTTTTTAGGCTTTCCCATTCCTCACACGGAGAAGATTAAGTCGTCGCTTATTTACGGTGGCAAGAGACTTTTCAATAACCTTCCTCTCCACGTGAGAGGCCAGCCATCTGCGCATGGATTTAGGCGTGAGGCTGAGAGATTTTTGCTTGACGTACTATTCTCTGGACGAATTCTACTCCAGTTCTTAATGCGCCTTGTTCTGCCATTAATTGACCAAGCAGCACTGTTTGTGTTCTTGATCCTCTTTCTCCTCTCTTATACAGGGTAACTGCCTTTTTGTTTTGTTTTTATTTTAATAATTGTAAGGTGTAATTATGTGTGATTCATATTGTATGTGTAGTGTAATAATTATGTATGTTCTTTTTTTGCTGTTTTTGTATGTGTTTTCAGGGCTTTGTCAATGACTTTAAGTTTCCGACAATAAAGCTACTTTTTTGCTTGATTGAATGTAAGAAAATCTGTAAATCCTTGAAACTAGATAAGCAAAACTGGTAAATGGTTCTATGTTATTACCAAGAACATTCATTCAAAATTATTTTTGTTGCTCTCACAATAAAGGATGCTTTAAAATGTAACTCATATACCTGTGCTGTATGTGTGATTAATGTTGGAGTAAAACCATCCCACTTCATTGCTGTTACAATGTGGCTTGAAAAACTTGTGAACGGCAGAAAACAAAAATAACTTACTCAAATAACCTCAAGTTTTGATTTTAAACCGTAAAAATTCATCTAATCCTCAAAAAACTTCAATTTCTTCAATACAAACAAATGCAAACTGTCACCACTATTTCCGCCATATTGGAATTTTTGACAAGCACCTTCTAGGCTTTCTAGTATAGTAGGCGGTGATTCAACACATCAACCTAAAAGACGAAGTTAATCAGCTGTCACCCGGTGACAATCCGGAACACCGGTCAAACTTTGGCTGCGTCAAAAGTGATAATGTAAACACCGAAACGTTTCAAACATTGAGTGTTTATTTGGGTGATTGGTGAGTAATTCCAATTAGTCGTAGAAAAAATAACCTGTAAATTTAGGGCGAATTGTCCATATCGCCCTCGTCTGATTGAGCACGACGCCGAATTTGTCCTCGTGCGATAGGGACATCTTATTCAGCCTTGTACCTTGTACAATATACTGTTGTATAATAAGACGTTTGTTTTCGTATCTTTCCAACAAAGTAGTATTTCAACAAATCCAGCTTTTTACGTTTGTTACAAATGTGGAGCGGCTTAAAGTGTTGTTCGAGCTGGAAACAATGATTTGACCCAAGAATGTGGTTGGTAAACAAAGAGTTGGTGCTAGTAACATCTGTGTTTTTATATTTTTCAATCAATTTAAGGTGGTCATTCATCCTCGTTTCAAAATTACGACCTGTTTGAGCTATATGGTATACGCAATTGCAATCATTACAAGAAAGACAATACACACCAGGCTTTTTCATGATAGGAAACTTATGTTTCATTTTTATAAGATGTTTCCTGAAAGTGTCAGTCGTGAATGCCACGTCAATATTACTTTTTTTCTCGTAGAATTTTTGCTATTCCCGTAGTAATGTAATGTTCTGAAAGGGTTTTGGTCTTTTTCAGCTGAAATAATGTTAAAACTGTGTTTAGGCTTAACAAAATACTTACTTATATAAATTTTATCTATTAAATTCTTAGGGAAACCATTGTTAACAGCAAGTTGATATATTATATTGACTTTATTAAATTCGTCTTGACCAAGTGCTCTATGGAATAGAGAGTTAAAGCTGGAAAACTTGTATATGTATGGATGGTTTTTTTCCTCTTCCCTTTTCTGAGTACAAAACATGGGCCACTTTGAGGATTGGAAGAACTTGATCTTAAAGTTTCATTTCATTTAACTTTTTAAATTTTCGGGTATTTTTTGCCTTAGTACACTTAGTGGTGGAAATTAATGGTGCGAATTAGAGCTACACAAGCCTAAAAACTTGTTTTTTCTTTTCCTGGACCATAACTCAAGAACCTACCTACCAGTGGTCTAAAAAAGGTTCCAAGAACAACGCAACGCACCAAGCGTAGCAACAATATACAGGGTGGGGCAGAATGGAAGGGCGTTTTTGAAATGAAAATATCTTCGCTGTTTTTTATCTTAAAAGAAATTTAATCATTCAAAATGAAAGCTTAAATATTGCCATTTAACAATGATTATTTCCTTCCTATCAATTTTGACCAATCGCTATCAAGAATTAGTATGACAAATGTAAATTTTAAGTGGAAAAATCACTTAACAACTGTCAACTTAGCTGTCAGCAGTTTTTCCGGAAAAAAATTCGAAAAAATTGCACATTCCTCACAGCAACATAAAGAATAGTGTTACCCTTTCTAGCTTGAAAGTTATTGTTCTTATTGTTTTAATTAAAATAAAATGTTTATTTAACTCAGGAAATAATCTTACTAAATATCCCTCATGCATCTAATTTTTCCTGTGGAAAAATTGGAATACTCGTTTCTAAGTAATTTGTTTTAACAAATAGCACTCGCGCTTATGCTATTTGTTAAAACAAATTACTTACAAACTCGTTTTTCCGAATTTTTCCGGAAAAATTAAATGCACTAGGGATATTACCCCCGAAAAACTGAAATTATGTTCTAAAGATGATGTCATGCAGATGACGTCCGTTCTCTGCAATACACTGTTGTAGTTGTTCTTCGAAGTTCCGCATAACCCTCTCACACAAATCGATGTCTATTGCCCTAACTTGTGTTGTGATAGCTTCTTTTAACTAATGCAGATTTCTAGGTTTATCAACGTAGAACTTTGCCTTTAGGTATCCCCACAAAAAGAAATCAGCAGCTGTAAGGATAGGGGAACGAGGGGGCCACGGCACATCACCGAAACGAGAGATTAAGTGTCCAGGGAAAATTCGACGCACAGTTTCCATTGTCACTCTGGCTGTATGCGCTGTGGTACCGTCCTGTTGGAATCAAACATGTCTGGTGTTAATTCTTCTTCGTCGCAATTCAGGAATCAAGAATTTTTCCAACATGAAAACATATCGCTCAGAGGTTACAGTGGCAGTTGCCCCTCTTGGATCTTCAAAGAAAAAAGGTCCAATAACTCCAAGACGGCTCATAGCGCACCAAACAGTCACCTTCTCACTATGAAGTGGACGTTGATGCAATTCACGAGGGTTTTCGGCAGCCCAATATCGGCAGTTCTGTTTATTAACAAAACCGCACAAACGAAAATGAGCCTCATCGGTCATGATTATTATTGGTTCATTTTCATCAGCAAAAATCATTTGCATTTTTTCAGCGAACTGGCGGCGTTGCGAAAAATCTCCTTTTTTTAATTTCTGGACAACCATAAGCTTATAGGGGTGAAAGAAAAGATCTTGGTGTAAAATTCTACGAAGTGTTCGACTACTCATCTGGAGTGCTGCAGCCTGTTTTCGAACAGATCGATCTGGACTAGCGATTACTGCCTGTCTCACCCTTTCTACGGAAGGTGGTGTCCGCACACTTCGCGGACGATCTTGAGGTTTTGGATTTATTGCCGATGCCGAAATTATAAAATTCTGAACCCATCTGTTAATTGTGTCACGTTTCGGAACTGAACCATGACGACCAAGATTTGAAATGTTGTCGGAAACGCCGTTGCACAATAATAACAGTTTCCCGTCTATTCTGTCCCACCCTGTATTAGAGCAGGGGAAAAATGCTCTCTTACAGCAACATCTCGGCGACATATGGAACCAAATCTTAAAATTGATGAAGGAGTGAGTGAACTTGGGCACAAAACTGACAAACCTCAAAAACCTCTTCCCATACTGATGATACTGATGAGAGACCAATCGGTCTCGAAACGTCTAAAGACACACAATTCTAAAAACTTGGTATGTTTTTTCTTTTACTGGACCACAACCCAGGAACCCACCTACCAATTATATAAATTGTGTTAAAAAGTGTTATTCCTTTATAGTTTTTGCATTTAAGTTGATCACCATTTTTGTGTAATGGCCAAATAATTCCAGTACACATTTCATCTGGCATTTGTTCTTCGGTGCAAGCTTTAACTATTATTTTATGTATTTGGTCTATGAACGTTTTGCCTCAAAATTTAAACAATTCTGCAGGAAGACCATCACTTCCAGGGTGCTTATTATTTTTCAACACAGTATACGTCGCGGTAAAAATTATGTAATAATTAATTATTAACCACAAAATTACCACACATTATTATGAAGCATTTTTTTAATATTAATACATTTTCAAAGAACAATTAGATAAATTAATAATGGTTAACAACAGGAAAATTGAAACAAATACCTCCAATTTTATATAATATAAATTAGGTATAATACGCCAACAAATTATTAGATGCTAAGCTACCTTGCGAGCTTGGTTTTTTAAGTACGGTGTTACATCCCAAATTGTGCTGAGTCATATTACGGAGCAGAAACCTTTAAAAATAAATACTGTAGTAATAATCCTGTAATTGCTAGTTTTCAACTTACTATAAGTAGATTCCCGTTCTTGTCTTTGTGAATTCTTTCGGGCGTTCCTACTTTAATTTCAATTGTTCCATTCTTACCGTTCATATGGTGTTCAATACTAGAATAATGAGGTTTAGCATAACACAGGTTTTATTAATTAACCAACACTTACGTAGAAGTATCAATGATGGTTAGCAAGGAATGGTCCTTTGTAGCGTCAATAATCATTGTTATAGCCTCTATTAGGTAAGGAACTTCCAGAATTAAATCACCCTGTAAATATTGTGAGAATTAGATAATTTGTGTTTTACTCCAAGAACATCGTACTTTGTCCTTTTTAAGTAAGTCCTCAGGTATTCTGACTAAAACCATCTTGTCCTGCTCATGAGTCACAACAAACTTCAGTTTTTTGAGAGGCAGAACATGCTTTAGTTTTACAGAACCTTTACATTCCAGCACATGAAGATTGTTATTGGTAACAATGATGATCCTTTCTCGAGGTTTGTAACCATGACGGTCGTACTTCATTACCGAAGTGGCGTACTAAAAAAATGTATTTTGTTAAAGTTGAAAAAACTAAATTTGACACGTATTTACAATTTCTTTATCTCCGTTGAGTTGACTAGCATAAGTTTTCTTCAATGCAGATGCCTGTTCCGATACTCGGTCGTTCACAAAGAGAACGGGAATACTCTGCGGGTAACTCTTCTTTTTGTCTTTGAACAGCTTTTCGGCTAGCACCTTCAATTCCAACTGACGTTTTCTTTCTGGAGTGAGAGCCAATCTATAGCGTCTAGATAAATTGGCTTCGTACATGACTTCAAGCTGTTTGGAAGCTTCTTCGCATATTCTGGGAGAGGGCGGCCAAGTTCTTTCTAAGATATTCTGGGGAAGATTTTTAGCAAGCCGGTTTAACCAGTTAATTTTTGTCGCCAAAATAAACTTTCTGTTGTCTTCATTTGGTGGGTCATTGCGAGTAATAAAGCCGCGAAAAGATAAACAAACACAAGTGTAAAAAAACATAGAGCTCTAAAGGTAATTCAAACACAAGTCAATACAAATACAGCAATGTTTTTCATTCTTTACATTTTTCGGTTCTTTTGACTTTCTGCTTTGGTTTCTTTTACTTTGTTCTTAAAATGTGTATACATTTATTTTGAATAAGTAAGGAAACTTTTAGTATACTAAAATTTTTACAACCAACCAACCAATCAACCTTTATCCAAAACAGTGATGAGACTAAATATCAAAAATTGTCGTTAATAAAAAACAATGAATTGGTTATATGATGTAAGGTTTTTGTTTATTGGAAATCCAGTCCAATCCACTGAACGCGTTTTGCCATATTATGGCTCATCAGAGTTAGGCTATAGGGCTTGATACTCTACAGACAAAATCTTCGTTCCAGTATACAAACTGGATTTTGCAAACTATTAAAAAAGGATGAAATGATTGTTTTACTCATCCTCTTCCCCTGTCCTTTATCTTTCGTAAGGATCTGGCGACGTTATGTTATTCGAGTTGTGGTTATTGTCCATTCTTCTCTTTCCTAATGGTGATGTGCTGCTTCAGGAAGGGAGTACCCTGTGATACTTTTTATTTGATCTACCCATCGCAAAAGCAATCTTCGAGTTCTTTTACCCTCATTAATATCTCATTCACCTTCTCACATTCTTTGGTAATAGTGGTAGTATGTCTAGTGGTGATGTTAAGTTCTGTCAATATTGAGATATTTGTGCGGTGTGCTGTCCAGGGTGTGCACATCATTTTGCGATAAACCCACATTTCAAAAGCCACTATACGTTGTCTAACGTTGTCCTTTTTGATGGTCAAACGGCGTAAGTAGCGATAGGAAAGAGAAGTGATCGTACCAGGCGTAATAGTGATTATTTTTCCAGATTTAAGCAAGTTTGGCTGTTGCTGATCACTGTGTTTTGCTACATTTCGTTTATTCGATTGGTTATTTGTACATTTGTCGATGATCATCATTACTTTAGTTTTCTGTGCATTAATTTGGAGTCCATATTCTCTACCAACAGTGTCTAATATACTTAATATGTGTTCCGAGTTCTTCTGTGGAGGACGCCAGTATTAAGGTATCGTCCGCTTAGCGGAGGTTGCTGATTTTCGCCCACCGACTGTTGGTGTGTTGGTGTTCCTGACGGGCGACGGCTTTTAGTTTGAAGGCGTCGGAGTATGTGTTGCTGACGATTAAGTTTGCTGTGTTGTTAATGTAAAGTTGTTGTGAATAGCTGGATTAGATACTCCGGGGTACCCATTTTCTTTAGTATGCTCCACATTGTATTCCACTTTACATTATCGAAAGCCTTTGAGTAGTCCACAAAGCATAATTCCGTTTTATATTTAAATTTTCCAGATTTCTCCATTATTTGCCCAAAGTTGAGTATATATTTTCGTATGCCTCTTCCAGTGACAAATCCGCTTTGTTCTTGTAGAATCTGTGGTAAGAGTATGTATTTTAATCTCTCGTTAATGATAGTAATAAGGAGAACCTTTACTTGTGGGGGAAATTAGAGCTATTATACGGTAGCTATTGCAGTCTATTGATGATCCTTTTTTGTCACCAGATTTCATTACATATACTGAACATTGTTTCAATCCCCATTTCTTTGAGTGCTTTCGCCATTATTTTGTCTTCACTTTGAGATTTTTCAGTTTCTAACTTCTTTACTGACTTACACTGTAGCAGTACAACCCTTGTTTTTTTTATTGTCATAATCAAGTCATACTATCATACATCATAAGCCTACCTAAAGTCTTTGTGCAGCTCTTGGTTAAATCCCCAGGTTTTTTTCAGCATCATTTTTCAGCGGTTTGTCTGTGTCTTCTAAAACCGCATTGATAATTACCAATGTAGATGTCAAACGGAAGTGTTAGTCGGTCCAGTATTATATTGGCTAAAACTTTATAAGGCACATTGATCAGCGAAATTTCTCTGTTATTTTCACACTTTATTCTGCCTCCCTTCTTATGAAGTTGTATTATATTACACTCCTTCCACTTCTCAGGCAACTGTTCTGCTTTCCATCAGATACTGATACATTCAATGAATTTATGTATTCGTTCTTCCCATATTTAAGACATTCCGCGGGAATATCATCTTTTCTTGTGCAATGTGAGGTCGACCACATCTCTGTCGACTGTATGGTATATTTATGATACTTGCACTTCTATTTCTCTTGAGTTCAGAAGACTCTTGAAATGCTGATTCCAGGCTGCAAGGATTTCTTCGCTACCTGAGATGATAGAGTCATCTTTCTTTTTTAATAATTGTCCTTATCTTGGTTGAAACCCAGTTTGGGGCTTACTGACTTGTGTAAAGAACTCACTGGATTTATGCTGATTTTGGTTTTGTTCCATATCAGTAAACATTTCTTGCTTAAGCATTCTTTTCTTTTGTCTGTTTACTCTTGTGGACTGTTTTCGTAATTCTGTTCTTCTTCTTCTTCCGAAGGGTGATGCAGCGCCAACTGCTCTGGCTTTGTCCTTTTGAGCGTTCAGTAACTTACATTCTTTGTCGTACCACGCCTTTTTTCTTCTTTTCTTCCAAACATTTTTTTTCCGTACCACTGGTCACTGTTTTCAGCGTTTGCGATTGTTCTTCAATGCTGTTTATATGGCCAGCTCCTCCGCATGCCAGTCTATCAGCAAGATATTTTTCGTATTTGTCCAAAGTCTGTGGTTGTTTAAACTTTGATGAGTCATATACCGTGCGAATTTTTTCTTCTCTGTGATGTTTCTTACATAATAATCTTAATTTAACCCTAGAACGCTGTTGCTATTTTGTGCCGCATAATACTGCTGACACGTAAATTTTACGTAATTAGCAAATTCAAGATAAAAATTTAAGTATTAATTAAGGTATTGCTTTGAGAAATGGCAAAAAAGCTACAAAAATAATTAATTTAAAAACAATTATACGATTAGGTTACATTTAACTAAAACACTTGGGATATACTGTAATTGAGTGGGAGTGGTTTCTTACACTTCGGGCAATATGTTATGATCATCATTTTCTTTGCTGTCAGACAAATGGTTTTCTCAGATAGTGGGTAACTCTTCTTGTTCTCCTGTCTCTTCATTTCCATTTACATTTTTTACACGAGAAGATTGGTGAGGCTTTGATAATTTTTCATGCAGGTCTATCATAAACATATCACGCTCCATCGGTTTTCTTCCTTGTGACAATTTTGAAGTTGTCAATATTCGCGCACTACTGTTGACAAGTCCGACAAAGGTGGCAATACTTATTCTTTTATTCATGTTGACATGTAATTCTTACGAGTGGAGTTTGGCCAAACAATGTCGTAAAAACAAAAAAAACTAATTCACCCTAGAGATGCTAAATACACTTCAGGGAAAGCACTGCTGGATGCTAAAGTGGGAGGGCTAATATGGTTCTCTTTTTGCATATCATTATTTGAAATTATACGTAATTTCTACGTACAACAGTATTCTAAGTGTTAACTTGTGCGCGCACCAATATGTAGTCGGTATTAGCAAGGGCACTTCTCATGCTTCTTAAGACGGTTGTTTGCCAGTTGCAACAGATCGCTAGCGTCCTCCACTATGTGGTCGATTTGATTTTTTGGTTTGCTTGTGTATACTTTTGTGTTCAAACTTCGTAGACTTTATTAGCATGTTTATACTGGCGTCTAGTTGAGCAAGTCGGATTCCGTTAACATTAGACACATTCTATAGACTGTACATTCCAATTGTCGGTATGTAGTTTCGTTCTTGTTTGGGAGTTTGTAGTATTAACGATTATAGTTTACCATAAAAAGGCATCCTTAATCAGATCGTCCTTTTCTAGTGTCTAGGCGTGTGTTGATAATATGGAGACGTTGTTCGGTTTAGTTCGAATCCTCAGATAGCAAAAGCTTTTGTTTATGGGTTTAAAAGCGATGACATTGTTAGTGAGGAACCAAATTGGTGAGTATACCAATTGTAAAATAACACCGCTGTAGAATATGTGCGATTTACTGATCTTCATATCTTCACTATTCGGCCTTCTCATTTCCTGAGTTGCTGATAACTGCTTTACTGCGGTTTCTATTTCGGATTTCAGAATATATGTTCCTTTTCCTCATTAATTTTTTGTGCATCTGCTTCTTCATCGTCACTAGAGAACAACGTTTTACATTATTCTTTTTATTTGGCTCCTATGCCCTCAGGGTTAGTGATACTTTTTCCCCGTTTATCTTTAATGGTCTGCGACTGTGGTTTTAATTTTTTGGTTGATATAAGGTTACTTTACTTTGTCAAAGAGCTCTACAGATTCTTGACGGTGAGCGTGTTCTTCCAGTTGTTTTCATATTTCTTTGGTATAATTTTGGTTCTTTGGTTATACTCATAATGGTGTTCAGGGAAATTTGAAGTTGACGACCGAATTCCGCAGCCGGTCGAGTGGAGATGGTGGGACCTCTAAGAGGAAACGTCGATTCCTAAAAGTCTACGGGGAATTGTCTTGTGCGGTGCACTTCCAAGATGCAGAAAGGGTGAAAACCTAGGAGAAGACCACGTGGATGTGACAGTGATTGCGGNTATTCTGGCGNNNTGAGCAATTNTGNCANNNNTNTATNGCAGACGAAGGACGNTCTATCGTTANANATGAGACCGAACAAGGCTACGANAAGNCAGATCGTAAGACTCNGGTTANATGNCGGGNANTTCGNGNANANGANCAAGGNNTCCCTNACGCCNGNAATNNCACANNACTATTANAANGCTCCGTCNNANGANGGTCNCNNANGGCAAACTCCCTANTGNNANNCCACAANGTAGGNCCTACGNNNNGGNTTNCACTANNAAAAATNCGGTCCTCTCNCGTTTATGGATAGTNATNTCAAGCTTNGTGCGCGCANCNAANCGGNAAACCATCCTAGAGCTCANNTATTACNGGCCNCCNGTNGTATTNANGTTGNCTCGTTACGGCAATCTATAGNGAAGCTNCCNGNNCCTTNNAGNATGCNNTNCCCGAAATTNTTNTNCCCNCCCATTCAGTCCGGNAAAAACACGACTCCNCNGGNNANTACAAGCTCTATGGAATAGTGAGTTAAAGCTGGCAAACTTGTATACCAGGTGTCCAAGAGCACCCTGTAGGACATAGGAGATTAACATGGGAAAAACGGTTTTGATTTTTTTGCGCCTGTACGGTTGATTTTATTGAAAAATCGTGATTAATGAAAGTTGTAGTACCTATCACGGACTTGATTTCTGTTTTTTTTTCAGATCTGTAACTTCCCCCCTTTCGTCGTAAAACACGAACAAAAATGCGAAAATTTTAAACTTTGTATCATGCACTGTATAAGCGGTTGTCGAGCAACCGTTACTGAGCAACAATGATCTGTTTACCCGTTGCCCGACAACCGCCTATACAGTGCAGGTCAAAAGTTAAAATTTTCTCATTTTTGTTCGTGTTTTACCAACAAAACGGCTCAAGTTAGAAGATCCGAAAAAAATACTTATGTATGGATGGTTTTTTTCCTCTTCCCTTTTCTGAGTACAAAACATGGGCCACTTTGAGGATTGGAAGAACTTGATCTTTAAAGTTTCATTTCATTTAACTTTTTAAATTTTCGGGTATTTTTTGCCTTAGTACACTTAGTGGTGGAAATTAATGGTGCGAATTAGAGCTACACAAGCCTAAAAACTTGTTTTTTCTTTTCCTGGACCATAACTCAAGAACCTACCTACCAGTGGTCTAAAAAAGGTTCCAAGAACAACGCAACGCACCAAGCGTAGCAACAATATACAGGGTGGGGCAGAATGGAAGGGCGTTTTTGAAATGAAAATATCTTCGCTGTTTTTTATCTTAAAAGAAATTTAATCATTCAAAATGAAAGCTTAAATATTGCCATTTAACAATGATTATTTCCTTCCTATCAATTTTGACCAATCGCTATCAAGAATTAGTATGACAAATGTAAATTTTAAGTGGAAAAATCACTTAACAACTGTCAACTTAGCTGTCAGCAGTTTTTTCCGGAAAAAAATTCGAAAAAAATTTTCCTCACAGCAACATAAAGAATAGTGTTAAGCTTGAAAGTTATTGTTCTTATTGAATTAAAATAAAATGTTTATTTAACTCAGGAAATAATCTTACTAAATATCCCTCATGCATCTAATTTTTCCTGTGGAAAAATTGGAATACTCGTTTCTAAGTAATTTGTTTTGTGTTACCCTTTCTAGCTTGAAAGTTATTGTTCTTATTAATTATTGTTCTTATTGTTTTAATTAAAATAAAATGTTTATTTAACTCAGGAAGTAATCTTACTAAATATCCCTCATGCATCTAATTTTTCCTGTGGAAAAATTGGAATACTCGTTTCTAAGTAATTTGTTTTAACAAATAGCACTCGCGCTTATGCTATTTGTTAAAACAAATTACTTAGAAACTCGTTTTTCCGAATTTTTCCGGAAAAATTAAATGCACTAGGGATATTACCCCCGAAAAAATGAAATTATGTTCTAAAGATGATGTCATGCAGATGACGTCCGTTCTCTGCAATACACTGTTGTAGTCGTTCTTCAAAGTTCCGCATAACCCTCTCACACAAATCGATGTCTATTGCCCTAACTTGTGTTGTGATGGCTTCTTTTAACTCATGCAGATTTCTAGGTTTATCAACGTAGAACTTCGCCTTTAGGTATCCCCACAAAAAGAAATCAGCAGCTGTAAGGATAGGGGAACGAGGGGGCCACGGCACATCACCGAAACGAGAGATTAAGTGTCCAGGGAAAATTCGACGCACAGTTTCCATTGTCACTCGGGCTGTATGCGCTGTGGTACCGTCCTGTTGGAATCAAACATGTCTGGTGTTAATTCTTCTTCGTCGCAATTCAGGAATCAAGAATTTTTCCAACATGAAAACATATCGCTCAGAGGTTACAGTGGCAGTTGCCCCTCTTGGATCTTCAAAGAAAAAAGGTCCAATAACTCCAAGACGGCTCATAGCGCACCAAACAGTCACCTTCTCACTATGAAGTGGACGTTGATGCAATTCACGAGGGTTTTCGGCAGCCCAATATCGGCAGTTCTGTTTATTAACAAAACCGCACAAACGAAAATGAGCCTCATCGGTCATGATTATTATTGGTTCATTTTCATCAGCAAAAATCATTTGCATTTTTTCAGCGAACTGGCGGCGTGGCGAAAAATCTCCTTTATTTAATTTCTGGACAACCATAAGCTTATAGGGGTGAAAGAAAAGATCTTGGTGTAAAATTCTACGAAGTGTTCGACTACTCATTTGGAGTGCTGCAGCCTGTTTTCAAACAGATCGATCTGGACTAGCAATTACTGCCTGTCTCACCCTTTCTACGGAAGGTGGTGTCCGCACACTTCGCGGACGATCTTGAGGTTTTGGATTTATTGCCGATGCCGAAATTATAAAATTCTGAACCCATCTGTTAATTGTGTCACGTTTCGGAACTGAACCATGACGATCAAGATTTGAAATGTTGTCGAAAACGCCGTTGCACAATAATAACAGTTCCCCGTCTATTCTGTCCCACCCTGTATTAGAGCAGGGGAAAAATGCTCTCTTACAGCAACATCTCGGCGACTCCATATGTCCATCAAATCTTCAAATTGATGAAGGAGTGAGTGAACTTGGGCACAAAACTGACAAACCTCAAAAACCTCTTCCCATACTGATGATACTGATGAGAGACCAATCGGTCTCGAAACGTCTGAATTAAAGACACACAATTCTAAAAACTTGGTATGTTTTTTCTTTTACTGGACCACAACCCAGGAACCCACCTACCAATTATATAAATTGTGTTAAAAAGTGTTATTCCTTTATAGTTTTTGCATTTAAGTTGATCACCATTTTTGTGTAATGGCCAAATAATTCCAGTACACATTTCATCTGGCATTTGTTCTTCGGTGCAAGCTTTAACTATTATTTTATGTATTTGGTCTATGAACGTTTTGCCTCAAAATTTAAACAATTCTGCAGGAAGACCATCACTTCCAGGGTGCTTATTATTTTTCAACACAGTATACGTCGCGGTAAAAATGATGTAATAATTAATTATTAACCACAAAATTACCACACATTATTATGAAGCATTTTTTTAATATTAATACATTTTTAAAGAACAATTAGATAAATTAATAATGGTTAACAACAGGAAAATTGAAACAAATACCTTCAATTTTATATAATATAAATTAGGTATAATACGCCAACAAATTATTAGATGCTAAGCTACCTTGCGAGCTTGGTTTTTTAAGTACGGTGTTACATCCCAAATTGTGCTGAGTCATATTACGGAGCAGAAACCTTTAAAAATAAATACTGTAGTAATAATCCTGTAATTGCTAGTTTTCAACTTACTATAAGTAGATTCCCGTTCTTGTCTTTGTGAATTCTTTCGGGCGTTCCTACTTTAATTTCAATTGTTCCATTCTTACCGTTCATATGGTGTTCAATACTAGAATAATGAGGTTTAGCATAACACAGGTTTTATTAATTAACCAACACTTACGTAGAAGTATCAATGATGGTTAGCAAGGAATGGTCCTTTGTAGCGTCAATAATCATTGTTATAGCCTCTATTAGGTAAGGAACTTCCAGAATTAAATCACCCTGTAAATATTGTGAGAATTAGATAATTTGTGTTTTACTCCAAGAACATCGTACTTTGTCCTTTTTAAGTAAGTCCTCAGGTATTCTGACTAAAACCATCTTGTCCTGCTCATGAGTCACAACAAACTTCAGTTTTTTGAGCGGCAGAACATGCTTTAGTTTTACAGAACCTTTACATTCCAGCACATGAAGATTGTTATTGGTAACAATGATGATCCTCTCTCGAGGTTTGTAACCATGACGGTCGTACTTCATTACCGAAGTGGCGTACTAAAAAAATGTATTTTGTTAAAGTTACACGTTGAAAAAACTAAATTTGACACGTATTTACAATTTCTTTATCTCCGTTGAGTTGACTAGCATAAGTTTTCTTCAATGCAGATGCCTGTTCCGAAACTCGGTCGTTCACAAACAGAACGGGAATACTCTGCGGGTAACTCTTCTTTTTGTCTTTGAACAGCTTTTCGGCTAGCACCTTCAATTCCAACTGACGTTTTCTTTCTGGAGTGAGAGCCAATCTATAGCGTCTAGATAAATTGGCTTCGTACATGACTTCAAGCTGTTTGGAAGCTTCTTCGCATATTCTGGGAGAGGGCGGCCAAGTTCTTTCTAAGATATTCTGGGGAAGATTTTTAGCAAGCCGGTTTAACCAGTTAATTTTTGTCGCCAAAATAAACTTTCTGTTGTCTTCATTTGGTGGGTCATTGCGAGTAATAAAGCCGCGAATAAACCTGTAAAAAATAGAGCTCTAAAGGTAATTCAAACACAAGTCAATACAAATACAGCAATGTTTTTCATTCTTTCAACCTTTATCCAAAACAGTGATGAGACTAAATATCAAAAATTGTCGTTAATAAAAAACAATGAATTGGTTATATGATGTAAGGTTTTTGTTTATTGGAAATCCAGTCCAATCCACTGAACGCGTTTTGCCATATTATGGCTCATCAGAGTTAGGCTATAGGGCTTGATACTCTACAGACAAAATCTTCGTTCCAGTATACAAACTGGATTTTGCAAACTATTAAAAAAGGATGAAATGATTGTTTTACTCATCCTCTTCCCCTGTCCTTTATCTTTCGTAAGGATCTGGCGACGTTATGTTATTCGAGTTGTGGTTATTGTCCATTCTTCTCTTTCCTAAGGGTGATGTGCTGCTTCAGAGAGGGAGTACCCTGTGATACTTCTTATTTGATCTGCCCATCGCAAAAGCAATCTTCGAGTTCTTTTACCCTCATTAATATCTCATTCACCTTCTCACATTCTTTGGTAATAGTGGTAGTATGTCTAGTGGTGATGTTAAGTTCTGTCAATATTGAGATATTTGTGCGGTGTGCTGTCCAGGGTGTGCACATCATTTTGCGATAAACCCACATTTCAAAAGCCACTATACGTTGTCTAACGTTGTCCTTTTTGATGGTCAAACGGCGTAAGTAGCGATAGGAAAGAGAAGTGATCGTACCAGGCGTAATAGTGATTATTTTTCCAGATTTAAGCAAGTTTGGCTGTTGCTGATCACTGTGTTTTGCTACATTTCGTTTATTCGATTGGTTATTTGTACATTTGTCGATGATCATCATTACTTTAGTTTTCTGTGCATTAATTTGGAGTCCATATTCTCTACCTAACAGTGTCTAATATACTTAATATGTGTTCCGAGTTCTTTTGTGGAGGACGCCAGTATTAAGGTATCGTCCGCTTAGCGGAGGTTGCTGATTTTCGCCCACCGACTGTTGGTGTGTTGGTGTTACTGACGGACGACGGCTTTTAGTTTGAAGGCGTCGGAGTATGTGTTGCTGACGATTAAGTTTGCTGTGTTGTTAATGTAAAGTTGTCAATAGCTGGATTAGATACTCTGGGGTACCCATTTTCTTTAGTATGCTCCACATTGTATTCCACTTTACATTATCGAAAGCCTTTGAGTAGTCCACAAAGCATAATTCCGTTTTATATTTAAATTTTCCAGATTTCTCCATTATTTGCCCAAAGTTGAGTATATATTTTCGTATGCCTCTTCCAGTGACAAATCCGCTTTGTTCTTGTGGAATCTGTGGTAAGAGTATGTATTTTAATCTCTCGTTAATGATAGTAATAAGGAGAACCTTTACTTGTGTGGGAAATTAGAGCTATTATACGGTAGCTATTGCAGTCTATTGATGATCCTTTTTTGTCACCAGATTTCATTACATATACTGAACATTGTTTCAATCCCCATTTCTTTGAGTGCTTTCGCCATTATTTTGTCTTCACTTTGAGATTTTTCAGTTTCTAACTTCTTTACTTACTTACACTGTAGCAGTACAACCCTTGTTTTTTTTCTATTGTCATAATCAAGTCATACTATCATACATCATAAGCCTACCTAAAGTCTTTGTGCAGCTCTTGGTTAAATCCCCAGGTTTTTTTCAGCATCATTTTTCAGCGGTTTGTCTGTGTCTTCTAAAACCGCATTGATAATTACCAATGTAGATGTCAAACGGAAGTGTTAGTCGGTCCAGTATTATATTGGCTAAAACTTTATAAGGCACATTGATCAGCGAAATTTCTCTGTTATTTTCACACTTTATTCTGTCTCCCTTCTTATGAAGTTGTATTATATTACACTCCTTCCACTTCTTAGGCAACGGTTCTGCTTTCCATCATATACATTCAATGAATTTATGTATTCGTTGGTGTAATATTTTCTCTCCATATTTAAGACATTCCGGGAGAATGTCATCTTTTCTTGTGCAATGTGAGGTCGACCACATCTCTGTCGACTGTATGGTATATTTATGATACTTGCACTTCTATTTCTCTTGAGTTCAGAAGACTCTTGAAATGCTGATTCCAGGCTGCAAGGATTTCTTCGCTACCTGAGATGATAGAGTCATCTTTCTTTTTTAATAATTGTCCTTATCTTGGTTGAAACCCAGTTTGGGGCTTACTGACTTGTGTAAAGAACTCACTGGATTTATGCTGATTTTGGTTTTGTTCCATATCAGTAAACATTTCTTGCTTAAGCATTCTTTTCTTTTGTCTGTTTACTCTTGTGGACTGTTTTCGTAATTCTGTTCTTCTTCTTCTTCCGAAGGGTGATGCAGCGCCAACTGCTCTGGCTTTGTCCTTTTGAGCGTTCAGTAACTTACATTCTTTGTCGTACCACGCCTTTTTTTCTTCTTTTCTTCCAAACATTTTTTTTCCGTACCACTGGTCACTGTTTTCAGCGTTTGCGATTGTTCTTCAATGCTGTTTATATGGCCAGCTCCTCCGCATGCCAGTCTATCAGCAAGATATTTTTGGTATTTGTCCAAAGTCTGTGGTTGTTTAAACTTTGATGTGTCTTATACCGTGCGAATTTTTTCTTCTCTGTGATGTTTCTTACATAATAATCTTAATTTAACCCTAGAACGCTGTTGCTATTTTGTGCCGCATAATACTGCTGACACGTAAATTTTACGTAATTAGCAAATTCAAGATAAAAATTTAAGTATTAATTAAGGTATTGCTTTGAGAAATGGCAAAAAAGCTACAAAAATAATTAATTTAAAAACAATTATATGATTAGGTTACATTTAACTAAAACACTTGGGATATACTGTAATTGAGTGGGAGTGGTTTCTTACACTTCGGGCAATATGTTATGATCATCATTTTCTTTGCTGTCAGACAAATGGTTTTCTCAGATAGTGGGTAACTCTTCTTGTTCTCCTGTCTCTTCATTTCCATTTACATTTTTTACACGAGAAGATTGGTGAGGCTTTGATAATTTTTCATGCAGGTCTATCATAAACATATCACGCTCCATCGGTTTTCTTCCTTGTGACAATTTTGAAGTTGTCAATATTCGCGCACTACTGTTGACAAGTCCGACAAAGGTGGCAATAATTACTCTTTTATTCATGTTGACATGTAATTCTTACGAGTGGAGTTTGGCCAAACAATGTCGTAAAAACAAACGCCCATGAAATCAAACTAATTCACCCTAAAGATGCTAAATACACTTCAGGGAAAGCACTGCTGGATGCTAAAGTGGGAGGGCTAATATGGTTCTCTTTTTGCATATCATTATTTGAAATTATACGTAATTTCTACGTACAACAGTATTCTAAGTGTTAACTTGTGCGCGCACCAATATGTAGTCGGTATTAGCAAGGGCACTTCTCATGCTTCTTAAGACGGTTGTTTGCCAGTTGCAACAGATCGCTAGCGTCCTCCACTATGTGGTCGATTTGATTTTTTGGTTTGCTTGTGTATACTTTTGTGTTCAAACTTCGTAGACTTTATTAGCATGTTTATACTGGCGTCTAGTTGAACAAGTCGGATTCCGTTAACATTAGACACATTATATAGACTGTACATTCCAATTGTCGGTATGTAGTTTCGTTCTTGTTTGGGAGTTTGTAGAATTAACGATTATAGTTTACCAGAAAAGGAAGGCATCCTTAATCAGATCGTCCTTTTCTAGTGTCTAGGCGTGTGTTGATAATATGGAGACGTTGTTCGGTTTAGTTCGAATCTTCAGATAGCAAAAGCTTTTGTTTATGGGTTTAAAAGCGATGACATTGTTAGTGAGGAACCAAATTGGTGAGTATACCAATTGTAAAATAACACCGCTGTAGAATATGTGCGATTTACTGATCTTCATATCTTCACTATTCGGCCTTCTCATTTCCTGAGTTGCTGATAACTGCTTTACTGCGGTTTCTATTTCGGATTTCAGAATATATGTTCCTTTTCCTCATTAATTTTTTGTGCATCTGCTTCTTCATCGTCACTAGAGAACAACGTTTTACATTATTCTTTTTATTTCGCTCCTATGCCCTCAGGGTTAGTGATACTTGTTCCCCGTTTATCTTTAATGGTCTGCGATTGTGGTTTTAATTTTTTGGTTGATAAGGTTACTTTACTTTGTCAAAGAGCTCTCTACAGATTCTTGACGGTGAGCGTGTTCTTCCAGTTGTTTTCATATTTCTTTGGTATAATTTTAACGGTATACTCATAATGGTGTTCAGGGAAATTTGAAGTTGACGACCGAATTCCGCAGCCGGTCGAGTGGAGATGGTGGGACCTCTAAGTGGAAACGTCGATTCCTAAAAGTCTACGGGGAATTGTCTTGTGCGGTGCACTTCCAAGATGCAGAAAGGGTGAAAACCTAGGAGAAGACCAGGTGGATGTGACAGGGACGGTTATAGTTTCCACGAGTAATGACTATATCTTTTGCTCGGATCGTGCCTTTAAACGATTTTTTAGACCTTTTTGTAGCTATCTGGGGCTCAGTGGCTCTAGCCCGACTATCTGAGCCTCTTACGTTTCGAGCTGGCGAAATACTCTAGTTGGTGGAGCCAAAATACCAGAAATCAAACCAAAGTGTATTTAAGTTAATGTTGAGTTCGTTAAAAAACTTGTACTGTAGTACTGTACTTACGATCTAATAGTTTCTGCAGCTTCTCTCCTTTTTTTGGCGTTGGTTCTAGCCAAATACCTCCGAATATACTTTTGTATGACAATGACACTTTCCCTTGCCTTTCTGTACCATCTGCGTTGCAGCACTCCTTTCCACTGTGCTTGGATAATCGAAGCCAGTTCATGTTTTTTCAATTGGAAAGCATCTTCAGTTCTGAATAACGTCTGAGGGTGTCTTATGAAGATTTTAGTTCTGGAAACAAATATAAATTTATATTGAATAATTTATTGACAGTCTATAGTTTCATATGCCGATTTTAAATCATTTCGATAATGTTATGAAAATTGCAGGCGTTTTCGAAGTATGAAATTAACTTGGACTTCTCTCGGTAAATAATTAAATATATTACCGTTTTCGTTTTAGAATGAATGATCGAATTATTTTATTAAAATTTAATATATTTGAAGTACATACTTTCCCATTTGATATTCATCACCTTCATAACCCAAAGAGCACACTAGGTGTTGTACGCCATCTTTAGCACTGCCAGGGTAGTTTGGCCATGTATCCTTACACAAACATTTGTAACGTTTGAGGAATCTTTCATAAGTGCGGCGATACGCAAATCCAGCTCTTCTTACTCGAAGGTTCTCCATTAAACCGAGGTAAGTCACTTGATGTTTTACTATTTCAGAATCAAAAGTACCTAAAATGTACTCTCATCTGTTAATACTTTTCGATGTCTTTCCAAATTATTTTTTATCTTACCAGATTTTTGCAATTCATTCGGCTTTATACAGCGAATATAGGAGGGTTCTTTGTCCTTAAGAATGTTCATCAAATTATTCAAAGAATTTTTAAATTGAGTTATAGCAGTGTCCGGACGTTTTTTACTTTTTTGCTCAGACTCGGGAAATATTGCTTGAAGAATATTGTTTGAAGAACTACTCATCGCTTCTCTAAGATCTCTGTAGAGCAAGTCATTATTCTTATCTATGAATGATGCCACGTTGTAAGTCACTGCACCAGCATAGTGAACCAGACGAAATTCCTGGTAATTCAGATTGATGTTATGTTTACTTAAAACGCTAAAGTCAAAGCAACTTACGTCACGACCCATGATTTTTTGAAGTTTAGTATCGGCTTTTTCATGACTTATGTAATGCTCGTGATAGCTGAGCCGGTTGTTGAGTTTGGCTAATAATGTTCTGTCGTTGGGTTCTCCTGGTCTTAGACATTCTTCGTCCATATAGGCAATCAATCCTAAAATTATACATTAAGTTTTTAGTATATGAACTGGTGGGTGGTAGTTGTAGTACTATTGAAATAAACTGCGCACCACCTCAGATGGGAGAGTGATTTTTTGGGGTCATTTTTATAACGTTGCCATTTTGAAACGAAACAACGGATTTTGATGCGGTTTAGACAGTCATGTATTTCAATTTATCGACTTTTAGCTGATGGAACAAACTTTGATTTTATTGCACTATATCTGTACTATACAGAGTGGGAAGAAGTGCGTGTAAAAAAGTTAAATTTTCAAGCAGTCCCGAAAAAAACAATAATTTTGGCTGGTTCTTAATTAAAATCACGTGTGTTAAGATATGGATTTAGTCTAAGACGACATTACAGTACCATTTCGAATTCAGTCATGACAGCAGCTTTCTGTCATTTATAAGTCTAATTTAGGTCCAATATTATTGGGGTAATACGAATAATTATCACGAGAGCTTTAAAATTATCGATTATATCCATAATTTCACGAGTCCTTTAGGACGAGGAAAATTTGTAAGGAAAACATGCTAAAATGAAAATTCTCTGGTCAATTTAAAGGCTTGAACGGTATTTAGTGAGATTATTTCTCAAAATGTCACCAAAAAGTCTCATTTTTATTAGGTTGAAGTATATTTGGACATTAATAGTTATTTATGGAACAAGTGTGTTATGAAGCAAATAAGTCACGATAGAAAAAGATTGACTGGAGTGATTTATTTGCCATAACACAATTGTATCATACATAATTTTATCCAATAAGTGGAAAAATGTTTTTTTATGAGATATTAATTAATAAACTTTCTGATCAAATCAAAGCTTCTTGCATCTCAGTAACCTATAAATGAGAATGATTTGGCAGTAACTTTTTTTCATATTGGCCAAAGTTGGTCGTCTGTTTGTTTGTTAGCAAATGTTTAAACAAATTTTGACACTCTGTCAGTTTTTACTGCAGAAAAAGAAAGCTTTTTTGAAGAAAAATACGTATAGAAATTGGAAGAAAGCGATGAAAATCCTGATGAGGATATCCTTACGCAAGCGGAAGAAGCATCCAAGACTCAAAATGTTTGAGTCTTGGATGAATTTACGGAAGATAAAAGGTATCGATAAAATGATTCTATTGGCTTATTTTTTACATTTGCAAAAAAAATTAGCCTCATCGTCAATATGGACCAAATACTTAATGCTTCTCTCGACTATTCACCTTTATAAAAAATACGACATTTCAAAATAATATATAATTTTTGAACGTTACTCACTAGTGAGTTATGGATTATAACACACGTGTCTTATTTGATAGTTTACTTGTCTAAAATGACATTAATAATGATAGTCATAACTGTCAATTGGTTAAAAATGGCATTATTATGATTCCATAATCAGGACGTTGAAAAAAGAACAAAACCTTATCGCTGTCATTCTGGTGAAAATGCACTGCTCCTATGGGACATTTAACACATGAGGGAAATATTCGGTAGTAATACCACTTGAGCTTTACAATTACCGATAATTTAATTTTAAACCGATTTTTTTTCGTTTAAAAAATCAATTTTTTTAAAATGACCCAATGAAATGACTGTCCTGATTCAGGTGACACGCACTTTATTTTTGGATTGTTATTGGAATTGGAGAAGCAAAAAGAATTATCCCTTTTGCTTTTTCGTGCTTTGTTTACAATCCTTTTATTCATTCGGCAAAACAGAAACTTAAAATTTATTAGGTAATTGGTATTTTTTTAGATAATCTTGTGACACTTAAGTTTCTGTAGTAACTGTGCTTAAATAACGCACTCTGTTTATTATAAACCTCGCTTGTTATTTACTCGTTATCGGCCTTGTATCGTTAATAAGTATATCTAAAACATTAAAGTTACTATATTACAGAAGTGTACAAAAAGGTAATGAATAATTTTTTTATTTACAAGGTTTTGCCTTTCTTGCCCCCATGATATTAATTCTAATTTCCGACTTACCTCTATGTTTCTCTTCAATTAGATCACAAATGATCTTATTATCGAAATAACTTATGTGTTCCCATTGAATTCCTTCCTTTTCATACTCTTCCTGCTCCGATCTCAAAGTCAGCTCAATGAACAACTGTTGCAGTTTCTCATTGCAGAAGTTTATGCACAATTGTTCAAAACTGTAACAAATATTACATAGTGACCAAGAAGACCAGAATACAAAGTAGTCTAGTGTGATTCTTAAGGAATACCATTACACATAGAATTTAATCCTCCATTTAATCCTCTGCCATAAAATATTGTACTATAGATGCGGAAAGTGTCTTTTCTGCACTCGATAGCGGACCGAACTCTTCTTCGTTCAACTGCAATGAGCCTGCGGAAAAGTGCCACTTCCAGCCAAGTGTTGCCAGAACGACGCAAAGCGGAGTTTGGACAAGCAGTTAAAGGGCGGGAAAGACGCTTTCCGCATGTGTTAGGTACAAAATTTTTCCTACGAGTATATGATTAAAAGTGTATTCTTAATTGAGAAATCAAATAAACAGTTATGGTTTTTTGATTCAAATGTTTTTTTTTTTTTAATAAAATAACGCACTCATTTTTTCTTCGCTTGACATCTCATAAAAAGGTTGGTGCAAATGGGTATTTTCGCTCTACAGATATAAACTTCAAAATTGCAGGTTTATTATACATTTTTTGTAACTTAATCTTGCAAGGCGGAAAAGTAACTTTATCGCACTCAGTGCGGAAAAGTGCACTTTAGCGCACCCGAGTTTAAAAAAGAATGTTCAGATCAATAAGTCAAAAAAACAGAGTCAAACGCGTTTAAACCATAAAGTGTCATGTCCTCCATTCTCCAGTCTTCTTCCATCCGTTTTCGGACATAGGTCATGTGGCTGTAATCTCTTCCACTTCAGCCGGCCTTGTGCTATCCAGAACCAGCTTTGACCTACTTCTTCCTTGATATCATCTATCCAGCGCCTTTGTGGCTTACCTCTCTTTGTTTCTCTGAGTCGCCAAAGTACAACCCTGATGGTCTATTTTTCACTGTTTTGACCTGCAACATGCCCTACCCAGCTTTATTTTAATTCGGCCACTCGTTATATTATGTCTGTAACTCTGGTCTTTCTTGTAATTTCTTGATTCCTCACTCTATTTGTAAAGAAAATCCCCATTGGGGTTCATTGTTTTGGTCCATAAGTTAGTTAGGTTAGTTCGCATAAGTTACTGGAATTGATGACATTGTCATCTACGAGGCGTAGATCATTTAGAAATGATCCATCAATCTTTATTCCCTTTTGTCCCCAAAGCCAAAGTGAATTGCTTTGGCGTACTCCGCAATTTAATTTTGTCGGTTTTTGTATATTCGTTAAGTTTTACTTGCATTGTTGCGTGCTCATACATTGTATATATTTTTTGCATAGCAAAGAGCACTCCTAGCCTAGTCTCTATTCTGACATTGTTGAGAGCATTTAAAAAGAACCATGTTTCTATACATTCAAATGCGTTTTTGAAAACAACAAATGCAAGGTATATGGGAATATTGTATTCTGTTGATTTTTCTATTAGGTCAGTTATGATGTATTCGATTCGAAACCCGCCTTGCTCCACTGGTTGGTAGAAATTTAGTTTTCTTGAAAGCTGGATGGTAAGTATTTTAGTTAAAAGTTTATAGAGGTGACAGTAAGCTGATAGGACGGTAGTTTTGTAGATTTATATTATCCCCCTTCTTAAAACAAAACACTCTTGGTATTTTATTATGTTGTACACATTTGTTGAGCAGAGTCCGTAGGGTTTTCTCTATCTTACGTCTTTCAAATTTCAACATTTTTACTGTGACATTGTCTTCTTCCGAGCATTTACCGTTCTTCATCATATGCAAAGCTGTTCTTATTTCCTCCAGGGATATTGCTGGAAGGTCTTCTATACCCACATTTGTTACTGTTATCCGATGACAATCAGCTTCCGCAGCAGGTATCCGAGGCAAATACAACTCGGTGTAGAATTCTTCAATGTGACTTGTGTAATTAGCTGAAGGTCGGATCCAACTATGGTGTCTCGTATCACCTTGGTGTGATCTCATATCTCTACGGATGGCTTTATTTATAGATTTGTAGATAAGTAATTTGTGCTCTTTCGTTCTTTTTTCCGACTCGTCTTTGTTTTATCGTTTACATGGTGGTTGTGCTAACTTTGGAACTTCCTGGTTTTTTTTGTTTTTAAACAGATCTTCTTAGCTGCTGTTTTTACAGGTGTTATAAATTTTTCGTTGAGTTGGTTTATATTCATACTATTTTCGAGAGCTTCATCCGATGGTAAAATGTCTTGCTAGTTGTTTTTGAAATATTCCCTGTGTCACTTTGAGTAGTTTACTTGTTGGAAATCTAGGTTGCTTGATTAACTTATTTCTTTCGATTTTGTATCAATGTTAAAACATGTGGTGGTCGTTTCTTGTGTCGAATCTATTTAAAACTGAGACGTCTTAGCAGCATTTATGGTTATTTGAAAGAAAGTATTCAATCTCATTTTTTGTTAAATTGTTAAAATGCGTTGACGTGGCTTCTTGAAAAATGTGTTCAAGCACCGTCCTTCCTACTATCTTCCTAATTTTTCGACAGAAAACAAACACTTTCCACCTGAGTATGAAATATACTATTTAGAAGGGATGTTATTCTAATAAGTGTTCATAAATCTGGTAGCACTTATAACCTTACATTTTGGTGTATCAGTCCCGTTGGAGTTTTCTGGCTTGTTACTAAAACTTGAAACTATTCAGTGATATCTGACTCGAATCTCATCCATCGGGTCTCGCTGGTACAGCAGGCCCGTTGATTCGATGAATCTAACGATTCTGTTCGGATGTATCTCTTGGGCCTTCTCTAAACTCGAAGTGCGTGTGTTAAAAGAGGGCCAGTTTCTAAAAACGTGCTGCGCTGTTTTTTGTCCTACAAGTAGCTTCTGCATGTCAGGACTTCATGCATTTCCAACATAAGCAGAAGGTAGTGACCCGTCATTAGATCAGTCAGAATCATCATTCGTAGTTTTCCTGTTAAAAGTGTGGCGACTCACTTCGCACACGTCCACACAGATGGCACCACGCATCAAAAACTCTGCTAACATCAATCCCGCATCGTCTGTCACGATTTAACTTCATATAGCAGTTACAAGTCATCTTCAATCGTGTATATAAGGCACGGCGCTGTCAAGCCTTACTGACGAGTCCAACGACAGCTCCCGGGACGAAACATACTTTATCGGTTAATAGACAACACGCCACAGGCAAGTCCACATGACATCAACGTCATGCTCCAACCCTGTCATTCACTCGCTCACTTCAACTTATGGGAACCATCCCCATAACTGGTGACCCTCGACAAGCAACACGCAATCTTCTGGCTGCAGATAATATGGAATCACTTTCAATGCCAACATGGTCGCATTTCAAGTCCATCGCTGCACAGCCGCAACTCGTTACCAACTTCGTCCTTGCCTTCAGTCAATCCACTATTACTCTTCACTACTCCATCATATATCACTTCGTTGTCACTGGAAGGGGAGTACTGTGGCGACTCACTTCGCACACGTTCACACAGATGGCACCACGAATCAAAAACCCTGCTAACATCAAGCCAGCATCGTCTGTCACGATTTAACTACATATAGCAGTTACAAGTCATCTTCAATCATGTGTATAAGGCACGGAGCTGTCAAGCCTTACTGACGAGTCCAACGACAGCTCCCGGGACGAAACACCCTTTATCAATAGGCAACACGCCCCAGGCAAGTCCACATGACATCAACGTCATGCGCCCTCCCGTTCATTCTTTTGCTCCCTTCAACTTTATGGGAACTATACCCCCATAAAAGATTTGTTCGTTTAGGACACGAACAGTATTTGGTCCTTTGCCTATTTCATGTCGGGCAGGCAAAACGGTTTTCAGTCACTTATTTTATTAAGAAGACCGCAGTGCTGTAGGAGATGCCCACAATTGGTTCAGGCCACAGGCGCTTCTCTGAGTTTCCAAGCTGGCGAGTCTGGCAGTCTCCACGTTGTTAGACGAAGCCCATTGGTCTTGATGGTATTTACGCAAAGCGACTCTGCCTCCAAAAATTATAAACTTTGTGTCAAAATTGGATGTTATGTACTCCTATCTTTCAATTTTATTCACCAATTTTAGAAATAGTAGCGGGTATGCAATAACTTGTTGCATGATGGCATCTCTGTTCGTTGCTGAAGCATTAAACTTTGGGCTGTCGTCCCAACAGGATGTTGTAAAGTAGCCAAGATAATGAAACGTCTCCAGAACCTCCGGTTAGGTTACAGGAGTTTAGTAAAGGCACTATCACGCATAAACTTGGCAGTTAACGAACCCTCATCGATACAATGCAACGTGTTAATGTAGTTGACAGGCACATTTATATGATTTGCATCCTCCAAGAACGCCTACCGTAAATTACAATTTCTCACTTGTGGAAAGCATCTTTTCTACCCTCGACCTGTTAGGAAAATAAATATATCTCTAGGTAGCAATTTGTCAGTCAGGTCTTTCTGTCAGGCAGTTGTCAACATGTTTGACGGATGACAGGTTTTACCGGGTTGATTTAGTTTTTAAGGGTTAAGAAAACTGAGCTCGATAATGTAAAGTTGTTTTTCTACTCCTACAGGGATATTGGTTCATTCCTTAACAGTTTAGAGAACGGATAAGTAGGCAATTGCCAACGTTTGAACGAATACAGAATCCTAGACAATCTTCAGAGTGCGTAAAGAAATAGGCCAATTACAGCTAATCTTTCTTTTCAATTCAGATTTGATGCCAACAACAGTTGTGGGAGATGACAAGATGTCGAGGACATTTTTTTCACCCTTGTTGTACAATATACTATTTTTCTGTTTTTCTTATTTTTTAGTGTTTATTAAAGTCCTTTTGTTAATATATTCCTGCATTTAATTTTGTACAAGCTCGACCCGATCCTTTTAACAATTTGAAATAAAATTTACTTGGTTTCACATGCTATTTATGGAAACGCCTTTTTTGCGCATCTTTTTATAGTGATGAATATGCGAAAAAAACTGTCGTTCGTTTAAAAAGTCGACTTTTGGTTTTAAGCTGAATAAATTTTCAACTGTCAATTATTTCCTTACCTGTTTCTTTGAAAAATTTCAAATCCGTAAATATCTAAGATTCCTATGACTGAATTTCTTCGACCATCAGTGGGAACCAAAGAAGTATTGATTTTCTTCACTAGCCAAGTGAATAGCCTATCATAGATAGCTTTAGCCAAAGCGTCACGGGCATACGCAGCCAAATCTTTGTCTAAGGGTGTTTCCACTACATCTCTTATGGTTTCTATTGTTCTTTGCGTAAGTGCCAAGTTTAGTTTACTAGCGTCACAATTAAAAAGCTGTTTTGACAAATTGTTATATTATTTAATAACAATGGACTTATAGTTACTTACCTTGGCCACCGTATCAACCAAATCTGGTTTGAGAATTACGGCCCTACCGTTTGATTCTGAAAAGTTTATATTTCCTAGGTGGAGAATACCCGCAACTATACTGAACATTGCATCTTGCTCTTCTTCATTAAACTCTAAAGTAGTAAGTCCTTTTTTCACTTCCATGAAGTCTCTATAGTCATTTATTCCTGAGTCTGCTGATTTCTGTAAACATCGAGATTTTAACGTGATAAAGACGTTGAGAGTTGTGTTTTTCTTACCCCGTTTGATAAGTATGCGTAAGCATTGGTATTTTTCCTCAAAGACAACTGATTTAACGTTTCCTCATCAGCACCATTTAATAATTGATAAAAAATATGAAAATTTCTTTCACCTGGTGCCTGACTTATAACTCTAGATTTCTCAAGAAGGTAGTTTAAAATTATACCTCCGACAGGGTTTCCCTAAAAACAGAATAAATTTGAACATTGATAAGTCTTTAGTTTGATGCCACAAAGTAATACCTACCTCAAAATTAAACTGAACGTCCATAAATTTTCCAAACCGACTAGAATTAATGTTTCTGTTAGTTTTTGCATTGCCGAAAGACTCCAATATCGGATTGGAATTAAGAAGTTTGTCCTTAACCCTCTCAATTTCGCCCTTTCTTTCCGTTACTTCTGAAATGTACTGCAATACTTTCTTGGATGCTTCTGTTTTTCCGGAACCAGATTCACCTATAAATGACATATTTTTTTAAATTATTTTTTCTACAATGATTAACGTAGGAATGTTGAAACTCTACGAGGAAAAAACTTTTTGGAACTGTGTTTTAGAATAGATGTTCAAAAACACATTTTTAGTGGAATCTAATTAGTAGTATTGGCTCAGGTTTGGAAGCACAGATCGTTTCAAATGTTAACGACTGATTAATTTTTATAGATTTTAAAATAAGTAGCATGCTTTCTGCTTCCAGGCAGCATGTCGCACGTGGCATGCTACTTTGGTGTGAAAGCCCACTAAATACATATGAATTTTATGAAACAGATACGTCCGGAACCAATGGGTTATTTTATAAACTTAAACAAAAAGTTTCGTTCATCGATACAATGAGATAAATGTATAAAAACATGTAGGTCTGTGTGATCTTGTTGGATCTACCCTATCCATAAAATTTTGAGGTTATGTGGCAATTTTTCGTGTCGTGTTGTCAACTAGTAACAAAAATGTGACTTTCTACGGGTAAATTAAATATGATGTGACTATGACAAAACATTGAGTGTCATTTATAGATTAAGATTTCTTTGCGCCACCTACAAAAAGACAATGTAATACTCCTACAAAATAAATTATTTCATGCACAAAACAAAGAAAAACTAAGTGAGTGTTAAAATATTACCTGAAATTAAGATGCATTGCTCCCTGTGCTCTTCAATAAGGGACCTGTAGGCTGTGTCAGTGACTGCAAATCTAAAGAAAGATTAAAGAGATTTGTTAATATAAATACAATAACAAAATTGCTAAACTGTTATTCTACTACTAGCTTTAAGAATCTTTGTTATTTTGCAAACCACAGGTACCAGTGTATCTGAATGACCGTCTCTAGTTGATATTCTTTACTTAGCTTATTTTATCCGACAATGGCGTTATAAAAAGTAAACCTTGTTTTAAGTGCTATGAGGTGAATAATAGACAGTTTTCGGAAATGCACAGACAAAGGATCGGTAACTATTTAACTTATACGTTAACACAAAACAATATTTGACAAATTTTAATAGTTATTTGCACGACGGTTTTAAAGTTAAATGGGGCAAAAAAGCAGTTTACCCCAGAGTTGCGCATGTAATTTTTTCTACGACCAATGTTATGTTTTATGAAAAAAAGCAGCATACAACATAAATACGTGGCTGGAAACGAAGGTGTTGTTAATAAAAATATGTTTGTCAATTTGTAAAGAAAGTGACAAACTGTCTTTAGAAAGTGTGACTTTTACTGGTGGTTCCTCCCATGGAAGGAAAATACTTTCAGTCTCTCTAGGTGCTAATTCTTGAAAGCAGGATTCTTAAGAGAAGTGCTGACAGAACGTGACAGAAGACTTGATAATGGCAGGTTTCTGTCACATTATGTAAGNACGGNCCGTAGCATTCTGTTGNNANNGGANTGGGTCCGTTNGACGTGANANAGCCGNANNTCAATGACGCTAATAATATCCCGANCCANCTTGCNNAGNGTGCANGGGGNTTNATGNGATTAACCCAACGGNNGCCTNTNAGAANNGAANTTAGAAATCCGNACTATGNACTCGGNTTNNATCAGANTACTNCTTGAATGANACCAAGCGGNANCNNGGAATCCTGTGNGCNCANCAGCAANNANTCTATGATGGATATATGGAGCGCNNGTNCNCNTATNGGAATTCCGCCGGNTTGNNNTNGTACTCNCGNNACNATAANNTATGGTGGCCTGCGNATGNCNAGTNTCAGGNACATGGATNCNCAGANCGNGAATACNTGNGGATTTGAGANCNNGGGAATATCTTAGGATAAGATTCTANNCCAGAANTTNAACGTTNCTNGNCATAGGACCANCAAGTTATCCAGNNGNCTTTANGGGAGGGGNNTANGCAGCTTTTTTTGGCTTGAATAAAAAACAAAAAAAATTTGCAGAAGTATAATAGGGTATTAACAACAAACAGGTAGGACCTATCGACGATATAATAAGTATAATAAAATATATATATATATGTCTGTTCATTATGTTTTAAGCGATACATTGTAATGGTAGTACATCTAAGCCTCATTCAAACGTTTGCCAAATCTCAGAACGCTATTTCAGTGTGTTTCAAAACCGCTTCTTTGAAACCCGGTACTTCATGTCCAATCAGAAAGCAGGGTTTTTGTCCTGTATGGGAAGATGTGGTCGCCATTTTTCTTGAGTGAGCATTCCATTGCTCTCTGCTTTACCGAAACGTGTTATTTTGTTAGTTTTCGGATATTTTATCCAATTACCCTTCAAGGGGATTTAAAATTAAAGTTAACAATCACCTGGTACTGCGAGACGTCCTGAAGAATAGGCTTATCGCTCTGTTAGCCCTGGAAACCCAGTTTCTTCAGCAGGAATCGGTTGGCATCGGCCACGTTTTAGTTTTTTTGTGCAGATCTGTTATGGTGAGTTTTCTATAGCAGTATATTAATTTTCTGAGTGGCACTGTGTAACTTACTTTGGTCTTTTGAAGATCTGAGGGAGTCGACTCCTACCCTTTTGTGTAACAGCCAGTTATACCCCCTGGAATGGTCGTACGAATCCAGTAGAGATTGACCCGACCTGCAACATATTACGCCAAAAGTCTGACATCTTTGCGACCTTGAAATCATTTTCGCCAGCAGTACTCCAAGCATCCATTTGTAGAGATCTTCAGATGAAATAGAACTTCAAGAACCTTCGAAGACACCAGGTTCAAGCCTGTGTATTAAGGCCAGTTCATTCCAATTCTTTATTTTTTATTTTTTTTACCTCCTTGACATATATGTCGAGGGCCGTCAAACCCAGAATCACTTCCAAAGCCATGGTCGGTGTGGTTTTCATGGCACCCGTTATATTGAGGCATTTCATTTTTTGAACATGGTCTAATTTCCGGCTGTTTACAGTCTGGGAGGCTTTATGTCCCAGACAATAGACCCATAAGTTAGCATAGGTCTTATGCCAGCTTTGTAGGTCCACATGACCCCTTTGGGAGAGAATCCCCAGGTCTTACCAATGGTTCGCCTACATTGTTCATAAGAGATGTATGCTTTTTGTATTCTCTTAGTGATGTGACAGTTCCACATTAGTTTGCTATCGAATATTACTCCAAGGTGAGACCTCGGAAGCGAAACTTAACTTAATATTGAATAGTGTGGGTGCTGGTAGCGGTCCAAGTTTCCTCTATCTTGTGAAAAGGAGCATTTCGGTCTTCTTGGGGTTAATGGACAGAGTATATTCAGTGCACCATTTTTCTATGATTCGAAGAGCCGCTTGCATACTTACCCTTGTGTAGTGGTTGTGGTTTTCAAGGCGGACAATGTGGCTGTCCAGAACCATATTCCATAGTAGAGGTGATCACCCCTCCCTGTAGGCAGCCTCTTGTTACCATGCCTTTAATCTTGACATCCTGTACACTTATCTGTATGGTTCTTTTAGAGAGCATCTTGAATATCCACCCGGTTACTGTTTCAGGAGTGTTCCTCCCAGCTAGCGAGTGGTTAATTTTAATTGAAGGTATATACCAAGGGTGGACTCTTTATTGTCCAGCGACCTTTCCACACGCCCTGCCACCAGATGGAGGACTGTGTCCGTTGACCTCCCAGGGATATAAGCATGTTGATTAGGGTGAAGTGGATGGTTTGATAATACTTCATCCCTAATGTATCTTTCACATAGCCTGTCCATTGTTTTTAGAGAGAAGGATGAGAGGCTTATGGGTCGGTATGCTTTAGGTGTGGTATAGTCCATCATCCGTGGTTTTGGTAAGAACACCACTCTGACCTCCCTCCAAGCCTTTGGAATGTATCTTAGAGCCAGGGATGACCTGAACATCCCCACCAGGTGCGGCATGAATAGTTCCAAGCCCCACGGTAGTAGGGTCAGGTCCTATAGATACCGTCAGGTCCTGGTGATTTAAAGGGGGAGAAGCTAGTGAGTGCCTAGTCTATCTTTTCCTCGTGTATTATTTGATTTGCTAATGCCAATCGATCTCAGAAGAGATATGTCTATTCTGAGTCCGGTCCTCCACAATAGTGGTGGTGTAGTCAGGGAAGTGGGTGGCAAGTAGTAACTCTGTGCTTTCCTGGAGGTTGGCAGTAAAGGTGCCATCCTCCTTACACAGTTGAGCTTTCTGAAGTCTTGCTGCTTCGGTATTTTCTATTTCGTCGGAGTAGGTACTCCAGGCCGCTCTTTGTTTTTGTCTTAGGACTTTTTTATATTGATTGAGGTGGCACTTGTATTAGTTCCAATCCATTAGGTGTGTAAATTGGACTTACCTGTAAAAAATTAACCTTGTCATACTTGTTGGTTTAGGGTTAATGTTGATTTTTCTTACTAAAATAAGAAACAATGGCAAAAATGATAAATAATTTAGTAACTATTATTTAATCAATAATTAATAGCCGCTCCATCAGAAGCTAATAAGGATTGTAGTAGGTAGATTTGGCATAGAATTAATTCGGTAGGATACTTGTATATTTGAAGGTTATTTCATTCTAGGTGGTTTTTATTTTTTGCCACAGTTGTTCAGCATTATTTGGTGTAAAATTATTATTTGCACAAATTTTTTTTCAAAATTGTTCCCGAAACCTTTTTCATTGGATTTAAATCAGGGCGTCTTGAGCACAGCAAGTTAAACTCCTATTTTTTATTCTAGAAGTATGAACTGGGTAATTATCCTGTTGAAATAAGTAATTATTTTCTCCAAAGATAGCATCAGCAAAAGAAATTAATTCATTTTCCAGGATGGTAATGTATTTGTTGCTGTTCAAAGCTCCATCAATATTCCAACATAAATCTGAATCGTAAAAGCTAATCCAGCCACCACACATTTACGGAGAATTATCTACAAGTATTTTTTTTCAAATCTTCCTTATTTGGAGGCCTGTAAACTCGAATCCTTCCATTGTAAGTTGACTGAAACACCTTTTCATCAGAAAATTAACCCAGAAATCGTCACCTTAACGATAAAAATTGCATTGCATGTCCCATTTTCTGATTTTTGTCATTTTCGGTCAAAAACGGAGTTTTGTCTTATTTGTCTTTGATCAGTTCTTGATAAAGCTGGAAAATTGATTATGTTTACAGTAGATATGGCTGTCTCAAATGGGTTGTCTCGTAAAAACTGCAAAACTTTTTGGTCTTATTCTTCTGTAGTTTTTCTATTTCCTAAACAAGTACACCTAAATCGTTCAATTGTATGCTGTTGACGTCATTTTTTAATCACACTATGGACTGCAATTTTTACCGATTCTATACCTGTGATATATTATTACAATGTCCGCCCTTCTTAACGGCTTACTATTCTAGATTTTTCAAAGGCAATTAGTCTGTGACATATTGAAAGTTACCGACACATGTAATCAAAAACTGCAGCACAGCAGCAAATTGGGGGTACGATGTTATCTGACAACAACTGTACGTAGGTATATCTTTTAACACTGAAATTTGTTTGCTTTTTCAGTCGTAGTCATTCCATTTTGACCGTGCACATAACATCAGAACAAGAGGCCGAAAATGGAGTGTTTATATCCCGAACAGGAAAGATAAACTTTGTTGATTTAGCGGGAAGCGAAATGACGAAGAAAACCCAAAGTGAAGGCAAAATGCTTGAAGAAGCTAATAACATCAACAAAAGTTTAATGGTTTTGGGTAAGTACGTACCTATAAGTTCAGCCACATAACTCAGTGCACGTCGTTAGTTCAAATAAAGTTTGGCAAATTGATTCCAAGTCCCCACTTCAAACCAAATATTTTAGTTTTTACCGTTGTCTTAAGGTTAGAATATGACAGAAATATATTTAAGTACTTCGACTACCAAATTCAGGTAATGCAGACAAACTTCTCAAGTTTCTAACATAAAAGGGATGAAAAATGTTCTGCAAAGAGAGGTTATGTCAAGTGAGAGTATTTCAACAAAATTTCAAGTTTAACAAATTTAACTGTAGGTTCATTTTAAGACCAACGGTTTCGGAGATTACTCTGTTCTTGGAGCATCGTCGTATGTTCGGCCGGATCGCTGCTAAATAGGACAATATCATTTGCGAAGTGGAGATAATTAAGATACTTCCTGTCGATTTTGATGCCTTTCTGATCCCATTCCAAGCCCTCTTCCAAGAGTCCGGGATTCTCCTTTCTATACATTTATTTAGCAAGGTCAGGCATGCTTAGTCTTTGCTTTTCTTCGGGTGTTTTAGCGCTGCCTCTAGTTCTTCTCCATCAATGGGTTCTAGTTCTTCTGGTTCTATATTTAGGACTGGCTGATGAATTTGACTTTGACATGAGTGTGCCACCGATGGGATGTAGAGTCGTTTATAGAAATTCTCATTAATTTCTACGATCTCTCCTCTTTTATTTACGATGATTCCTTAGTCGTTTTTTATCTTCTGGATAATCATTATACCTTTAGATTTCTCGGAACAGAGAACTCTCATGTTTGCGTTGTTCTGTATGGCTTTCTCGACCATCTTCTTAAGATAAGCCCTCTGATCTGTTCTGTTGGCCTTTTTCACGATCATATTCAGGTCCCCATACCTTGATAAGTTCCGTCAGAGTGTTGAAGAACGGAGGTTTTGATGAGTTGTTCTGTTTCTAAACTGAAATTCGGAGAGATTAAAATAGTAATCCATTTTCACCCAATGCAGTTGTACAAATTAGTGGTTGGTAATAACACGCACTGCGTGTTACTGCCAACCCCTTGTGAATTTCGGATATTTATTACTTTGGAGAGAACAGACTTTCCGCACTGCGTTTCTAATGCTAGGGGTAATCTTCTAGAGAGTGTATTAGTTCCATGTTTCGCATATCCTCAATGAGGTGTAGCTTCTTTCAATTTGCCTATTGAATTCTTCTTCCTTCTCACGCAGTTCGCCTGTGGTTGGCCGTATCTTTCTTACCACTAGGGCTTTTTTTCTGATTTCGAGTATTGACGTGGATCCTGGTCGATGCCTGTATCAAAGCGGTTTAGTACTGACACGTCCGAGCATAATTGAGAGTTTGATGTCAGAACATAGTCTATCTCGTTTTTGATCTTGTTATCGGGGCTCTTTCAAGTCCCTTTTCTCCTCGGGTGCTTTTTGTAGAAAGTATTCATGCAGTAAAGCCTCTCTTCTTGTTAAGGAAGTCGATTATGGTTTGCCTCCTTTGGTTTCTAGCTCCCAACCCAAATTTACCAAAGAACGAAGGATCCGTCGGTATATTGGCACCAACCGTCGAACTGAAATTACCGATTATCTGGTCTGGACGATTTTGGTATTTTCTGCGCTCTTTGTAGTTGTTACGGGCATTTTTTTCATACATCAAAGATTTTGGTTATCAAGAAGGTATTTACTCAAAGTAGTTTTAATTAATAGTCATAGAAATGAACTAATTTCTTTAAAACCCGTATAAACTAAGACGTTCAAGGTGTTATTATTTCAGTTATCTCTAATAGAGGGGTGAGGGTAGGGTAAATAGACTAGTAGGTAGTCAATTGAACTTAATGTTTAACCAGGCAAAATGTAAATGTGCTCTATGTAATTCGATTATGGTTTAAAAATATTTATTTACTCAAATTTATTAAATATTCAGGTTACTGTATTGCATCTCTGAGCGACTGTAAAAAGAAAAATCAACATGTTCCTTATAGAGACTCGAAACTAACAAAACTACTCGCAGATTCATTAGCAGGAAATGGAGTCACGCTGATGGTAAATTCAAGTTGGATACTCTCGTTTAGGCAATTATATATTTTTTGTTTGTTTTAGATTGCATGTATTTCACCGGCAAAATCCAACGTTTCTGAAACTTTAAACACTCTGCGATATGCGGCTCGAGCTAAACGAATTGTCACTAAACCAGTGGTTCTAATGGTATACATTTACGTATTTTAATTTATTTTTGTGTTCATAATTCATTTCATAAGAAACTTAACATAACGGCTGTAAACTGCGAAAAAATTTAAGAAGTGATTACCTAGTTGGCCAAAATCAGGAAAGGTGTATAAAAGTGGAATTTTCCTATTTAGTAACTGCCCCCATAAAAAAAAGCTTCAAAAACCTAGTTTTTCATATTCTATTTTAAGATAATAATTATAATACTTACTTTACTTTATCGTGTTCAAAATAAGTATCTCGGAGATTTGTCGCTAAAGAAACACTGTTGGAAATTTCGGGCATGTCAGGAAATGCTCTCCCCATGGCCTGAACTGCGCTACAGTTAACAGTCACACACATTTGGTTTGGTTAAGCCTCATCTCTCGCCCACGTGACGTCCACCCAGTTTTTCCCATCCACACTTGGATGTCGCGACATAATTATTATTGTTTATTAGCTCCTACACGTATTATACGGCAGTCTCCATTAACTCCTCTCCTCTTCCATCCGTCACTTCACAAACCGCCCACATATTCCCTCCATTTTCTATTCTGACACTCGACGGATTCACCTTCGTTTCACTCTCTATCAACCACGCCTTAATATACTTTCATCCAGATGACCGCTTTTTCATTACATTTCCCATATTTTTTGTACCCTGAACATTCGATTTCCCTAGCATTCAGTTCGGTTTCAATCACCCATCCCCATTTGCTCTGCGTACTTTCTCAGCGCGTCCGCCGCGACGCCACTAGAGCCATTAGTATGCTGTATTTCTAATCCTAAGCTGTGTCTTTCTTTTGTAAATCGGTCAGAGCCTGTCGATGGCATTATGACATCGTTCCCTCTTTGTTACACCATGCGTTTGCAATTTGGGCAGTCCCACTCAATCTCATACCTGCACTCTCTGCCTTCATGCTCTAATCCGCACTTGTAGCAGCAAGCCCGTTCCCGACAGTTCCTCTCGGTGTGACTAAATCTGCTGCACTTAAACTCCACACACACACTCGTCATTTTCAAAGTAACTTCTTCTTTATCAAGCGCGTAAAAGTCCCTCTCTTATTCGATTCCACGTTCTCCACATACTCTCTTCCACAGGGTTTCATAAAAAGAACTATTGGACCATCCATGCACACCACCATCCGCCAACTCGTATATCTCCTCGTAGATGCCTCTCAAACTTTCCTCGTCTGTTATGCTCTTTTCCACCCCTGTTAACCGCATTTTTGGCCTGTATTGGTTCCCTTCCTCCACTTTAATGTCCGTCCTAGAAGAGAGATGACCCCCTTATCTCATCTTTCTGCTTGTCAGATTCGAATACAGACTTGACTTCTCTCACGCTTCTTATAAAAAAAAAAGGGCTGCGCAAACTTCTTTTGTTTCAAAGATACGGGGGGCTTTTGAAAATTGGTCATTTTGGAACCTCCTCTGTATTTCATTTGATATTTAAGTTATCAAAAAAGGAAAAACGGTTTCCGGTAGAAGTTTTGACGTAGAATCCAATAGCGTAGTCAGTTTTTTTCTATTACGTTTAGTTTCTGACATATGACAGTATTTTTTTAAATGGAATACCCTATATATTTTTAGTTCATTTAATTCTGTTAATTTTTACTTTTTCAACGGTGTATTAAAACATATAAGTTTGTAAACGTTAATCTTGGTAATTAGAAAAAAAAAACCTTTCCTTAACAAAAAAGTGCTAAATAATATGTAGAAAAATACCCACAGTCGAAACAAAATTTGGCTATGTTCATATTAACATGTTTACATGTCGTTTATAAAACAGTTTTTTCAAACTTCCACCTTAAAAATAGTATAAAATAGAAATGGCCACTTTTCTTATTAAAGTGACGGTTAGAACTGTTTGTAACTTAGATTTTTAATGAGATTTATTAAAAATATTTAATTTTCTGATGTGTTAGTTTATATGATTTCCGATTTTGTTTGGTATTTTAGATATTGGCCTTTTTTTAGCTTAGCAAAGGTCTTTTTTTTTTTTTTTAATAACAGGATTAACCTCTACAAACTTATATGTTGTAATACACCGTTGAAAAGGTAAAAATCAACAGAATTAAATGACGTAAAAATATATAGGATGTTCCATTTAAAAAAATGTAACTTACTGTCATATGTCAGAAACTAAACGGAATATAAAAAAAATGTACGCCATTGGATTCTATATGAAAACTTCTACCGGGAACCGTTCTTCCTTTTTTGATAACTTCAAGAGCAACTGAAATACAGAAGAGGTTCAAGAATTACCATTTTTCGAAAATCCCCCGTATCTTTGAAAAAAAAGAAGTTTGCGCCGCCCACTTTTCGCCAGTCATCTCAGCTCAGATTAAAGAGATCAGAACACGTATGCTACTTTTTTTCTATCTATTACTGTTTTCTCTGTACCCCGTAAAACCATCGAAAATGCAGCACCCTGTACAGTTTATAAATCCAGCTTATGCGCGCTTATCCACATGCAGATCGAAAACCTTAATACTATTTAAGAAAAAAGATGTATGTGAGTAACATAAAGTTTAATCTTTAAATTTTAAGTTTTTTGTGTGTTCTAAAATTTTATTTTGTAATTTTTTTTGTATTAAGTGAGAAGTGCTTTAGGGCGGTATTTTTTTACCAGGCAGTAGCTAGGAGGGGAATACTGAAATGAAAAATGTTTATGCCAAACACTCCGCCTAATTTTGGCCAAGAAATCTCTCCCTTATTTTTTGCAGTTATTTACACTCTGTATGCTAAAAATTTATACTACCTCTATTATTTACAAACTAACCTTTTAAAGCAAATGTATACGAAATTAGCACACCCTCAACCTTTCAATTACTTAGTTTATAGTGTTTAGCTAGTTATTATCTCTCTTATTTGTAAACGTTTTAAAAGAATGTCTTATTATAATGACTGCTGTTTTTAATTCTTCTGCAAATTTAGGATCCCCGGGAAGCACTCATTCTCAGTTTAAAACGCGAAGTCCAGACCCTTGAGAGCGAAAACAACCATCTGAGAACTGCCTTGCATTTATCTTCATCATCAACTTCTGATGACGGTTCAGGTAAATGCTTGCCTATTATTATTACTACTATAATCCTAAACTAAAACGTAGTTTTAAAACTAAAAACCGTTCTTACGAAAAATATTTATCTTCAGAAAAAATCAAAACTCTGTCAAAGGTCGATCTTGATAAACTGGATAATATGGAAATGAATGAACTGATGGATTTGGTGCGACTTTATGTGCGAGAAAATGGAGAACTTCAGAATAAAAACGACGAGTTATTTAGTTCCAAAGAGTTGTTGCAAAGAGACCATGAGTTGGTTTGTAGAGAAAACGAAAGGCTGTCCCGGAAATTAGAAGAACTTGCTTCGTAAGTACTATTAAGTCTGTTGGGCAATACTAAGTATAGAGTTTTTGCAGAAAATCTAAGAAGCCACCCAGGTAAATTTTTGGAACTACAACATTACAAGAGGTTGAATATTAGTTAGTATTAGTTATAGTGTGATAATTTGTTGGTAGATTTTGAATAAATAATTGTATTTGCTGTTTTAATTTTTGTTTATTTTTGGAATATAGTAGGTCCACATGATATTTTATACGAATTTATCATCTGACAATTATTTAGATATCAGTAAACCGAATGATGCCCTGTTTCTGAACAAATAAATATTGTTACGGTTTTCCCGTGGGTTTACACAAAGTCAATTTAACTCAACAAGAAATAAATTTATTTACACTTCAAAACACTCTGTACAATAATTAATTCAGCTTCCAAAAAAACACTACTACAATTCCACAATTATTCTACTATTTAAACTTTACCGCGTTCCCAAATCCACTACTCTTCACCGTCGAAACCGCTTCTTTTATATTCGGTAAACCACGTTCTAGAACTACCGCAAAACGCTTTGCGATTTGCGTCGAACATCGAAGATGCTTCTCGGTGTATCGCTTTCTAACGGTGGCCTACTTTAACACGCGCCCGGCCAGATATTGCGGCGCATCGAATCCATCCCGAATCGAGTGCTCGTTCAGTAAGTATCGAGCATAGTAGGCCCAAACCGTAACACTGCCCCCCTCTTAAAGCTGATCGACCCGATCCGCTTCATCTAGTCCTTGGTATTTCTTGAGTGTGTCCAGATGGACAATTTTCATCTTGCCTTTGGGGCTGCGTTGGACTCTGTACACGACGTCGTTTAACCTTTTTACCACATTGTAAGGTCCCTACCAGTGTCGTTGCCATCTTTTACTTAATCCTTTGCTCCTCCTGGGTTGAAACATCCACACAGCATCACCTTCTTTATAATTTCCACCAGCTGGTCTGTGGTCCAATGTCATCTTCATACGGTCGTTGTTTGGTTTCATCTTCTCTCTCTCAAGTTCCTGAATTGTACTTGATCCCTTCTGTAACGAACACTGGTCACACCGTTTACACCATTCCTCAACGTCCTTTCTGAAGTAAATCCAGTAAAATCGATCTCTTATTCTAGCCAAAGTCTGGTTTACTCCAAAGTGTCCTCCTCCGCGACTGTCATGTAGTTCTCGCAGCACATTCTCTTTGCAGGAATTGGGCACTATTGTTTGGTAAACAAAGCGTTTTCCGTCTGGACTTTCCCATTTGCGAGTAATTAAGTCATCTCGCAGTCGAAGCGAATTCCACTGCAACCAGTAACCAATCCGGTTTCAAATCCTTCTCCAACCATCTTATGATTACTTTCAAATCAGAGTCTGAGCGCTGTCCCTTTATTATGACTTCCTTAGAAACGCTGCTCTTCATTCTTTTTGTAGCCTCGTTATCTGTCACCTTCGCGATTTGTCCAATCCTCCAACCATTATGAATTTGTCCTTTCCGGTACCTTAAGTC
This sequence comes from Ips nitidus, assembly GCA_018691245.2. Lineage (NCBI taxonomy): Eukaryota > Metazoa > Arthropoda > Insecta > Coleoptera > Curculionidae > Ips > Ips nitidus. The sequence continues at coordinate 12,601,865 of CM042789.1, read as the reverse complement.
ACTATCAAAAGCTTGACGATCCTCTACATATCGCGGTAAATGTCCTTCCGGTTTCTTCATTTCCTGCTCGTGGTTACGCCAGTTCTGCGGGGTCGGTAAACGAGACTGCTGTCTGCAATTCCAGCGGTAATGTCCTTTACGTCCACAATTATAACACGTAATGTTTCTTTTAGCAGAGGAATTCCGGTGATTTGTTCTGATGTCCTGATTTCGTCGGCACTGCGGGTTTGGAGAACAATACCGCTGTCTGCAATTCCTGCTATAGTGTCATTTGCGTCCACATCGATAACACTCCACTCTAGTGATAGGGCGTGATCGTTCCAACTGTGTGGACTGACCATTTCTTGATACTGCCATTTAATGCACTAATTGGCCAACCATTGATTTAATATCATTTATTAATGTAGCAACATGATCGGCTGGCGGTACTCAATCCTCTTGAATAGTCACGGCCCTGATCTCTGGCTTTAAGTCATTTCACGCAGCTTCAACTACCAGCGCTCGAACCAGTAATTCGCTGCTGTTGCTCCCTTTGAATATCTTCAGCATTTTCTTTACCTCCGGATCTCGAATCCCTTCTACAAAATACTGTGCCACAAATTCTTCTTAGATTTCATCCGGGACGGCTGGGTAAGCAAGATGCACACGCGACGAATGTCGGCTTCAAACTCTTGTAAACTCTCACCAGTTTTTTGCTGTCTTTCCTTCAATTGTGTTTGATACACTCCTTTCCTATGCTGATCCCCATAACTTCGTTCTAATGCAGCTACTAATGCTTCATAGTTGCTTTGTTGGGCGATAGGCAGAGTTTGTAACAGCTCCAATGCATGTCCTCGTAGTGCTACTACTAGTGCTACAGCCATTTCCTCGTTACTCCATCCATTTGCATTTGCAGCGGCCTCAAATTGGAGTTGGTACGTTGCCCATGAAGTTTGACCGTCGTATGTGGGAGGCTTGATCTTGTTGAGCCCGTTTCCGGTGATCACTGTAGAGCTGGCTCCTCTGCTGTCAATTTTCTTTCTTGTTCTTCTTTGTCTTGTTGTCGAATTCTTGCTTCTTGTTGTCGAATCCTTTCTTGTTCTTCCTTGTCTTGTTAACGAATCCTTTTTTGTTCTTCTTTGTCTCGTTGTCGAATCTCTTCTTGTTTTTCAAGCATTGCCATAATAGCTGCAAGATGAGCCTCCATAATTGCACTTTGACGTCTTGTTATTGGCATAAAATAAATTTAACACACCACTATTCCGAAAATCTCTAGTCCGGTTCTGAACACAAGTCTCTAACCCGAAGTTTAGTTCAAATTCACGTCGCACTAAAGTCTGATCGCACTTCTGACACCAATTGTTACGGTTTTGCCGTGGGTTTATACAAAGTCAATTTAACTCAACAAGAAATAAATTTATTTACACTTCAAAACACTGTGTACAATAGTTAATTCAGCTACCAAAAACACTACTACAATTCCACAATTATTTTACTATTTAAACTTTACCGCGTTCCCAAATCCACTACTCTTCACCGTCGAAACCGCTAACAACGCTTCGCGATTTGCGTCGAACATCAAAGATGCTTCTCGGTGTATCGCTTTCTAACGGTGGCCTACTTTAACACGCGCCCGACCATATATTGCGGCGCATCTAATCCATCCCGAATCGAGTGCTCGTTCAGAAGTATCGAGCATAGTAGGCCCAAACCGTAACAATATCTTTTACATAAGATTATCGATTCGATAAATTGTCTTATTTGTCAATCTTGGGTTTCTGAACAAACCTTTCGCTTTCATAAGTTATGAGAATGATATCACAACCAAAACGACTAGATATCTAATCCAGAAATAGGGACGTAACGTGTATTGACGGGTAACGTAAACGGACATGACAGACAGTTACGGACCTTCACTTAACTTTTAAACTTTTAAAGTTAGTGTTTCCTCTTGTTCTGATAAAGAAGCCATGGAAATTTTTCATGCCTTAAGCAGCCAAAGCGTTTTCGGCATACTAACCACAAAAATATCTGTCTGATTGTTATCAGCTCCACAATTTTATATGTCGGAAACCGAATTAAAGTTATTGGTTAAATAATAGCTATTTATGTAACCAGTTACAAAAAGATCGATTTTGTGTAACGAATGAATGTTTGTAGGGCGAGCGCAGCGAGGTCCTACAATTTGAATGAGTTACACAATAAGACATTTTCGAAACGTGTTGCATACATAATTTTTTCTAATTTTGATCAAAAAGCGGTAAAAACCATCTTTTAAAGTGATTTAACACAAATATTCACTTTCATAGCACCTTGTATAAACAGTGACAACGACATGTTATGATGGATGTCGCCCATATGTTTCTACGGAAATGCATAAAAACAGGGAGTGATGAAATTAACTTTTCATAACTAGTTACATAAAGTGATACTTTATGTAACTAGTTACATAAAGTAAAACGTTTTGTCACTCTAATCAGTTTTGAAAAGTGTCACTTTATATGCCAAAATTAGAAAAAAATTTTTCATTACTAATTAAATATTAATCCGTTTAACGCATTTTGAAAATTTTAACCTAGAAAATGTTACTTATTCTTTACCATTACGTTAAGTAATGGTACGTTAATACCCGGTACGTTAAGCTTGTCGACCATTAGATTATATTCAGCGAGAAAGATGATCAAATACTCCTAATGAAAATTGTAACATCCTATGTATATGCATCCAAATGAGCGGAAAAACATTCAAATTTTTGCCAAACCACTGGTGAAAACCATAAATAAAACTAAAACAATTTGGAATTGGTGCTCCTTTTGCTTAAAGTGCGTCGGCAGAAAGTCTAAATTTTCCAGCTTAAGCCATTGCAGAATTTTTTCGAAAAATGCAAAAAGATTTAATTTTAGTATTAGCCCTAAGAAATTTTGGATTCTAAGTAAATTCAATTATTACTAATACTAAAATTAAATTAATTTTTTTAAAACTCCTTCGGTCATAAGCATTGATTCTATTCTTAGTACTAATATTAATACTATTACTAAAATTAATTTTTTTTATAAACTAGGTTTAACAATGGCAAATTTGCGATAATAATTACATAATTGACCAAATTGTAGAGCATTTTAAAGCTTCCATTTCTGTTTTGCGAATATAGAGTAAGAGCATTGCTTTTAAATAAAAAAGGACTAGTAACCGCCAATATTTATGGTACTTCCAGACATCCAGATGGAGCGAATACAATTTTTGAGGGAGTATACAGAAAAACAGGAAGCGTCGAATGGATTAACACCTGTTTTTTTGGATAAAACTTGGATTTATAGCAAAGGTTTCTTTCGAAGTAGCTGGCAAGATGACACGATGTTTACAAGTTCTACTAAACGTACTCAAGGTAATTTAATGAAGTAAGATTCCACATGAATACAATGACGATGACTTCTACTACTATTTTGGGTCATCGTTTTATGTATAGTACTTACACGCAGATAATGGAAATGGCTTCATTAATGGTGCGAGTTTGGTTTTTAAAAGCGGTTCGAAACAAGGCGACTATCATGGCTTGATCGAAAAGACTTTGAAAATTTGTTTAAAAATCAACTTATCTCAAATTTATCGGGATAAACACTTATAATTATGGACAATGCGAGTTACCATTCTGGACTTTTTGAAGAAATTCCTCAGAAATCTTGGACAAACCAAAAATTAATTATCTGGGCAAGGAATAGTATATTACATACTCAGGTGGAAAGTGTTTGATTTCTGTCGAGAAATTAGGTAGTTCACACAAGTATTACTAATTTTTCTAATAATATAAATATCTATTGTGCAACTGGTCAACAAATTAAAAAACAATTAAATGTTAAGTAGTGCACTGGCTGCTATAATTATAATATTTCCAAATGAACTAAAACAATAAGCCGATAGGTTTACATAACCCCTCTTATTAAACTTTCTTTCTCAAAGAGTAGAAAGACCCGGCCAACGTGTACACAAATCTGGTAGTCTGTAAATTGTATTATAAATATAAATCAATCAATGTGTATCAGTTTCATAATTGATAACTTAGGCACTTACATTTTTTAATAACTCATGCCCAACAAAACCCAAAAAATCAATGGGAATTTTTGTACCATCTGACAAATTTACGATTAAAAGTAAATACGTTTTCTGACACTCTACATTCCAGTCATACCATTTCATGTTGTAGACTGCTTTAGTCAGTTCCATACTCTGCAACTTAATTATTGATCTTTACCATAAAATTGTGAGGGATTATTACCGCATCGTGGTAGTCTTGTCCAATATGGGTTAACCAGCACCCATAACAAGAGAAGAGCGCCAATGTTACTAGTCCACTCAGTAGACTTATACTAAACTGTACAGTTTTAAGATCCGAGTTGATGAATAAATTGAAAAACGACCAAAAACTAATCAAAAATCCGTTTCCTATGTAAACTAGGTTCCAAAATTTGTGCTCCTCAAATAACTTCCTGTTGTATCTATAATTATTATCGGCATTAATATAAGTTTGAATTACAAGTGTTAACTTCACCTCAATATCTTTAAATGCCAAACAATGATCCGTTTTAAGCTCATTTTGACTGAGACACTGTTCTGAAGGTGTAAATGGTTTACATGGTCAGTGAGTAGAAGCAATTGAAGTTTAACGTAAAAAATCACGTAGAGGAAGTAAAAAGGTAAAATCACACTGGGAAACGGAATGGATAGCCAGAGAATATGCAAAATGCAATGCAAAACTAACAAAAACGATGAATTTGTAGTTACTAAAATTTAAAAAACAAAAAAAAATTATTGCTGTAAAAATATGAATAAACCTGAAGGAAAATGTTGATGAATCACTGCATATATAGGCACATAATCCTCTTGATACTGAATGTATACTATACTGTTCACAATAACTGTCGCATAACACCAGATAACAAACAGAACGAAAACCAAATACATCATTTTTGTGCCAGACTGTACTTTGTGTCTAGTATTATCACCAATACCGGACAAATCAAGCCGAAATAGTGAACTACATTTTTGAACCGTTTCATTATAGAAATCCATTCCTAACGGGTACATGACGCTCATAATCAAGACCTAAAAAATTGGTTTTACTCATCACACTAAAAAATTAAACCAAAAGACTCACATAAACAGATACAGAAAAGAATGAAAAATATTGCTTCAAACTTCCAGGGTCTACTAAAAACAGATTGATCTGCAATACCACAAGACAGGAGTAGAAAATAGTTGTTATGGCGTTTACAGGCCTGAAGTATTGGTCCATCATTATTAATCTGTGGATAGGTTGCAGTAAAAACCCTGTAATAAAAATTATTTTGATGCTAGACCCAAAATTTTAGTAGGAAAGTTAGCACCTGAAGGAATTTCTTTAGTCATCATGACACGCTAAAATTGTATAGCCACCCAAATCTGTTACAGTAATAGTTAAGTTGAATGATATGTCATCAGAAAGGTAATCATACTTAGTGGATCTAGTTAGGGTTGCTAGTCTGTTAAATTACATTTTATATTTTGTATATTACTTATAATAGCTTATTGAGACTGTATGATTAAATTAATTGTCGTTTTTTTTATTATAGTAATTTATAAGTCGGTATTTCAAAACTGTTGTTACAAAATGGACTTTTTTGTACGCCCATATAACGTTTGTTTATTTCGTGTTACATCGTATCTATTGTTTGTTCAAATAGGTCGTAGCTCAAAATATGCACGTCACATTTTCATCCGTGCGTTTGTGGTTGCAAGACTTGTAATAGTACAGGGTGTCCGCCGGGAAGGTATACTACTTTGTTTGTTTATAATTTTTGATTAAATGAAAGAGAATGGATCTTATATTGATAAATGTTTTATTTAATGTCGGCAATTATGTATGGAATACAATATCAGATAAATGTCCGCCTCTGTTAGCCTCACAAATGCGAGCCCTTTTGAGCACATTTTTCATTACATTCTCACACATTTCACGCGGTATTTCATTAATTTCATCACGAATATTTTGTTTGAGTTGCTCAAGCGTTTCTGGTTTGTTTGCATAAGCCTTGCTTTTTAGATATCCCCACAAAAAGAAGTCCGGAGCAGTTAAATCAGGCGACCGTGGAGGCCAATCAACATCACCATTTTTTGAAATAACTTGTTGTGGAAAGAGGTCTCGCAGTAATTCCATTGTAATCCTGGCTGTATGCGATGTGGCACCGTCTTGTTGATATCACATGTTAATCAAGCCCAAAGCATGCAGTTGTGGCGTTAAAAAGTTTTCAATCATATCACGATATCGCTCCCCATTCACAGTTACCGTTACGCCGTTTTGATTTTCTAAGAAGTAAGGTCCAATGATTCCTCCTGACCAAATTGCACACCAGACTGTCACTTTTAATGGATGTAAAGGTGACTGATGAATAATTTGAGGGTTTTGCATTGCCCAGAACCGACTATTCTGTTTGTTCACATATCCATTTAAATGAAAATGTGCCTCGTCACTCATTATGATTTTTTCATGAAAATCGGGGTTGTCATGGGCGAGCTGTAACATCCTATTGGCATATGTACGGTGGCGTAAATGGTCTTGTGGAAGAAGCTCTTGTGTCAACTGAATCTTAAATGGAAACAAATGCAAAATTGTGACCAAGACCAAGCTCCTGAACACGGCGTCGAATTGAGGTTGATGGATTGTTTTGAACACTTTCTTGAGCAGCAGTAATGTTTTCAGCCGATCTTGCAGTACGTTGTGGCCTATGCTTGGGCCTATCACTTACAGACCCTCTTTCTTCGAAATCATTCACTACCCGATAAATAGTGCGTTTTGTTGGCACGTTGTTTCTCCCAAAAATTTCACGTAACTTTCTCATCGTCACAGTAATCGATGATTGATTTTGATAAAATGTTTTAACGATTAAAACACGTTGGTTTATCGAATATTTTTCCATAATAAATTTGCCACGTGTGTACTTCACGACTGCCAAATATGAACTGTCAAGACTAACATTTACCACAATGGCGGCAAAACAAAGTAGTATACCTTCCCGGCGTACACCCTGTATATTACGTAACTAGTGCTGTAAGAGACATTTTACGCACGATATGAAAAAAGTTACGCATGAAGCCGCGTAGCGGCGAGTGTGTAATTCCATGAGTACGTAAAATGCCTTAGAGCACGTGTGACGTACTATACTTACGACCAAATGGAAAGTCCTGTTTTCGCAATTCATATAATTCAGAGTAACTTTTCATTAAAAAAGTATATTTTCAACGTATTGACATCATATTTGTACTAATCATAGGTATTATGCAATTAAAGAAAAAAATAATAACGTAATAAAAAAAATCAAATCAAAATCATGTTACTTAAATAATTATTAGTGTTGTTCTTAAAATCATTATTTATGGTGACATTACAGTTATTAAGAAGAAAGGGAAAACTTTCAGTAATACTTAGTACGTTTCCATGCAATTGAAGGTGTTTTTAAAACGATCTCAAAATTGAAATTTGTTAAGAGTTCCATGAGTAGTATAGCAAGGGGGATGAAAAATGGAGAAATTTACCAATTGGTTTATGAGGAATTAGTAAAGAAAGGTGTAACTACTAAGAATGTTTTCCGTTCAGAGTGTAACTATTTTGCCATGCTTGACGAAATATTGAGTGCCAGACCATCATCCAGTTTGTGGGGTGGACACTCTTGACAAATATGAAGAAAGAAGTGCATCGGAACTCAAATGACACATCTCAATCGTTCCTGCGTTTTGTCAAAAGCTCCGCCAGACCGTGGGGCCCCGCTGAAGCCCCCCACCTTGTCCAATGTCACTTGTCAAATGTCGTCCCGTGACGTCACGTGTTGCCCTCCGTTGACCTCCCTCAAAGCCCCGTTGCACATTAGTAGTTAGAAGTTCAAGCAATCATGTTAGAAAAAATATTTTCTGGTAGTTTAAATTTAGAGAAGTGTACTGTGGAAGAACTGCGTGACCTACCACTTATTTTTTATCAGACACGGGTGGATAGTACAACGCTTTTAAATATATGGGGCAAGCTACCGTTTCACTATAGAAAGGATTTTCTTTTGAGAACAAGATTGCCATGTTTCATGCATTACAATCGACCAGATTATCGAACTCATGTAGATGGACCACCATCTCCTCAAAGCCAGTGTAGTTTCTGCTTGCAGAGTTTACCTAATGAGTGTGTGTGGAAATTAAAAAATATTGAAAAGTTTACTTAATGTGGAAAATAAAAAAAAATACTAAGTACATATTGTTTTTTATTGCGGAAGTGTATTAGACACCCAATCATGTATTTCAATACAATTGCGAAAACTACAAACATATGGTTTATCTGCTAAATGCTCCATGCATTTTGGGTAACTCGGTTGAGTTGACGGTGCGGACCAATCCAATGACATATCAATAATATTTGGGCTAATATCTAAACCATTAAGAACTTTCTCTAAAGGTGCTCGCCCACTTAGACGAAGCGTCGCGAACGGAAGCCGCGCGAAGAAAAATGTTTATTTGTCGCCGGAGAAATTTATATGTAATTTAATGGAGACCCGCTCACCTAGGCGGCGCGAAGCGAAGAGGCGCGTCAGTTGACGCGCGGATGGTCGTGAGAGCAAGTAGGAGCCGTTTCTACCGACGCCTCGCGTAAGTGGGCGGGTAACAGGCGAAGAGAAGATTCAATTTTTCCTCAGACATACGAAAATATTTAAAAAATCTCTTTTTATCTTGTCTCAGGTCCGAAAACAAATAATGAAATTCACCATAAGTCAGTCTTTTTTGATTAATATTATTAACCCAGCATTTTTTTTGGGTTAATTCTTCTTGTTCCATACTGGCAATCAAGCTCAGTACCGCAAGGTCTTCTTCTGACGATGAACTGCTCATGTTTTCAAGTCTACACTGAACAATGTACTACGTTAAAATGCGTACGCCGTTTCGTTCGATTTCGAGACGCGACGCGACGCGCCGCTTCGCCCAAGTGGGCGGACACCGGCTAAATGACTCTTCGCTTCGCGACGCTTCCGTTCGCGACGCTTCGTCTAAGTGGGCGAGCACCTTAAGAAATCTTTATTTGCAACACTTTTAACGTAAACGACGTCACAACCGTACAGCGCTCGTTTAATTATATCATTTATCCTGTTATAATTAATATTACCGCGCGCAAATTGAAGTCCATGGTAATTAAATGTTGCCCGACTGACTATTTTCTTATTAGCAGCAGATAAGGATGACAAACAGGTAATGGTTAACTTGTGACCCATTTAAAATGGTAACTTCTTTAGCAATAAATTCTGGACCTTGTGCCCCGTTTAAAGTAAAACATTGAATATCAACAGCAAACACTTTCATTTTTTTTTCGGAGAGAGAGCTCAACTTTTCAGGTCAACAGTCGGAGAACTACTGAAAAATGATCAAAAAAGTGATTCCCAATTTCATACATGTTCTGACCAGGGTCACTACGTAGTAATTTTTACGCTTATTTTTCATGTAATTAGGTATTTAGCTGCAAAAATATATTCAGATACAACAAATTATGCTTTTGTTAATGCCCTATCAGTCCATATTTGGCGCTGCACTTTTCCCCACTATCAACGCATAATTGTTGTTGATTTCCGCTTATTTTTCATGTAATTGGGTTACTATCTGACCGCAAAAATATATTTAAAAGCAACAAATCATGGTTTTGTTAATGTCCTATCAGCCCATATTATAACGCTGCACTTTTCCACTATCAATGCATAATTGTTGTTTTTCGCTTATTTTTCATGTATCTGACCACAAAAATATAATCAAAAGTAACAAAAATATGTTTTGGTAATGTCCTATCTCCCCTTCCTTCTTTGGTCACAACTGCATATAAAAGCATAAGCGAAAGCGGTAGTAAAAATAAACAGAGTTTTTCTTCCAATTCAGTTTAAAAGCAGCAGCGAAGATACAACAAAAACAATGTCTAAGTCACCTGCCATTAGCGATTGTGCTGAAGCCCTCGACGAGTTGTGCAACATTGTTACACCACCAGAAATCCAGCCAGACGAAGTGATTGAAGAAGAAAACCAAAATAATAACGACAGTGCCTTAGAAGACGAAATAGGAGAAGATGTCGTAAGTGAGACGTATAGCTGTTGCACTTATAATCCAAATATTGACGTGACATTAAGAATAAAGGAAGTGAATGATTTTTATGAAGCTCCAGTTGACAAGCGTGTCCAAAATATTACTGGAGTTGTTAATCAAGGCGATAAGGATTGGTGGTTATGGAATCGTGCTGTACGACACCATGAATCAATAGTGTTTTGTAATTTCCATTATGTTCTTGAGATAAGATCTATAAATTTAATTATGAATATTTGCATTGAATGTCATGAAGGTTTTGTTGATGAGTTTTACAAAAAAGTTGCTTATCACTACAAGGGAGTGTCTTTTTTGCTAGTGCATGAACATAACTTTTTTCATATGAATTGCGATGTGTGTTGATGTGTGCCAAACGTTTCTGTATATTGTTGCCCCAATAACAAGAAAAATATAAATTATAATCGTTTGTGTTGTTTATTTTTACTACCCCTTTCGCTTATGCTTTTATATGCAGTTGTGACCAAAGGAAGGGGAGATAGGACATTACCAAAACATATTTTTGTTACTCTTGAATATATTTTCGTGGTCAGATACATGAAAAATAAGCGAAAAACAACAATTATGCATTGATAGTGGAAAAGTGCAGCGTTAAAACATGGGCTGATATTTGAATATATTTTTGCAGCTAAATACATAATTACATGAAAAATAAGCGTAAAAATTACTACGTAGTTACCCTGGTCAGAACATGTATGAAATTGGAAATCACTTTTTTGATCATTTTTCAGTAGTTCTCCGACTGTTGACCTGAAAAGTTGAAAGTGTTTGCTGTTGATATTCAAGGTTTTACCTTAAACGGGGTACAAGGTCCAGAATTTATTGCTAAAGAAGTTACCATTTCAAATGGGTCAGAAGTTAATCATTACCTGTTTGAATCGCCAATGACCTACGCATCCTTATCTGCTGCTAATAAGAAAATAGTCAGTCGGGCAACATTTAATTACCATGGACTTCAATTTGCGCGCTGTAATATTAATTATAACAGGATAAATGATATAATTAAACGAGCGCTGTACGGTTGTGACGTCGTTTACGTTAAAAGTGTTGCAAATAAAGATTTCTTAGAGAAGTTCTTAATGGTTTATTTATTAGCCCAAATATTATTGATATGTCATTGGATTGGTCCGCATCGCCAACTCAACCGAGTTACCCAAAATGCATGGAGCATTTAGCAGATAAACCATATGTTTGTAGTTTTCGCAATTGTATTGAAATACATGATTGGGTGTCTAATACACTTCCGCAATAAAAAACAATATGTACTTAGTATTTTTTTTTATTTTCCACATTAAGTGAACTTTTCAATATTTTTTAATTCCACACACACTCATTAGGTAAACTCTGCAAGCAGAAACTACACTGGCTTTGAGGAGATGGTGGTCCATCTACATGAGTTCGATAATCTGGTCGATTGTAATGCATGAAACATGGCAATCTTGTTCTCAAAAGAAAATCCCTTCTATGGTGAAACGGTAGCTTGCCCCATATATTTAAAAGCGTTGTACTATCCACCCGTGTCTGATAAAAAATAAGTGGTAGGTCACGCAGTTCTTCCACAGTACACTTCTCTAAATTTAAACTACCAGAAAATATTTTTTCTAACATGATTGCTTGAACGTCTAACTACTAATATGCAACGGGGCTTTGAGGGGAGTCAAAGTCAACGAGGGGCAACACGTGACGTCACGGGACGACATTTGACAAGTGACATTGGACCAGGTGGGGGGCTTCAGCGGGGCCCCACGGTCTGGCGGAGCTTTTGACAAAACGCAGGAACGATTGAGATCTCGATTGATGTTCTCTAACTTAAAGAAGTGAAAAATTTAATTTACACGATGTCAATACACAATTGTGACGTATTTTCTCTCTATTTCAAAGTCGTTTTCATTTTTAAGGTGTTTCCATGCTATTTCAATCCCGATACGATCCCAAAAATCGGCGAATCGACTTTGGTGAAATAAAATTGAAACCGAATTGAAAACGGGTTTACAAGGCAAAATTCAAAACTCAAAACGTTTTGAGAACGTTTTTAATTTGCATGGAAACGTAGTAATTACTTGATGTGTTTGCTATTGCAGATAATATTCTAGACGAAGTGGCAGTTACTTAATACTGTATGAACAATGCATTACGCGATGATCTCCATCTAATATACTCTGATAAAGGAACAAATGTAAAAAAAATCAATTTGTCCCAGCATTAGAGCGATAGTTTGTGGCCATAAAACTGTGCGCTTTTTTTACAACTGTGCGTAAAGAGGTTCATTACGTAACGGAAAACTATGCGTAAATAGCTATTTACATTGAGGTCGTAGGTAAAGGGATATAAATAATTCATAGGAAATCAGTGGTAAAAAAAGAACACCATTACAACTCAGTTAGTTAGACAAAGTGGCCAAAACACTTTTTAAGTGACGTTATGCGACAGTCATCAGAGAAACACAATTTTTTTTTAACAACCCTCAAATTACGTCACATCGGCTTCCACACCCAAAATGTATTTTTTGTTGGTCAATTTCTAGGACATCTACCACCTTTTTTTAAATGGATCTATAACAATTTTGCTCAATTTTTATATGTTCTTGGAAAATTCCTGTAATAAAGAGTTACAGTTTGTAACTGCTTATTGCAAAGAATAGCCATTTAACAAGAAGGAACAGCCAGCATAATTCCTTTAATGTTGGGGTGATGTATTTTGCTGACCTCGGTTTGCCTTTGGTAGGAAACATGTTGCCGGTTGTAACAATTTGAAGTAGCAACGTTATTCCTTATAATCATTGTTTATTTCTTCTGAGTTAAAGTGTTTCAAGTTCAATTAACATTAACTATTAACTGATGTTTTAAAACAAATATTTGATGTGCTCTGAGATATGGCAACGTTGTTCAACAACAAAAATAGCTATTGTTAAATAGCTATTATTTCGCTTAACTGCGGATGAAGTTTTTTCCAGACAGTTTCCAGCTATTTAAGTTTAAACTTGTGCAACTTTTTGAACGACACGTTGCATTGTAGAGTAAAATACTTGATAGCAGCCATTTAGAAGATAGATTAAAGGATAAGAGATGTATACGCGGTAAATAGGGATATTAGTCTTTCAACTATAATTTGTTATTGAATAGTTCTCGTGATTGGAGAACATGATCTGACAGATATTTGTCAAATTTGACACTGATTCAAACTAAACTTCTGTCCAAAATATTTTAGAAAGAGAGTTTCGGTCCAACCTAAGCTAAAATTTCAACAAAACATATTGAGCCGTTCTCTAGATATTCTAATAAACCTATAAGAGTATATGTCCCGGTTTATAACGTTCTAGGTCTTCCGGTTCCCAGCCTCTTCTGTCTTTCCAGTCTCTTGCTCTTAGATTTTTTTCCGACATTGGATTCCGACTTTCTGGATGCCGTTTATCCAGGTGTTTTTTAGTCTTCCTTGTTTCCTTTTTTCAGTTGGTATGCATTAAAATGCGGGTTTAAAAATTCTTTGTTCTGACATTATCTCCAACATGTTGATTTTCTCTATTATTGTAAGTATATTGTAACATAATTATTACACTATGTTCCGTATTAGCTTTACTTCGGTCTCCCCCAATACTGGGCTTATGTAAACAAGATCGGCAAATCGGAGTCATGTGAGTATAAATTCAGCTTCGAATCACGTACAAATCACCGAACTCTGGGGTCCACCCCAGGAGGAGGTCACTGATCTCTGGGTATGCCTTCTGTGTAACGAAACGTGGAGCAGTTGGTGACCAAATGCAAACTCCCGGGAATCAGCCTGAAAAAACGAAAAAGCACGGGCGTGTTGAAAAAGCAGCCGCACCAACTTACCTCCCTTTTCTCAGTAAACATAGCGCTTTATTCGGCGTGGTGAATGCCCTGGCNGAACGTNTGTGTNAGNGCCCAGNATGGAGTGAGGGGTNNGCGGCTNAGGGNNATTCGANCTNGTNGNAATGCGGGTAAAGATNANAGTGCAAGAANTNAGANTCGTANGNGGAAATGGCGTNTACAGCGGTNGNCGNGTNNGTAGGTTAAANTCAACATGNCTAGNGATTTGTAACNACCTNGNAGTGNTNCACAGCCATGTCAGTGGACCAGTTTNANCNCGCACNTGNGTNGANGTGTANAGNCAACATTTGGANACAGNNTGNAACGTNCGGTACGGTGNNGNCTNAGTGATNNAGACNGANNTNGCGCNTTTTCACTTGCTNTNTATATGAGAGCNCACCNAANGGGATGGCCNAATCGACNTNNTNNGGCNTGGNNTGCTCCCNTNGCAGCNTNCTGTNNTCNAACCTGTTAAANANGCTACAATCNCCCGCATANNNCCGGTGCGGTATCATGCCNTNGATANCAANGNNNCAGNCAGTAATCACCNNNGGTAACTAGTTACATAAAGTATCACTGTATGTAACTAGTTATGAAAAGTTCATTTCATCACTCCCTGTTTTTATGCATTTCCGTAGAAACATATGGGCGACATCCATCATAACATGTCGTTGTCACTGTTTATACAAGGTGCTATGAAAGTGAATATTTGTGTTAAATCACTTTAAAAGATGGTTTTTACCGCTTTTTGGTCAAAATTATAAAAAATTATGTATGCAACACGTTTCGAAAATGTCTTATTGTGTAACTCATTCAAATTGTAGGACCTCGCTGCGCTCGCCCTACAAACATTCATTCGTTACACAAAATCGATCTTTTCGTAACTGGTTACATAAATAGCTATTTTAAATTGTTTCGTGTAGTTGATTGCATGTTGTGAGTGAAAAACCAAAAAAATGTTCCAGATATGTATAGATAGAGCTTTTTTATACACAATCAAGTCCAGCCTAAACAAATTGGTTAGAACATTTGTCCTGGAAAGTACAACACACAGCAAACTAGTTTAAACACTGTTCAATATAAGAAAATCTGTAAATCCTTGAAACTAGGTAAGCAAAACTGGTAAATGTTAAATTCTTATGTTATTACCAAGAACGTTCATTCAAAGTTATTTTTGTTGCTCTCTATACCTGTGCATGTAACAAGTACCTAATAAGTTTACTGTACTAGAAAGCACTTGTACCTACCATTGAGTATAGTGTTGGAGTAAAATCATCCCATTTCAAAGTGTTCAACCACTGTTGAGTTGGATCCGGTTTTTTGTTTTAAGTAAAAACCTGACACGGTTGGGCTTTTTCTGAATTGCTGTTACAATGTAGCTTGAAAAACTTATGAACGACAGCAAACAAAAATAACTTACGCAAATAACCTCAAGTTTTGATTTTAAACCGTAAAAATTCATCTAATCCTCAAAAAACTCAATTTCCACAATACAAACTGTCACCACTATTCCCGTCATATTGGAATTTTTGACAAGCACCTTCTAGGCTTTCTAGTATAGTTACGCGGTGGACAACCTAATTTATCTGTCTTTGTCAAGTCAAGTATATTTCATATGTCAGATGTCTTAATGGACATTTGACATTATTATTTACCTAGGTCAATAATATTTCCTTTTTTGTCGTGTTTGTGCCAGACTAGAACTAGACATTAGACTCTATTTTTGACCTAGGTCAACAATGACCATTAAGGTAGAGAAAACTAATTTCTCAAGTTACTAATGGGTCAATAATGGTATGTTTATTATGTTAGTAGTGGAAAACGTTTATTATAGACTACAGTCGACGGAAAAATTTTGTAACCAACTCTTATATTAGTTGGCGATTAATAATCTCAATTTTATTAACGCGTTTACACGTTAAACCATTTCGATTATTAATCGCTTTCATTAATACACTCGTTGGTTAAATAGACACTTTAAGTGGCAGGAAGACGTAATACGTAATACTTAGGATGACGTACGTATTTAAGAATTTTGCGTTTATGTTGAAATTGACTTTAAGTTCGTTTTAAGTTTTACCTTACACGGTGTACGCTATTTCAAATATCAAATGACAATATAAGTCAAGACATCTGTCAACCTCGTGTTTTCTCTTAAATTTTCTTTGATATTTACTGTTTATGTGTACTGTAGGCGTTCTTGTTTTCTTTGTATCTTGTATACTTATAACACGTATGCTACATAATGAATGACATTTTTGAAATTGCCATTCTAGATTTCGACTCGGAAGATGAAGACGACTTGGATGATGATGGTTATGCACTTGCATAATGAAAATAATATAGTGATAAGAAAAGAGCTCTATGGCTCTCTCATCTCTTGGAGTCTTTACAAATCTAAAGCGCAAATTGAAATCTGATTGTTCCATGTTTTGTTTGAAAAATGACATGAATCATAAAACGGCGATTGACAGAAACCTGTTTGCGGGTTGCGTATAACGTACACATTATAGTCCGTAAAGTTACGTTACACCGCAATACGTTAAAGCCGTTATCCGTTATTTTTGCATGTGTAGGTGGCGAAATAACGTATTACGTATAAGGTTTTGCTGCCACTTAAAGTGTCTAATACCTATTAAAATGCGGTGGTTATAATGGCAGTAATTAGTATACACAACACACGTTTCGTTTCGAAGCATTTTCTGTTTGATTTTGAGATTATGGAGGTAATCTTGCATAAAATAACATCTCATTGAAAAACCCTGGTACTTTTATACAGTATAGCGCGTTGTACAAATGCAGTTCAAAGATCGGTTCATTTGAACTAGGACTGGTAGTTGAACTTTGCCATATGAAATGCATTGCTGTCAAAATGACGTTTTTCACTTGAACCAGGTTCAAGAGTTGAACTATTGTTGTACAACTGGGCCTAAACAATACAATATACGGGGTAAAACGAAATGAACTAAGACTATACGAGGTAACACAAAATAACTAAAAGTCCAATCGTAACAATATTTTTGCAATCAATCGTACCATTCCATTTAACTTTTCACAGTTTTTGGGTATTTTTTATTTTAGTAGTTTAGTACTACGTATAGTTTCCGAGAAACCGCCGCGTGCACGGCTTATTGGAACACCCTGTATATCTGCCGTGAAACGTACCTATTGTATATCTTCGAATCTTCGGTAGTCAGAAATAGATTACGGCCGTTCCAGTGTCTGGAACTCTAATTGGGGTCGGGTGAATTTTTATAAATTACATCTTTGAAACTCTGTAAATGACAAAATAACATTTTCTCGACGTCCCCTGGACGCCCTTTTATTTTTGTGAAGTACTTTCTGAACACTACACACTATATAATGAAATCAATTTGTAGATAAACTGAAGAGAATGAAGGAGTTTCTAGCGGAAAATAACACGTGCGGTCAAACCATATTGTTGCTGGTATCTAGGGGCAATGCAATTATAGCCGAACTGTTTAGACTGAAAGATTACATTCCAAAAGTTTACAGGTAAATTTGTTTATACAGGGTGGCCCAACAAAAAGGTTGCACCCCTACTGATGACTTTCCTGGTAGAATTGGAAAAAAACGCTCGAACAAGTCAATATTGTTAAGGGCTCATAGACCAGTATAATTTTCCATTTTTTCTGCGCCTTTAAATATTAAGACAAGTATAATTTTTGTTATAGTACAGTTGCGTAAAATATCTTTTTGGAATTCAAAACCTAGTATAGTAAGTATAGTATAGTAAGCATTACAAAATTGCTGCAACGCGAATTAAATTATTTTATAACAATACCAAATAGCTTCGGCAAGTGCAAAACAGGCTCAGCTTTTAGTCCTTGAATCATCGTCTTATCTTATCTAATTCGGAGGCCATTCCTACACTACCATATCCATCTAACTAAAGTGTCAAACAAATTGTCCATCAAAGTGTGTAACTTACTTACTAACTTATGTCCCCAATCACCCTGCATATGGTCCACGATTGGATCACCACATATACATCTATAGTAAGAACTGAAATTTATGTATTAAGGACGTACGTAAATGTACGTCTATAATACGCTCAGAATGTTGGAACTCTGGATCAAAAAAGTACGTACTTTTTACTAGAAATAAACCAACTGTCGGGCTTACTGCTGCCCGAGGGAATTTATTTAAACACCGAAACTGTGGTGAACTGTATATTATATTTATTGTGTTATTTATAATTTAATTTGGGATTAAAAAAGCCACATTGTCGGCTAACTCCCGCCTTCACTCTTACCTATCACAACAGTCAAAATAGACTGACGCTTGACAGTCTAAAGCGACGTTACAATGTTGCCACCGCAATTATAAGGTTACACCACCAACGATGTACCTACTTACGAGCTTTGTATGTACTATGTACGTCGTGCTGCTATTTGGGGGTATAGGACAAAATGATATAAACTACTGGGTTCCCATTTAAAAATTAAAAATGTGCCGTGGTTTCTTCTTTATGGATCACCCTGTGTAGTATGTTAGTGGACAAGATGTGTGTGGTTGTGGTTCGAGCCTTTTTTTCCAAATCTACCAGGAAGGTCATTAGTAGGGGTGCGACCTTTACGTTGGGCCACCCTGTATTTATTAGGGCTCCAATATAGCGTTTTAACACAGATTAGAGAGCAGACAAGATGTGCAAAAATATGGAGAAATTATACTGGATTTTTCCTACTTAAAAACATCTGAGATTCAAGAAGGAAAAGTTGAGGCAAATGAGGTAAATTAGATAGAGAATACTTAATGAGCAAAATGAGTCTAAATTGTCTTGCAGCAATTGCGGGAACTTGATGAAGAGTTCAGGGCCAACAATATTGAAATTATCAAAAGGTTTTATCTACTATTTGAAAGCATCCATGCATACATCACTGACTTAAATCACTATATTGAAGAATTAGAAGATGGTGTATACATCCATCAGTCTTTGGAGACTGTTTTCCAAGATGCTGAGGGGAAACAACTTTTAGTAAGTCATTTATTATACGGCTCTTTTAAGGCTTGTAGCAGCAGTACTATTACAGTGCGAAGCATTGTTCCTTTATGGTTTAATGCTGTTAACCATTGACACTCACATTGATGGAATCGTTAGGGAAAGACTGCTAGTGTCATTCAACAGATACACTCCGTTAAGAAGGGATACCCAGAGCAGTTTTGATGAGGTTTGCAAATTGTTAATGGATACAGGATGTAACAGCCCAAAGAGACCACAAAATTATCCTGAGGATTACTTCAAGTTATTTAAACTGCTTTTGTTATTGCCTTTTCCTGAGTTGACTTTTATCTTTCAGGAGAGTTTCTATCAATCCTATTTATATTGAGATGGTAATTGGGCGGCTGCGCTCAGACGATATTTACTCACAAGTGCCCGTGTATTCTCTACCGAAGCATCGTAGTACGGCTCTGGCCACCCAAGCCTCAATGCTATATGTTTGTTTGTTTTTTTCCGTTGGAATTCTGCATTCAGAGACGGCAATAATGAGGGAGATTGTCGATAAGTTTTTTCCCGACAATTGGGTGATTTCTGTTTACATGGGGTAGGTATTTAATCATATACTAGTGTGGAAAAGAGGCCGTTTATAACAGTGAACTAAACCTTAGAATCTCAAAACCCGACTGGAATGTTCTTTTACAAAACTTATTTTAAGACATCTGTGTGTGTATCTGTACCGTTTTCGAGATGTCGTCAGCTAAAAAATGCCTTGAACATCTCTTACCGTTTCTGTGATATTTGCAAATAAAATGCCTTTTTGATAAGGTGGACCATAAGGTACATAAAGCTAGAGCAGTTTTCTGACATCAAAATATTACGATTTAGCTGAAATCTCTTATGACGAAAGTTAATATTAAAAAAGATACAGACTGCTGAACTTGAAATTCTGTTGTAAGTTCATTTTGATGTAAGTTAATGAAAATAAGTGCAGTATTGTTTTGCGAGCGGACATCGAGGACTTTCGTTTTTTTTTATTGTATTTGATAGAGGGCGCTACCTAAAACCATCTGGGCTACTTAAAGAGGATCCAAATTTTTTCTACGCACCTGAAGGACTTTACAATATGATTTTAATATGCTCTCTACGTAAAAAAGGTAAGCCGACCGTTATTTAATACATAATATGCCATTCATACAAAACCTAAAGAAGCTAATTATAATAATAATAATAATAAATCACACAATAAGACCCATAATAAATAAAGCATATTTTATCTGAATCACAAACCACTGGAAATTCAAGTAATATAAATAAAAAAACATAAGGAAGTGTTCCACATAGAGAAAATAAATTCTTACTTTGATAAAAAAAATACTAGATTGAATGTTGCTGCAGGCAATATCAAAATATCAATTATTTCGAAAACGGTTACTTTTATAGTATACAGGGTGTCACAAATTTGTGTCTAAGTATGGGGATCTCAAAGTTGGTTAAATGGAGGCAAACTTGCTCAATTTGGAGTGCAATCTTATGCCGTTTTTAACGTTTAAAAAATCCGATTACTTCCGAAAATATCCGAAAAAATGCGAAATATTGGAAAAACGTTTTTATTTTATTGTAAGCTTATTTAATAAGATTATTTAAATTTATTGACAGTTTGTCATTGCAACTTTTTTTCCTCTAAAACGTGACAACGTCAGATTTGAAATCCGACGTTTCGGGGTTGTAGGAGAGTTGGGAGATCGAAGAGCCAGTGGGCAGTGAGTCCCTTGCACTGTGTACTCTCCTTTTAAATCCGGCCTTATCCAACCTGAGATGTGCTCCCCAAGCAGTTCTTCTCACCATGATGTGGAGCGGTGTGAGGTCGAGAATTACCTCTAGTGCTGCCGTGGGGGTCTCGCTTGCTCGCAATTGCTGCCCGCTGTTATGCAAAGACATGCAAGTCTCTGCACCTTCTCTAATGTTTTCCTTGTTGTGGCAAGTTCGGTTTTTCTGTGCCACACTACTGCGCCGTATGTGATCATAGGTCTCACTATCATGGTATACATTCATCGCAGTATTGATGGGTTACAACCCCACGTCTTTCCCGCAATGTTCCTGCACCCCATCAGTGATGACCTTGACTTTGCTGGCAATCTTTTCTACGTGGCATTTCCAGATAAGTTTTGAGTCTAGGGTAAGTCATAGATACTGAACTTCTTGCCGCCATTCTAAGTTTTTGTCGTTGAGGCAGATATTTTTCAAGTGCTGAAGTCTTGTTCTCCTGGTGAAAGGTACCACTGTGGTTTTTGATGAGTTGATTCTCAATCCCACTGATAAACACCATCTTCGGGTGGTCTCTAGCTCTTTCTACGAGATTACAGAGGGTTCCTTCGAATTTGCCTTTGGCCATAATGACTATGTCGTCAGCATAGCCAAGACAAGTTACTCCGTTCCCGGTAAGAATTCCGAGAAGTTTGTCTACTACCAGACTCCACATTAAGGGTGACAGGACCCCTCCTTGTGGACATCCTCGATTTGTGCTGATCTGAAAGTTGTTCCCGCCCACGTTTGTTTCAGCGGTTCTTCCACCTGGATGTGGTTCTGTCTATTCCCTTGTTTGTCAGGGCCCTTTTGATTGCCTCGTGAGAGATGTTGTCGAATGCTCCCTCTATGTCTAAGAAGGCGCATATAGCCATTTCTTTGTGCTTGGATGTTTTCGGACAACACGAAAAGAGCGGTTTCTGTTGATCTTCCCGCTCTATAAGCGTGCTGTCCGGGGTGCAGAGGCACCCTCTCCAGTCTCTCGGGTCTAATATAGTTATCTATCATCTCCAGTGTTTTCAGGAGGAAAGATGAGAGACAGATTGGTCTAAATGACTTTGGGAGGGTTGGGTCCCTCTTCCCCACTTTAGGGATGAAGGTGACCCGTGCTCTTCTCCAGTTGCTTGGTATGTAACCAAGCTCCAGACTAAATCTGGCTGCTTTGATAATGAACGGCAGTAGTTCCGTTTGCCCTTTCTGTAGAAGGGCCGGAAATATGCCGTCAATTCCAGGAGACTTGAATGGTTGGAAGGAGTCGATTACCCACTTCAGCCTATGAGGAGTGTATCAAATAAGCTTACAATAAAATAAAAACGTTTTTGAGAAATTTCGTATTTTTTCGTATATTTCCGGAAGTAATAGGATTTTTTTCAAATGTTAAAACGGCATAAGATTGATCTCCAAATTCCGCAACTTTGCCTCCATTTAACCAACTCTGTATCTCTCACCATTTTCGAGATCCCCATACTTACACACGAATTTGTGGAACCCTGTATTTTTCTTATGTATAGTAGAATTAGTTTGTGAAGTCGTAAGGCAATTTCAGGTGCGTAGAAAAAAGTTTTAGCTCCTTAAGGAGCCGAGATGGTTGCAATTACTTCCCCTTATCAGATACAATAATAGTTATTTATACAGCAAGTGACTTAAACCATTTTTTATTCACGAAAAGAACAATTAGGTCCACGAGCGTAGCGAGTGGCCTAAGTTCTTCAAGTGAATAAACAGGTTTCTTCTCGGGTTTCTTCTTACACCAATTTCCATTAATTTACATCCAAAGAATGTGAAAACATGATGATTTTGCAAGATAGCTGTGTGGATCTGATTTTGCTTTTACTGACGAAATTTTTTACAGTTTTATAGTTAATTTGGCAGACACTTGGGAAAATTTCAAGGCAGCCAAACAGGCTTTAGGCAATACCTTGCAACCGGTCAACTTGAAAAATCTGGCGGTCGCTCACGGTCTTAAGGTTCCTGAGTTGCTGGCTACTACAGGAAAGTTCCTGAAAGAGGGTGTAATTACTAGGGACACTCTTTTGAAGAACATCACTCCCATTGTAAACTGTTTAAGGGAGTGCAATGTGGTTTTGCGCTGGCTGATTTTGCATATTGTTTTAAAACCAGGTTTGTGTTGGTATATTTACCATTTTATACCTGTAACATGGTTATCAACAGGTACTAGCGACAAAAACAAACGTCTAAAACAACTGAGGGATGCTGTAGCGTCGGATGCGAATTGCGAACATTCCCAGTTGTTTCTGTTGCTGTTGAACACAGCTCAACTCGAGTTGGTAACCAAAGAGTTGTACCGGAATTTGATTTCGGAAAAGGATAGCCAGTGGGACAGTTTAAAGGACGTATGCCAGCAAAACTTGAAAGAACTCGCTGAAGTTTTTGGCGGCGCCAAAGCTTTGTCTAGAATTAAGAAAAACTCTGATCTGGAAAGGTGGTTCTTGGAAATCGCTAAACAGGTGGAAAATCTGTCAAGGGACGATTCCGGCTCGGTTAGGAAGCTAGTGCAGTTGATCCAGGCGCTGGAAGAGGTTCAAGAATACCATCAACTGGGGAATCACATGCAAGTAGTGCAGTTTCTGTCCGAGACCCGCAGGGATCTGGATCAAATGATTCAGACCATGAAGATCAATGAGGATGTGCTGATTCATCTACAGATTATCGGGGATATTAGTTACGCCTGGGAGTTGATAGACTTTTACACGGGCTTAATGCAGAACGGAATTAAAAAAGAGCCCAAGTTGGTTATTAAGCTACGAGCTGTGTTCTTGAAGGTAAGAAAGGCATTTTAGTAGATGGCGTAGCATTTAATAAAGTTAACATTGATACATTAAAAGCACATCTTGTCACACTCGCAAGTTGCCACTGTTCTTTCTCTGACTGTCATTAATATTTTGTTCACTTAATGTATATTAAAGAATATGAACATATTTTAATAAAGTTCATTGATATTCTTTAGTAGTATTTAATGGTAATGGTAGGTGTGAATGGTGACAGATGTACTACGACCTGATTAGATCTATTGTACCCCATCTTCTTCTGCTATCTCAAGGTTTCCTTGTTCATAGCAGCCCCTCAAAATTTAGTTCCTTTAGGAATTTCAGGATCTTGAGTGGGTCTGTTCGAGGTACTTCTTCCACAGCCAGCTGGTATAATCCCAGTGTGTTTAATCTTCTGTGGCATACAGCATGACACTCCAGCAATGTGTGGTCTGGTTCTTCTCCGCAGAACCTGCAGGTACTGTCCTTTTCTAGGCATGGCTTCCTTAGGTGTTCTCTGAGTCGACAATGATCCGTTAGAAACCCCGTTAATGCCTTGAGACTAATTTTGCTCAGTGTCTTCGATCTTGCTTGGTTAAAATTGCCGAGGAGATCTTTGGTCTGCCTCAGTCCTGGAAGTTTTTGCCAGTGCTTTGCTCTCAGTTCTTCTTCAGCTTTATTAAGTTCTTCCTGGACATATGCTTTTCCAAGGCCGCAGAATGGTTCTGGCCCGATCAGTGGCGCTGATGCTCTTTTTCGTGCCAGAGTATTTGCTTGTTCGTTACCCTCTACTCCGACGTGCCCCGGAATCCAGAGGAGGGTTACCTTTTTGTTTCTTCCTAGATCATTGAGCTTTCCAGAACCATCATCGAACTGATGTTAGATGAGCTCAACGCTTTGATGGCTGCTTGGCTATCGGAAAGGATTGCAATTTCCTTGTTCTGGTATTTCCTGTCGAGGTTGAACTGAATACACCTCTCTGTGGCGTGAATTTCGAAAAATGCTGGAAAACTGGCCCAAGGGTTCGGTATATCTGGTGCGAGGTCCCTAGACTCCTGCTCCAGTCCCCTCGGGAGTTTTAGATCCGTCCGTATACCATATTATGGTATATTTTCCCAATGTTTGAATGGATTCTCTGCTCCAATCTCTCTTGGTGCTCAGTTCCGTTCGTTTTGAAAATTGTTTCTCGAAACTAAACTTCCTAATGATTTCGTCGGTTGGGAGATCGGCGAGGTGTGCACTGCCAGTCGGCAGTGAGTCCTTTGCACTGTGTGCTCTCCTTTTAAATTCGGCCTTATCCAACCTGAGATGTGCTCCTCAAGCAGTTCTTCTCACCATGATGTGGAGCGGTGTGAAGTCGAGAATTACCTCTAGTGCTGCCGTGGGGGTCGATCTCATTGCTTCCGTTATGCAAAGACATGCAAGTCTCTGCACCTTCTCTAATGTTTTCCTTGTTGTGGCAAGTTCGGTTTTTCTGTGCCACACTACTGCGCCGTATGTGATCAATCGTCTCACTATCATGGTATACATCCATCGCAGTATTGATGGGTTACAACCCCACGTCTTTCCCTCCCCAACTTTACACGTTATGTCTGAAGGTTTAGTAATCAGTACCCAACATTTTTGTGCTCATAGTTGGCGTCTGCGTTGGAGTTGCCGTTACTGCGTATCAATCAGGCGCACAGCGAAGATCTGGTGTCCGTGTCCGAGTACTACAGTAAAGAGCTGGATATCTACGTCAGAAAAGTGTTACAAATCATACCGAGCACGATGTTCGAAAAACTCGCTCGGATCATTCAGATGCAGACTAACGTCATTACTGAAGTGCCAAGTCGCGTGGACAAGGACAAGTTGAGGGATTACGCGCAACTTGACGAACGGTTTGAGTTTGCCGAGTTGACGCATTCGGTATCCATTTTCAGTCAAGGTGGGAGTGGGTACTCACTCTCGCTTACAAACTCAAAAGTTACCTTTCAGGCATGCGCTTAATGAAGAGTACTCTAGTGGGTGTGGTGTGTCTAGATCCGAAGCAACTGCTGGAGGATGGTATCAGGAAAGAGTTAGTGCAGCACGTGTCTAGAGCGTTGCACAACCATTTTACATTCAGCGCCAAACCGAAACCAGATGAGCTAGAAACAAAGTTGCGCACTTTGAGTTTGATAATGGATGGTTTTAAACGATCATTTGAGTATATTCAAGTTAGTTTTAAGTGTCTATAAGATCAATGAATAGCTGAGATGAGTTTCTTTTTAAAGGATTATATTAATATAAACGGCCTAAAAATTTGGCAAGAAGAGGTTACGAGGATAGTGAACTACAACGTAGAACAGGAGTGCAATGGCTGCACTTCGTTTCTCAAGAACAAACTGCAGCCATGGCAAAGTCGGTTTCAAAGCCGGTACGTCCCGATTCCCATTTATCCAGCTCTAGATCAGAGCGAGAACTTTGTGGGCCGTTTGGCTCGCGAAATTATACGATTAACTGATCCAAGGTAACTTTTGTATTAAACTTAAATCCAGCCCCTAAATATTGCTTTTAGGACTTCAGTGTATTTACCTTCCACTTGCACGTGGTACGACATAAAGTCACATAAACCAGTTTTAAACAAAGAAACCATCGCGTTAATAGCACAAACTGTGGAAATAACTGGTTTAGTAGGCCTCGACCGACTATTTTCCTTTATGATAATTACAGCTTTACAACGTATCGCAGGTTAGTCTTTCAATAGTTATCATTTACACTTTTCCGCCCGCAAGGTAAAGTATTATTGCGGCTTTTGTCCTCATCTCCCTCCGCTTTGTGATATCAAACGTCCGCGAACCATTTTTCTACTTTCAGCCTTTTATGCGTGTAGTAGAACTATTACCCAAGACCGCGCTTAAGCAGGCATTACACGAAGCAAATATTTGCTACATTTGCTACCGAATTTATTTGCGTAAATGTTTGTTTTCAACATTGTTTTCAGAACAATAACGATACAGGGTAAAGTTTTACTGAAAAAAACACAAAATAAAAAATAACTTAAATTTAATTTTAACTAACTACAGGTTATACCTTATCAACAGACATAAACAAAAACAAAAGATTTCAGCCTTTTTTTGAATTAAAACAGCATTTAATTTTAGGCACGCATTAAGAAAGTTTTTATTTTTTTTACTGGGAAACGGTGCGTCGTAGCATCGTAGTATCTAGAATTCGTAGTATTTTTAGAATTGAACAAGGAATTCAATAATAAATTTTATGTTGAAAAAAAACCAGTAGATAGAAAAAAAATTATACGCGCGCCACTGGTAAACACAAGAAAATTGTTGTTTCTTGGAAAATTTCCTTTCCACGTAGCTACTGACACCTACAAAATTTTGTCTAATTACTTCAAGTGGTTTGGCCAAAATCATTAAATTTTTATTTTTTCAGTAAAACTTTGACACCCTGTATCTTCGTTATTGTTCATATTTCGAAAAAGCGTCAAAGAAAAAAAAACCTTATTTTTTGAAGCCCTATTCGCAGGTGAAAGGAAAGCACCAACTTTGGAATCACCCTGTATATTTGCTATGTTTTTACACGTTAGCAAATATTTCCTCAAAACTTGTTTGCTAAAGGGGAGCGAAGTTTCTTTCTTTGTTTGGCAAAACGGACAGCAAATAATTTTCAACAAATAATCAAAGCAAATATTTTATTACAGGGGTAACAGTAACACTCAGTCGTCTCCACAATAAATTTATTAGGTCTTAAACCTCTCTATAAAGTGCCCAGCGCGTTTTGAGCGCAGAAGCAGCTCATCATCAGAGGCTAGAAAAACATGTTGAATGTTAAAAAATTATACAAAAAGCAAACGGAAGCTTACCTAGTACAAAATTACAAAATCATGCTGTCATTCTGTAAAAGCAGGGGACTGCAGACCTGGGCCGTAGTTATTGAACGCAGCGGGGAAGTGTTGATAGAATGTGACAGAACTGGTTGACAAAAGCAAGTTTCTGTCAAATTATGTGTTCTTTTCTCTTGATAACTCCCTTCCCTCGATTCAGGAACCTTGATCAACCTCGTTTTTATGAATATTGTTACGGTCTGGGCCTACTATGCTCGATACTTCTTAACGGGCGCTCGCCTCGGGATGACACCGATGCGCCGCAATATCTGGCCGGGCGCGTATTAAAGTAGGCCACACTTAGGAAGCGGCATACCTGGAAGAATCGAGGCAAATCACGAAGCGTTTCGCGGTCATTCTAGAACGTGGTTTGCGAATATAAAAGAAGCGGCGTTGACGACGGCGTAGTTAGTAGAGTGTAGTGTAGTAGTGAATTTGAGAACGCGGTTAAGTTTAAATAGTGGAATAATTGTGAAATTGTAGTAGTGTTTTTAGTAGCTGTGTTAATTATTGTACGGAGTGTTTTGAAGTGTTAATAAATTTATTAATTGTTAAGTTAAACTGACTTTGTGTGAACCCACGGGAAAATCGTAACAATTGGTGTCAGAAGTGCGATCAGACTTTAGTGCGGCGTGAATTGGAACTAAACTTCGGGTTAGAGACTTGTGTTCAGAACCGGACTAGAGATTTTCGGAACAGTGGTGTGTTAAATTTATTTTATGCCAATAACAAGACGTCAAAGTGCAAATATGGAGGCCCAATTTGCAGCTATTATGGCAATGCTTGAAAAACGAGAAGAAAGAATTCGACAACAAGAAAAGGAAGAACAAGAAAGGATTCGACAACGAGAAGAAAGAATTCGTCAACAAGAAAGGATTCGACAACAAGAAGAAAGAATACGGCAACAAGACAAAGAAGAAGAAGAAAGAATTCGACAACAAGACAAAGAAGAAGACAGAGAGCGGCATGAAAAGCGTAACGTAGAAATATTGAAAGTTCTAGCGGGGACCAAGACAGAAATCCATGAGTATGTAACCCATAGTCTCAATAAAATTCAGAATGATGTTCGGGAGGACATTAATAAAATTCAGAATGATGTCAAGATAAAGCTACGCGACTTAGAGCGGAAAA
Source organism: Ips nitidus (assembly GCA_018691245.2). NCBI lineage: Eukaryota > Metazoa > Arthropoda > Insecta > Coleoptera > Curculionidae > Ips > Ips nitidus. The sequence continues at coordinate 12,573,386 of CM042789.1, read as the reverse complement.
TTGACAGCAGAAGAGTCAACTCTACAGTGATCACCGGAAACGGGCTCAACAAGATCAAGCCTCCCACATACTACGGTCAAACTTCATGGGCAATGTACCAACTCCAATTTGAGGCCGCTGCAAATGCAAATGGATGGAGTAACGAGGAAATGGCTGTAGCACTAATAGTGGCATTACGAGGACCTGCATTGGAGCTGTTACAGACTCTGCCTATCGCCCAACGAAGCAACTATGAAGAATTAGTAGCTACATTAGAACGACGTTATGGGGATCAACATAAGAAAGGACTGTATCGAACGCAATTAATGGCAAGACAGCAGAAAACTGGTGAAAGTCTAGAAGAGTTTGAAACCGAAATTCGTCGCCTTGTGCATCTGGCTTACCCAGCCGTCCCGGATGAAATCCAAGAAGAACTTGTGGCACAGTATTTTGTAGATGGGGTAAAGAAATGGCTTCGATTCGAGCGCTGGAAATTGGGATTTCAAGAGGAAAGAGTACCGCCAGCCGATGTTGCTACGATACAATGGAATGTGCAGACAGCAGTCTCGTTTACCGACCCCGCAGAACTGGCGTAATCAGGAGCAGGAAATGAAGAATCCGGAAAGACATTTACCGCGATATGTAGAGGATCGTCAAGCTTTGGATAGTGACTTAAGGTACCGGAAAGGACAAATTCATAATGGTTGGAGGATTGGTCAAATCGCGATGGTGACAGATAAAGAGGCTACAAAAAGAATGAAGAGCAGCGTTTCTAAGGAGGACATAATAAAAGGACAGCGCTCAGACTCTGATTTGAAAGTAATCAGAAGATGGTTGGAGAAGGATTTGAAACCGGATTGGCAACAGATTTCCAGATATGGACCAACAGTAAGGGGTTACTGGTTGCAGTGGAATTCGCTTCGACTGCGAGATGACTTAATTACTCGCAAATGGGAAAGTCCAGACGGAAAACGCTTTGTTTACCAAACAATAGTGCCCAATTCCTGCAAAGAGAATGTGCTGAGAGAACTACATGACAGTCGCGGAGGAGGACACTTTGGAGTAAACCAGACTTTGGCTAGAATAAGAGATCGATTTTACTGGATTAACTTCAGAAAGGACGTTGAGGAATGGTGTAAACGGTGTGACCAGTGTTCGTTACAGAAGGGATCCAGCACAATTCGGGAACTTGAGAGAGAGAAGATGAAACCAAACAACAACCGTATGAAGATGACACTGGACCACAGACCAACTGGTGGCAATTATAAGGAAGGTGATGCTGTGTGGATGTTTCAACCCAGGAGGAGCAAAGGATTACGTCAAAGATGGCAACGACACTGGGAGGGACCTTACAATGTGGTAAAAAGGTTAAACGACGTCGTGTAAAGAGTCCAACGCAGTCCCAAAGCCAAGATGAAAATTGTCCATCTGGACAGACTCAAGAAATACCAGGGATTAGATGAAGCGGATCGGGACGATCAGCTTTAAGAGGGGGGCAGTGTTACGGTCTGGGCCTACTATGCTCGATACTTCTTAACGGGCGCTCGCCTCGGGATGACACCGATGCGCCGCAATATCTGGCCGGGCGCGTATTAAAGTAGGCCACACTTAGGAAGCGGCATACCTGGAAGAATCGAGGCAAATCACGAAGCGTTTCGCGGTCATTCTAGAACGTGGTTTGCGAATATAAAAGAAGCGGCGTTGACGACGGCGTAGTTAGTAGAGTGTAGTGTAGTAGTGAATTTGAGAACGCGGTTAAGTTTAAATAGTGGAATAATTGTGGAATTGTAGTAGTGTTTTTAGTAGCTGTGTTAATTATTGTACGGAGTGTTTTGAAGTGTTAATAAATTTATTAATTGTTAAGTTAAACTGACTTTGTGTGAACCCACGGGAAAATCGTAACAATATCTTTACTAAAACTGAATTTTACAGATTATTACATCTTTAATCCTTAAAACGTTAATAGGTTTGTGAAAAGTTTTTCCCTTAAAAACTATAAACACTTAACCCCAGGTCTGCTGTCCCCTTTTACAGAATGATCGATTTTACCACCCTAGTGCGGTAATACATGATTTTATTTCACTTGTGCGGCTAAGCACCGGAGAGAGAGATAACACAATTATTATCGCACGTGGCTGTAAAAATCTCTCATTACGTAACTCAAAGTTAGAGTAAAAAAAACCAAATTCTGAGTTAATCCTAGATAAAATATTCTACATTACCCGTGTGGTAAGCCAAATTAAAAAACTCGTGTGGTCACCACAACTCGGTCTACGACCTCGTAGTGCCAATACTTCCCACTCATAACTATAAAAATGCTCATACTACAATAGTAATGTAAATAACTATTATATTTCAACCTGAAAATTGGACGCAACTTTTATTTCAAAATAAAATAATACAAACGGCAACATGTTTTTTACCAAAGGCAAACCGAGGTCAGCCAAAAGTATCACCCCAATATCAAAGGAATTATGCCGGCTGTCCCTGCTTGTTAAATAGCTATTCTTTGGTTGTTGCATTGGACCTACATGTAAAAACCAGCCTTAATTTATGTTTATGATGCAAAATAAATAAAGTATGGGGTTCCTCTTAGAAAATATATTGTTTCCAAGAGCACCCTGGACATAGGAGATTAACATGGGAAAACGGTTTTGATTTACGGTATTGTTCTCAACGAAAGGGCTCTTGGACAAAACTCTTGGACAAAACGTCTTGTTCACACTTGCCCTGTGCTCATATCCAGTCATCTGTTTTTAATTGCCTCTTCAATAAACTTTATAAAATAAATATTTTTGTAAATTTGTTTTTTGTCGGATATGTTCAGAACTATTCGATTTTTAAACTTTAAAACGATAGAGACAGAAGACAATTTTGCAGATAGAGTTAGAGTGCTTCCAAAAACATCGTGAATAGACTATCCCAGTTATTTAATTATTCACGATTCCACAGCCCATCTGACTCATAAAAACGTCAAAGTGCCCTCCTGGAGCAACGTCATAAATGCCATCCACACGGATATGAAAGAACGAGCAGTTGAACATGACGTTAACCCTCTGAAAGTATACCAGACTTACGTCAGCAGGACTACAAAAATCTGGCCGGAATTTTTGGAGAAAGCGATTTTAGTCGGTCAACTGCAACTTTTACGCAACTTGATAGCGTTCCATTTAAACAAATCTTGCAAGTTCAACGCTAAGAACTTGGAAGCTTCTTTGAGGACATTAAACAGATCTCTCCTGTTAGACTTAAATCAGGACAAGCCAATGCCGTCTGAGAATGTTATAAAGAAGCTTTCCGAGTATTTGGACTATGCTGGACTGAACGATCCGTTGAATAAAGTATACGTGATCGAGCGCAGCGACAAAAGCTACGCCATTACGATGTTTATTTTTGTTCTAGCCCATGTTAAGTTAATATTTCTACCTCAGAAGTTAGGTGTGTTTTTTCTATTTATGTAAAAATCAATGCACTAATCATTTATGTATTCAAATTGCAGCCAGTTTGAGTAAAAGAAGTAGTGAACAAATGGACGGTACTGCTCTGTCTGTGTCAGTGCACACCGTTTTAAAGCAATTCCACCTTGAAGTGACCCGACATTTTGTCAAACAAGTGGCTGATTACGTTCTTCGTCTAAGCCAAAATAACGGGTAAGTTGAAATTTTACATCGTAAAAAAGTCTTTAAAAAATGTATGATTTTATTGCCAGACTTAAAAACGCCGATGTCATAACAGAAATTACCATGATGCTAAATTTTATGGAGTCGTTCACGAATTACTCGGAAGATTCGAGAGTTTTTTATCGGCAGAGCCTTCCCGAAGAGATTTTACTGATCCAGCAATCTCTTATGATAGGCGTTTGATTAATGTTAGCTGTGATATTAGCAAATTTAATGGCGATATGTAAAAATGTTATCTTAATAAGCGGCGCCGCTTGAATTTAAAGCTGTTTTGTTATAATAGTGGGCAAAGAAAAATAAAAAAAATCGTCAAAAATGTCAAGCTTTTTGAAAATTTCGAAAATACCATCATCACATTCAACCGTTTGTCTGCTATAGCCACATAAATCTTAAAAAGGTAAGTTAGAAACATGCAAAACGTTTTGCACTATCTTCAACCGTTTGTCTGCTATAATAATATACACAACCAAATATTGAAAATTACAATGTTTAGTAGTCAATTTCTACCAAATGAAAGCGACCACATTTAGGAAAACAGGAGTCCAAACTGATTAGATCATAAACGAACATTATTGTCTAGAATAACTAGCAGAATATAAAAATACTTCGAAGACATTGTTTTTTGTAATGGGATCATATTCTTGTAGTTGAGGGCCACCAAGATGGAGAAGTTTGTTTTTCTTTTTATTGACATCAGTGATGTCTTCAGCATCTAAATAGAGTTTCACAGATCAAAACCCGTTAGAATTTAATCCAACCTTTTGAGTAATTATTAAGAAAACTCACCAGAGTTTTTCCAGTACAATAAAATACACTCGTACTTTGAATCAAAGTCTATTCTTGGAAGAATTGAATCTACACGCTGATGGCAGAATTGAATCCACTCCCTAGAATTTAATCTCCCTAGAACTCTGGATCCAACAAGGTGATCTCTTCCTTTCTGTTGATGATGTTCTCGTGCTTAAAGATCTCAATGGCTTCTTTAGTTAATCTAGGATAGTAACGCTGTGATCGATCCAAAACTTCCACCTCTTCAAAACGAATATCATGTCCTCTAGAAAGTGTATGTTCTGCCACCGCTGATTTTTCGGTCTGTCCTAGTCTGCAACTTCTCTTGTGCTCTGTTATTCTTGTGTTGACACTCCGTTTAGTCGTTCCAATGTATGCGGATCCACAGCTGCAAGGGATCCTGTAAACTCCAGAAGCCGATAAAGGATCCCGTTGGTCCTTGGCCGATCTGAGACTCTGTTGTATCATGCGGGTTGGTTTAAAGACCGTCTTGATCTTGTGCTTCTCTAAAATCCTTCCAATCCTATCCGTGACCTTGTGTATGTATGGTAAGCAAGTCCAACCAATTTTCTCTTCAACATCCCCCGTTTGTTGTCTACGTAGTTCGATGTTTCTTGGGCGTGTGGCTCTGTTGAATTGTTGTCTACTGTATCCGTTCCATCCGAAAACCATTTCCAGATGTTTAAGCTCCTTTTCTAATTCTGATGGTTCACAAATCCTTTTTGCCCGCTCCGATAGGGTTTTGATCACTCCTCTTTTTTGGCTAGGGTGATGATTAGATCCACTATTGAGATAACGATCCGTGTGTGTTGGTTTTCGATACACCGTGTGAGCCAGTGTTCCGTTAGGTTTCCTTGTCACCATTACATCCAGGAAAGGTAGACGTCCTTCTGTTTCGATCTCCATAGTAAATTGAATTCTTGGATTTACGGAGTTTAGATGTACCAAGAATCGCTGCAGTTCGTCTTCACCGTGGCTCCAAACTACAAAGGTATCGTCAACGTATCGAAACCAGCACTTTGGTTTCTTTGGAGCGGTGTCTAGGGCATTTATTTCAAATGTTTCCATAAAATAGTTTGCTATTACCGGACTGAGAGGACTGCCCATTGCTACACTATCATTCTGTTCGTAGAATTCACCCTGCCACTGGAAGTAAGTGGTGGTTAGGCAGTGTCTGAACAATTTGGCGATGTCCAGTGGAAAATCTCGTTCTATCTGCTCCATAGCCGTTTTGATGGGTACCATAGTGAATAAAGAAACGACATCAAAACTCACAAGGACGTCACCTGGAGATAAAGTTAAGGCATGTAATTCCACAAAATGTGCTGAGTCTTTGATGAAGCTGTCCGTCGTTCCTATTTTTGGTTGAAGGAGTGTTGTAAGGTACTTTGCTATCTCATACGTAGGGCCTCCTATGGCAATAACGATGGGTCTCAGAGGTACATCCGGCTTGTGTATTTTAGGCAAACCATAAAGTCTGGGTGGAAGAGCCTCTGTCTTCTTGAGTTTCGAGATATCTTCAGCAGCGACAGTCGTGGAATCTTTAATAAGTTGGTTTGTGGTTCTAAGTATTCGACCTGTTGGATGTGGACGAAACGTCAGGAAGAAATTCCATTGGACCACGGCTTATAAGCCCGGATAACTTTTGTATTTCAGTTAATTATTTTATTAAGATAACTTTACATAGATATAAACATAGATATACCAGGTGTCCAAGAGCACCCTGGTGGACATAGGAGATTAACATGGGATAACGGTTTTGATTTTTTTGCGCCTGTACGGTTGATTTGATTGAAAAATCGTAATAATGAAAGTTGTAGTACCTATCACGGACTAGTTTTCTGTATTTTTCGGATCTCTAACTTGAGCCCTTTCGTCGTAAAACACGAACAAAAATGAGAAAATTTAAACTTTTGGCCTGCACTGTATAGGCGGTTGTCGGGCAACGGGTAAACAGGTCATTGTTGCTGGTACGGTTGCTCGACAACCGCTTATACAGTGCAGGTAAAAAGTTAAAATTTTCGCATTTTTGTTCGTGTTTTACGACGAAAGGGCTCAATATACAGATCTGAAAAAAATACAGAAAACTAGGCCGTGATAGGTACTACAACTTTCATTATTACGATGTTTCAATCAAATCAACCGTACAGGCGCAAAAAAATCAAAACCGTTTTCCCATGTTAATCTCCTATGTCCAGGATGCTCTTGGACACCTGGTATATCGGATTGTACTAATTACAATAAAACTAGTGTTTTCATAAAGAACTTAGCTCTCAGGTAAATAAAGTTGAAGTAAAGTTTCACTGAGTAAAGTTATAAATGCGACATACCAGATTTTTGGGCTATTGCTACTGATAAAGTATTTTTGTCACGTTTTTATCAAACTTACGGTATTGAAAAAAATACAAGTTTATAGCCGAAGTTGTGCGCGACAACTTTTATTTAAGGCGGTTTTCCGTTAAATGAACCGTACAGGTACAAAACTAATTTCCTGTGTCCAGGGTTTTCCTGGACAAGCTGTATAATATGATAACAAATCACAGTTCAAACAGAATGTTAGAACTAACGTCATTATTTAGTTAACTCGAGTTTCTATAGTTTCCGACATCCCAATGGTGAGGGTTGAAATTAAATTACCCTTAAATAAAATTTTCAAAAAAAGTAAAAACATGGCTAAGAAATTGAAAGAAACATTGGCCACATTTATTATACATATAAGAACATATCGATTAGCAATCGAAAAATCTGATTTTTAATTCGATGGGCAAAATGACGCTTAAGTAATGTTTTCAGTAGTCCGGGGGTTCCTGTAAGTGGAAGAGGGGATTGTGCTTACCCCCTCGACATCGAAGAGGATGTGTCGGTGATCGGAAAGGGAATCCTCATCCGACACGCGCCATTGCTTTATCTGTAGCTTTAAGGGCCCACCGCAGATCGTAAGGTCGATGACAGACTGCCGGCCCGGCACGAAGAAGGTCGGCACGGTACCTCTATTGAGGACCTCCAGTCCCTCCCTGCAGAGAAATTCCAGCAAGTCCGCTTCTCTCCCGTTGGTCCCGATGGAGCCTCAGAGCTCATGATGAGCATTGGACATTCAGTTAATACTGGAGTGTCCTCCTCTGCGCACTTCCTCACGAGAGACTCAAGTTCGACCGGTGGACACACCGAGTCTTCCGGAAAATATGCCGAACAGACGACACAGTCCCTAATTGTGCCATTGTCGGTCAATGGTACCCTCACTGCGACCAAGTCCATGGTGCAAGCACCAGACATTGGAAGCGCCTAGAGAGCGAGGGGCTGCCTACTACTTGGACCTCTGAGGTCCCAGCCTCGTTCTCATTTCTCGAGGGCGAGAGAATTATCAGTCTTGCCCTCGTCAGTCCGTAGAAAGGACGGTTCCCGATACCTACCAGTGCGTTGACCGAGTTCTCCCCGATCCCCACTACCAGCGAGAGGCCTGGGGGCTCCTCCTTTCTACTCCACACCCGCCATCCAGAGCACCCCAGGCTCGGATTCTGGCTAGCCAGCCGAGCCATCGCAATCTCAGTCGACGGGTGTTTTTTTCCCGGAACCCGTGCCGGACCCTTCAGAGTCCACCCCGGTGTTCCTGGCACCACTTGCCCCTCCAGTGACAGCCGACAGCCGGCTGTCGGCGTCGCCTCTTTTTCGCTGAGATCCACTCTCGCGCTTGACAATGACCGTGATTTTGCCAAGGTCTTTCGATATACCGATATCCGAGTCTCCCTTAACGGGCTTCTCCGGTATCGAGGTACTTATACAGGCCGGACCCCCCTGTAGTCAAAATAAGAGGGAGTACGTTGGAGGCGGCCTAATGTGCTGATGCCGAGGAATTCAAAGACCCCTCGTCCTCCGAAGAAATTTCTTGAATGGTATCCATATATTGGTCTTTTGTGGGACTTGGATTTCTGGGACCATTTGGAATTGTTACTTTGTCTTACCAGAAAATGTTAGAGCGATTTTAAAGCTAATCACTGTTTGTAGATGGCGCCCTCTAAAAGTTGACTTAAAACTGAGTATCAAATTTAGCACCTTCAAAGACCCTCGAATATCTAATTTTAGCAAGAAACTCCAAGGGGAGCGCGTGTTAAGTGAAAAATGCATTTTAAAAAATAACTTTGTGCCCTGTATTTCAGTTTCCGTTGTTTATTCGTCTAAGAGTCTAAGGTAAGTTGTGCTAAATCGAATTATTTTGACTCGATTAAATTATATACCATTACTTATGGGACACCCTGTATAATGCCATAGGCAATTTTTTAATTAAAAAAATAAAATATAAAATTATTTTTTCTAATTTTGGCATATAAGTGACACTTTTCAAAAACTGATGAGAGTGACAAAAACGTTTTACTTATGTAACTAGTTATAATAAATAATAATTTCATAACTAGTTACATAAAGTATCACGTTTCGAAAATGTCTTATTGTGTAACTCATTCAAATTGTAGGACCTCGCTGCGCTCGCCCTACAAACATTCATTCGTTACACAAAATCGATCTTTTCGTAAACTGGTTACATAAATAGCTATTTATGCACTTTAGGGATTAAAAGTGCACTTTAGGGAAAAAATATTTTGAGGGATAAAAGAGACACTTTTAATCCCGCAGGATTAAAAGTAATTTTAATCCTGGGGGATTCAATAAATTGTTCCAAATTAAACAATGATTTTATTGAAATTTTAGTTATTTGTTAAAGTGTAAGGACGAAAATGGATAATTAACATAAAACATAACTTAAATCTAGTTCTTATTATTATACACTGTGTGTAAAAAGTCCGGCAACCCTGAATTATTTCGCAAAATATACAACTTATTGAAAAATATCCTATATAAATATTGACGCACTATAAACGTTTTACCGTTAGGTGACATTCAGGAATATACAGGGTTAGCCACAACGTGGCAATGATTTGAGGTTACGTTTTTTCTTATGGAATGACCATGTTTCAATGACATTTTCTGATTCGCTCTCTCATTCTAATCACATTTCATGTAACATGTTGTATGGTTATCTTAAACAGTTTGGCAGCTATTTAATTATTAAAGAAAACTACACCTTTAAATAAGTAAAAATTTTTTATTTGATTAAATGCTGAAAATGTGCCCCTTGAACTGTCTGACAATGAGCTAAATTAAAATACAATTTTTCAATGACGTTTTGTAACATGTCGCGTGATATAAGGTTGCATTCATCCATAATTCTTCTTCTTAAATCATCTAAATTTGTCGGTTTTGATGCATATACCTTATTTTTTAAGTGACCCCATAGAAAATAATCTAGAGGCGTCAAATCCGGTGATCTAGGAGGCCACTCTATTGCACCTCTACGACCTATCCAACGGTTAGGAAACACCTCATCCAAGTACGCCCGTACATGTACGGGACATTCATCATCCTGTTGAAACCAAGTATGCTAGAAATGCGGTCCGACTATGTTAATAATTGATGGCACAATTTGGTATTGTAACAAACGAAGATACATCTCTGCTGTCAAATTCCCGTTAATAAAAAAAGGTCCCACCAATGTGGTTTCGACAATTCCGGCCCAAACATTAAGTTTTTGAGGATGTTGTGTGCGTGTCTCTCGCATCCAATGAGGATTTTCACTTGCCCAGTATGTGCAGTTGTGCCGATTTATAACACCCTTCAACATAAATGTTGCCTCATCAGAGAATACGATTTGATTAAACACATTTTGATTTTCATCGAATTTACGCATCATCGTCTCACAAAATTCCAATCTGCGATCTAAGTCTTCATCTGAGAGCTCTTGAACTAAAGTTATTTTGTATGGATGATATTAATTTTTTCCTAAAATGTTTCCGACAGATTTAAACGAAATATCTGTTCGGGCAGCAGCTTTTCTCAAGGATAAGTGGGGATCTTCATAATGCAACAAAGTTTCCAATGCTTTATCATCACTTGTTGCTTCTTTTGGTCTTCCAGAACGGATTTTATTTGTGCAAGTTCCCGTTTCTTCAAATCTGCGACTGGTTCTTAAAACAGTAGATTTTGCTATTGGGGCTCTATTTGGGAAATTAATGTTAAACTGTTCCACGGTTTCAAAATACGACCTCTGCCTATCGCCAAAACCTCTTATCATAAGCAGAGTTACACGTTCCTTTTCTGTAAGGGACATTGTGTACAAAAAATTATTGACACTACCAGCTAATGTCAAAAATAGGTACCCGCAATCTACTATCAAATGTAACATTCAGGTAAAGGTGAGAATTACTATCGATAAACATGGGATACCATGAAAGCAAATTTGTCTTTAATAATTAAATAGCTGCCAAACTGTTCAAGATAACCATACAACATGTTACATGAAATGTGATCAGAATGAGAAGAGCGAATCAGAAAACGCCATTGAAACACCTAAACGCCACGAAAAAAAACATAACCTCAATTCATTGCCATATTGTGGCTCACCCTGTATATTCCTGAATGTCACCTAAAGGTAAAACGTTTAAAGTGCGTCAATATTTATATAGGATATTTTTCAATGAGTTGTATATTTTGCGAAATAATTCAGGGTTGCCGGACTTTTTACACACAGTGTATATATTTACATTTATATTGACTTTGGTGCAGTTTGCAAGGCTAACGAAGGGTGGACAATTGGAAGCAACATTTTTAGTAGTAAACATATTCTGCACATTACGTAGCAGTCGCCGTTGCCGTTGTCTCATTTTCTGAAATTGATCTTTCTATGGTGATGCTGATGCCATATCAACATCGGAGAAGACATTGGTGAATATTTGATCGGCAACATTCTTCTTTTGATACAATGAATTTTCAACATAACCTTCAGCAACAGAACTGCTTTTCCAGCCACCATGTCTTTTCAACACATCTATGGTTGATCCAGAGTCGGCAAATAAAGAAGCTGATGATCTGCGAAAACAATGCCCAGTATATAAGTTTGCGTTTGGTAGTCTCAAGGAAAAAACGTAAAAATAAGGCCATATGCGTATATTAAATAAATTTATTAATTGAACTAGCATAAGAATATTACTTAAAGTATTAAAGGGTAGTAAATTGTCTATAGCTACACAATTAACATTAATATATCAAACACTCAATCAAAACTCTTTATCTACATAACTAAACTTCCTTCAGATATGAAATCACAGATTTTATAGCAAGGAAGTCAGATTTAAACTCAACAAAGTATAAAAGTTGTATTTTTGTTTTAATAAATATTTTAACTTACTGTTATAATTAACATTGGGCTATTAATTATTAAGCTTTGCTCGCAGACGTCTTCGACCACTGATTTGAAAAAGATAATAATATCAATAATTCGTTAAATATTAACTATGTATAAATACGTTAGCGTTTCAATAATTGGCCCCTAAGTGATTCTTTTAATTAAAACCTAATATATAGGGTATTCCAAATGTTCCTGGAAAGTCTATCGTTTGCCAGAAGGTAAAATTTACCACATAAGGCTAGAAAATCTACTTATTGATGATCGCTTCAAAGTTTTAAAGCCTAGCTAGGTATTCAGACTAGCGACATGCACCATTTTTTTTTGATAGATCGGGATCGATTTAAATCGATTTTTGTGCTCTTCGAAAATTCCTATATTCAGCAAGATTTAACAAAGTTATTTCCTGTTATCTGAGTTTAGACGTTTAACAAGAATAACAAGTTTCATTATTTAGTAAATTATCTGTTCAAATCCAATTAGAAGGTGGATTAGGAATGAGAGATGAATACGATACATACATTTTGGATTCTGGTTCGGAGAATGTATAATATTATTGATCATTTCTCGTAGGTACTTGGGGATTAAGTAATTTTACTCGGTTTTTTTTGTTTAATTGAACTATTTTATTTACAACTATGTAACTTGACATATCATAAAACATGGATACAGAATCAACTTGTTTTGGTTATTTTGAAGAATCGAAAACAGAAAGTACCTACTACTCATCCCTAATCCACCTTCTAATTGGATCTTATTAATGCCTGTTTGCACAAGCCCGCCCGGTTTTAGGGATCCCTACGCCTTAGGTTAAGAATAAAGTTAGGTAAGGCCCTGTTTTGTTGCACCATCTGAATTTTGATCCCTAACTAACTTTAGGTATCGCTTATTTAAGGTGGTTGTTTTTGAGCCCCTAACTACTCCCTAAAAATAACTGTCAGCAGAGTAACAGAAATTTTAGTTTATTGGAAAATTATTTCTTAAAGGTATTTTCTCAGGGTTCAAATAAACATGATGCAAACAAATTTCATGTTAGGGTAACATAAAAATTAGGGAAATCCTAGTAAAGTATTACCTAATGATATTTCTCTGCAAACAGGCATAAGTATTTTAAAAGTTAATAATGAAACGTTGTTATTTACTCGAAGTTTAAACACAGATAGCAGCAAATTGGCTGGATAAAACCTATACTGCTGATTATAGAAATTTTCAAAAATCATAAAATTTGTGGAAGATGTTGCGAAACGACGATTAAGAGATAGATGCAGCTTTTATCTTAATTATGACAATGTATTTGGAATACCCTATATTTGATTTCACATAAACAATATGGTATTGCTTTTGTTATAAAACATAATACACCTATTTGTTAATAAGAGCGCAAGTCTAAACTGAATCAAAATTTTCTTAATAACGTCCAGTTCAGGAAGAATTGTCTCTCTTCAATATTTGCACTAGATTACATAGTGCTTACGAAATTACCTGCAATGAATATCAATCAGATCGATGTCCGAAATCAATCGCAATAAACTTGATTTATAACAACATATAAATCGGAAATCGGTTGCATCACCAATTAAATTTACAAAAGCTGCACGTCACTGCATGCAGCTGATATGACTAGGCGAAAAATAGAGTGTTCTTTACAACTTTGCATTAATTGTTCATGGCACTTTTACGGTTAAATTTGACTGCTCTAGAATGGTTTTGTTGAAAAATCTCTCGTTTTGTACACTGATTTCTTCTATTCTGGTTTTTAATTCCTGAATTTCCGAAGCCAATTTATTGATCACCTGGCCCTGGGTAATTGGATCAAAAACGGCAGATGATATATTGACATTAGGCAGTCCATCTAAGGTTTGGTTTGTTTGTACAGTTGACTGGTGTAAAACAGCGACTATTGGTTGCTCGTTTAGTGTCTGTCTGAGCCCATCTGCCTGGTGTCCTAAAATAAAGTAAAAGATGAATATTAGAAAAAGATTATTTTTTATAGACCTAAAAAAACCCTTGTTACTAACCACCAACTTCAGTTTCTTTTCAGATTTGAGGCTCGATATCTCCATTAGAAGAGACATTTAAAATTAAAATTATACATATTGGAGATACAGCTACGCGACTTAGAGCGGAAAATTGACAGCAGAGGAGTCAGCTCTACAGTGATCACCGGAAACGGGCTCAACAAGATCAAGCCTCCCATATACGACGGTCAAACTTCATGGGCAACGTACCAACTCCAATTTGAGGCCGCTGCAAATGCAAATGGATGGAGTAACGAGGAAATGGCTGTAGCACTAATAGTGGCATTACGAGGACCTGCATTGGAGCTGTTACAGACTCTGCCTATCGCCCAACGAAGCAACTATGAAGCATTAGTAGCTGCATTAGAACGTCATTATGGGGATCAACATAGGAAAGGAGTGTATCAAACGCAATTAAAGGCAAGACAGCAGAAAACTGGTGAAAATCTACAAGAGTTTGAGGCCGAAATTCGTCGCCTTGTGCATCTGGCTTACCCAGCCTTCCCGGAGGAAATCCAAAAAGAATTTGTGGCACAGTTTTGTAGATGGGATTCGAGATCTGGAGGTAAAGAAAATGTTGAAGATGTTCAAAGGGAGCAACAGTAGCGAATTACTGGTTCGAGCGCTGGAAGTTGAAGCTACGTGCAATAACTTAAAGCCAGAGACTATTCAAGAGGAGAGAGTACAGCCAGCCGATCATGTTACTACATTAATAGATGAAATTAAATCAATGTTCGGCCAATTAGTGCAACAAATGGCAGCATTAGGAAATGGTCAGTCCACACAGTTAGAACGATCACGTCCGATCACTAGAGTGGAATGTTATCGATGTGGACGCAAAGGACACTATAGAAGGAATTGCAGACAGCGGTCTTGTTCTCCAAACCCACAGTGCCACGAAATAAGGACATCAGAACAAATCACCGGAACTCCTCTGCTAAAAGAAAACATTACGTGTTATAATTGTGACGAAAGGACATTACCGCTGGATTGCAGACAGCAGTCTCGTTTACCGACACCGCAGAACTGGCGTAGTCCAGGTATATGACAGTATTCCGTATGAAGATGACACTGGACACAGACTTACGGTTTGGGCCTACTATGCTCGATACTTCCGAACGAGCACTCGATTCGGGATGGAATCAATGCGCCGCAATATCTGGCCGGGCGCGTGTTAAAGTAGGCCACAGTTAGGAAGCGACACACCTGGAAGCATCTTCGATGTTCGACGCAAATCGCGAAGCGTTTTGCGGTCATTCTAGAACGTGGTTTGCGAATATAAAAGAAGCGGTTTCAGACAGTGGAGTAGTAAATTTGGGAACGCGGTAAAGTTTAAATAGTGGAATAATTGTGGAATTGTAGTAGTGTTTTTAGTAGCTGAATTAATTATTGTACGGAGTGTTTTGAAGTGTAAATAAATTTATTAATTGTTGAGTTAAATTGACTTTGTGTAAACCCACGGGAAAACCGTAACAATATGAAGAAACCGTATACAGTGTGTCCCGCTTTTCATGAGTACACCTTGATATCTCAGTTAATAATAATTAAATTTTCTTTAAATTATGGTGGTGATTGTAAGTCAGAAAAATGAAGTATTTGGCATACAAACATTTTTATTTACCATTGGCGTGCGTTGTTGGGGGAATTAAAATTTAAAATCAGCATCCCCAAAAACCCCTTTGTCCATATTTTAAAGTCTTATAATATAACCTAACTGTGACAAAAAAAAAAATACTTATGTAATTAACATTTAAAATAGTTCTTATTTTTTAATAAATCCACTCAATTGGGGTAATACGCCTATTTAAGACAATAAAAGGTACTATTTGTGTGTGTGGTTTAAAAAGTAATCTCTAGTGTTGTAAATTGTTGAATAAAGTTTGTTGAGTTTATTCAAAATCTCACTTTGAATAACTAAACTCACGCCAAAACCAAATCCTAAAAAACTTACAACACCCGGACATTTTCATCGGAAGATAAGATACTTGAAATGGAAGAGGAGCTAAAGAAAATCAGATGGAACATAATACGGTTATGCGAGATCAGGCAAAGACGTGAAGACAGGGTAACACTGAAATCTGAGCACACGGTAGAGGACAAATGCGTCATGAGCTATCAAAAAAGTATCTAGTCGAGTCGCATATTTGACTTCAAAACTAAACAGTAGATATAGACTGAACTGCACCCACAACAGTCCACCCAGACGAAGAAGTTGATATTTTCTATGACAAAGTAAAAACTGCATTACACGAATCAAAGACACATTTCACTACACTGGAGACTTCAATGCAAAGATTGATGTAAAGTCGGAGGAATCGGAACCAGTGCTCGGTAAATACGGACTTGGTAGTAGAACCCAACGAAAAGGAGCTGTGGTAAACTTCCTTTTAGAGAACAACTTATACCTAATGAACAGCTTCTTTTATAAAAAACCAAATGGAAGATGGACTTGGGCAAGCCCGGACGGAAAAACGAAGAATGAAATAGACTTCATCATCACTGACAAAAAATCAATTGTCAACAACGTCACAGTGCTGAACCAACTATCTATTGGCAGTGGTAACAGCTGGGTGAGAGCTTTAATAAATATAAACGTCAAGAAGGCAAAGACGAGAATGATAAAAACCAAAACAAAGAGGAAATGGCATGAACCAGAAAAGACTATAACAAAAACACTAAAAAGCACAGAGACAGCAGACGTTAATGAGCTAAATAAAACAGTAACAGAAGCTCTAATAAAAACAACAAACGAGCTCTGCCCAAAACAGGAAAAGAAAACAAAATCCGCCTCCACACCAAAGCACTAATAGAACAACGAAGAGAATTGAAATTAACAACTCAGTACTTCAAGAAATAAGAACTATAAACAAAAAGATCTCCCGAAATATCAGGAATAACATAAGACAATACAATAAAGAGCACATACACCAAACAAGTGAACAAAACAAAAGCTTGAAAGTTTGCAAAATTGCAAGAGAGAAATTTAAAAAGTGAAAAACAGAAAGGCGACAACATACTCTCTGCAAAGAATAGCTATTTAACAAGAAGAGGCAGTTGAAAAGAAAAAGCGAATTAGAGATTGACTCTTCGTGGACTCTTCCTACCAAAGTTAAGAGACATTCGACTGATACCGGCTTTGATCGTTGAATATCAGGAGTTTCATTGGTTGGTCATTCAGGTTGTTAAAGAACGTTGCCATATCTCAGGCCACATCAAATATTTGTTTTAAAACATTAGTTTAAAGTTAATAATAAGAACTGATATCTTCCAAGGCAAACTTAAAATTCTTTGACTCAAAAGAAGTAAACAATGATTATAAGAAATAAGTTTATAATATTTGACTCTGAAGATTGGATGCATTTTTTTTCAAAATCAAATAAGGTAAGAGATAACCGGCAACATGTTTCCTACCAAAGGCAAATTGAGGTCAGCCAAAAACATCACCCCAACATCAAAGGAATTATGCCGGCTGTCCTTTCTTGTTAAATTGCTATTCTTTGCTCTCTGTTCAGCGACTTCTAACTGTTGCGTCACAATCACCAGCGAAAAACGTATGTCGGTAATTAAATATGTGATATTAGTTCACACTTCACCAAAGCTCTTTACAACAGTTCTTCAATACGCCCTTAAGAAACTTAACCGGTGCAAAACAGGGATAAACCTCGACGGAAAAATGCTCGAGAACGATATTTTACTCATTGCTGATGACCTACAGAAAGCCGAAGTAATGCTTAATGAACTTGCACAAGTAACCAAAGAAATGGAATTACAGATAAACCAAAGTAGAACAATTGTAATGACAAACTTAATCATCGGCAGAAAAAAAAAATTATCATAGCTGAAGTTACACAATATCGATACCTTGGACACGAAGTGAAAAGCACTAGAGACAACCAGACACCAGAGATACAAAGAAGAATCGGCTTAGGCTGGGCAACCAATGGTTGGTTTGGACATGGCAAATTAGAGAACGTATTTAGTAGTTAAATCCCTATGAGCCTTAAGAGAAAGATATACAATGAGAGTTTGGGGGCAATTTTGCTCTGGGGGGATACGTTATTCTCAAATTCAAAGTTTTTACAGAAGAAAACGCACCAAAAACTTGGAAAGTTATTGAAAATTAAGACAGTATAGGAGCTGCCGATTTCGCAGCAAAACAGAGTTAGTTTAGTTTTCAGAGAATCAGATTATGCCTTTATCCTTTTCTGTCATATTAAACTTTTATAGCTAGACTAGATACCGAGAGCTAAACAAAATTTTTCATATAAAATGCAGGGAGGCAACTTCAGCACAACCAAGACAACATAACTTACATAAAAAGATCAAGGAAATGACAGGCAGTAATCACAAAAAGACCATCGGAATACTGAAAGACAATAACAACATAATACTCGTGAAACCTGACAAAAGTGTTGGAAAGATTTATAAAACTGTTTATTGACGAACAACCAGAAAAACTCATCTAAGTAAGTGAGATCAACGAAACGAGTCCTATATCACTAAAAAATTGATAAAACACGCCATCATCATACAGAAGGATGGAAAAGCTGTGAGGCCCGATGAGGTATACGCTGAAACCTTAACCGAACCGCTTAACCGAACTGTTCAATGATATTTATAGAATTGGAAAATTACTTTCTCTGAGAGTCCAATAACTGACGAACCTCATATAGGAAAAAGCAACAGACAGGTAGCAAGCGCACTAAGTGACTGGGTGCTCGAAGGTACTACAGAGACGTGGAGAAAGGCGGAAGGGTGCAGACAAGCCAGGGAATTGATTGGAATCCCAAGCAACGCCAAGGCAACATCCAAATGGTTGATGTCAAGGAGTCGCTGGGCAAAACCCTGGTTGCGGTTCTGACAGGCCACTGTGACCTAAACAGACTACTAGGAATTGGTGATAGGCCTTTTTGTTCACAATGTAGAACGGCGGAGGAAACATCATGTCATCTATTAGGCCATCACTGGTCGTCTATCAAGAGGCGCTTTCTGGTGGCCTCCACACTCTCCTGCAGGAAACTGTCTTCCTTGGAGTGGGGACGGATTTTTGCCTTCGACAGGGAGACGGGACGTCTGGGTGGTGTAGGTCAGGGGTGGTAAAGTGGGGAGGGTTTGGTGGGAAACGGCGAAAAGGGCCTTAAGGCCTACTCGCCGGACCTTTTGGGGTCCCCCCGCATCCAAAAAACCTAACGCGTCCCAATGCGACGATTACCTGATGAATTTGATGTCTCATGTACTAAACACTACCGCAAAGCTTTTGACTGTGTGCAATATTAAAAATTATCAGAAATACTTAGAAAAACAGGCGTAGAAGAATTCTACTTGCATCAGACAGGTCAAGTAAGGATAGAAAACAAAATGTCGTAGAAGATAGCCATAAGAAAGGTAGTTGCATGCATATTATCTCCCCTGCTCTTCAATCTACAGGGTGTTTTACGATAAATGCGTCATATTTTAGGGGTGGATTAAACGTCAAAAAATAATCAGAATTTGCACATTATGGAGATACAGGGTGTTAAAATTTGGACAAAAAAATCTAAAACTATTTTTTCAGAACAGCTGCGGATATTTTTATAAAACTTGGTTGATCTCACCTGTTAACGATAAAGCACATTTTGCAATAAAAAAGTATAAGTAGTTTTCTTTTGCAAGTATTTTCAAAGTGTCATTTTAATTGAAATTTCAGAGATATACACTTTTTTAATTAAAATTTGTAGGGCTCCTTCTTATGGATATTTTTCGAAATTTCAAGTGTTTTCCAGCGATTCTTTGTGCTCCCTTTTATCACAATTTTTTTTTGAAGCTCAGCTACAGTTAACCGTTTAGTCAAAAAAGCGAGACAGAGCTACTTTTATTTGAATACCTTGTAGTCTGTACATGAAAAGTTATGAGAATATTTGTATACAATTCGTATACCTTCTAAATGCTGTGTCCGTTCCGTCTCATATGGTTCATTCCGTCTTTGATCCTCTCTCAAAGAAGAATAAAGTTTAGGTTCAATTTGATTGGGAGTTTCTGCTTGGCTTACAATTACGGGTTGGTCGTAAGATGGTTTCGCATATATCGATGGCAAAGACGTTTGTTCTGGTATATACCCTAAAAATATAATATTATTTAAATAACACGTCACGTTTGCCAATAAGAAAATAACAAACCTAAATAAGCATTCGGTTTTGCTGTAATCGGTTGCTCGTTGAGGGGTTTACAGTGAGATACCCCAGATACTCTGGTATGATTAGTCTCCATTTCGGATCTGATTTCTGGCATTGCAGCATCACATAAAATCGGATTTTCTAATTTAAAGACAGGATTAAAACCGCGAAATTATAATATGTATCACTAACTAACCAGATAATACAATCTTTAAGGTGTCGTACATGCCGTCGTGGATTCCGTGTTCAATTTTACATCGTGTTTTGGTCACGAGTTCCCGGCCTAAAGCCACAATCTGGTTATTAGATAAGTCAGCGTCGCATAACACTGGCAACCCATGAAAATCTCTATCCAAAATGGATAACTGATTGTGGGTTGCCTTTAGTTCCGACAGTCTTGGAAGGTAAGTCTAAAGTAAAAATACATTTACAGGTACGATCTTCGATGGTACTAAATGATTTCTTTACCTTACTCATTTCCTCCAAAGTCTTGAGCTGATTATGTGAAATATCCAGTAGCCTAAGCTGATCTAAATTTATAAAATCATCTGGGGAGATCCGCCTGAGTTTATTGTGACTAAGATCCAGTCTCAACAATTGCGAAAGTCCACTCAAAGCTGTATTTAGTACTTCCAAAGAATTGTGATCTAATTTCAACTCTGTAAGTGGTATGTTAGGTTCTACAAGATTCTGCAATAATAAATTATTTACGTTGTGTGTCATATTGTTTATAATAGGTACTTTAATTTTTACAATTATTAGTAGTAGGTAAATATTCTTACCGAAGCAGGTCCTAAAATACTTGATATCTGATTATAAGACAAATCCAGCCTCCTAAGCCGCTCTAGTCCAATAATTTCACTGAAAGAAAATTCGGTAAGCAAATTGTTTTCGAGAGAAAGTGTCTCCAGCCTCTTTAATGGTAGTAGGGAATTATTTAATGTAGTTATTTGGTTAAACGACAATTCTAACGTGTCTAATGCTTCACATTCCAGAAAATCCACGGACGTTATCTGTAATAATTACATATGAAGAAATGATTCATATTATGAATAAATGCGATTTGCTATACCGTATGGATTTGATTGGACTTTAAATCAATCCTTTCGAGTGCTCTACATCTAGCAATCGCTCCGTCTAAAGAGGTTATTTCATTATTGTTGAGGAATAGTGTTTCAAGACGTGGATAGTCGGAAAGTTGTTGCGGAACTCTGATCAATCTAAGACAACAGTGGTTCATGTTAAAAACTATGAACATATTAACGTGTTTTAAAAGTCACATCCTTAATCAATTTAAAATTTGAAGCAAACTATTACGTTCGTTTAAAATATCCAAAAAGTAGGTTACGTTAATTCAGCAAAAACCTAAGAAGTAGTACGAGAATACGTACGCTGCAATTTGACTTACCGGTTATCAGAAGCATGTATCATTTTGAGATTTGGTGCTTCATAAGGCAATTGATTTTGCAGGTCTTCAAAAGCGTTTGCGTTCAGGAATAACCAACTCATATTTCGTAATCCTGAAAGCAAATTAGTTTATAATACTTTCATGCTTCTATTCACCGAAAGTACTAAGCAAGTTTAAGTTAAATTTTGCTTTCACTGTGATATTTTGTTGATGATCTGTCACAGTCAAAGCACCATATAACTAAAATGTGTTAGAGTTTGTTGGTTGTATAGGAGGGACAGTTACAAAAAATTTCAATATTAAATTAATTAAGTGATATCAAATAAAGTTCTAATAGAAATGGTTACCATATTTTACCTCAGTGATTCGTGAAAAAACACTGAATTACAATCAATCACGCTTTACATAAGTTGGTCCGTAACAACCTGAATATTTTCCGATTACTTAATAGATTTTTTTCTTTTAGTTGCAAAATTTTTTAACATGTTAGTATTTATAGTTGTTGTGCAACATCTGGTGGCATCTGCACTCAACTCTATGAGATAGAAAGTACAAATGGCGTTAAATTTTTATTTATAATGTCCTTATCGCACGAAAACGAAATCGGATGACGGCGATATAGTTTTCGCGGAGTATTTTGATATTAGCATTACTATCATTATTGTTTATCCACTATCATAGATATGCATTTTTTTCTAATTTTGGCATATAAAGTGACACTTTTCAAAACTAGTTACGAAAAGTATCACTTTATGTAACTAGTTATGAAAAGTTCATTTCATCACTCCCTGTTTTTATGCATTTCCGTAGAAACATATGGGCGACATCCATCATAACATGTCGTTGTCACTGTTTATACAAGGTGCTATGAAAGTGAATATTTGTGTTAAATCACTTTAAAAGATGGTTTTTACCGCTTTTTGGTCAAAATTAGAAAAAATTATGTATGCAACACGTTTCGAAAATGTCTTATTGTGTAACTCAGTCAAATTGTAGGACCTCGCTGCGCTCGCCCTACAAACATTCATTCGTTACACAAAATCGATCTTTTCGTAACTGGTTACATAAATAGCTATTTAAGGCTTTTTTTCTATGTGATTCCAGTGGCGTGCTTATTTTTTTACTGCTGTCTTCCGTTTTCTCAATAATTGACATAACTTTCTTATATTATATGGAACTCATAATCGAATATAACTTTAAAAAAATTTACTATTTTTAAACATTTACTACGACGAAGTATGTCTATAGTTATTCTTACAAATAACTGAAATATGAAGTTAACTTGAAATGAGTAACAGATATAGACCCAATAACAAATTACTTTTTCAGTATTCTCAAGCACATTAAAGTAACTAACAACTAAAAAACTAATTTTTGAATTAACGGTAGAAAAAAATTAAATATACAATAAAGAAAAAAAATTGAAATTTTGAATCAAAAGTTAAAAAGGCAGTAATTTCAAACATTTGTGTGGTCATAGAAACAAGAAAAAAATAAACGTTACTTTTGATAGCTGGCAACTTGAATAAAAACAAAAAAGTGTAATATCTCAGTTATTTTTAAGATTAACTATACATACACTACACTATACATGTATCCTACATACTTCCTGTGTAGTAAACGGCATAAAATGTATATTTTTTAAAGTTATAGCCAACTGACATTTCAATTTAAAACAACAAAGTTAGGTAAATTATTGAGAAAACAGAAGACAAGGTATATAGCAAAAAACCAAGCACGCCACTGGAAATCAGGTGGAAAAAGTGCCTGAAGAATGTTTAAGTTTTGATTCGATATTTTAATAAACAAAAAGTTGTGAGTAGTTTTCACAATAAACGAAATTTGAAAAACGTTCTCTAGCGCCGCAAACTGACAAGATATCGAAATACGGTTTTTGACATTAATATTTTCTCAAAAATCGATTTCTAGACATGTTTACTAGTTTTTTTCTATCTAACCGGAAAATGGGTTTTTTCTGTGAAAACACACAGTACAGGCGTTTCAATTTCAGTAACTTTGATCACCTATAACTTTTTCGTTTTTAAAGTTATCGGAATAAATAAAATCTACATTGCATAGTTGACTATTTTTTTCTAATTTAAAAGAAAAAATCGAAACGATTTGGAAAACGATTTTAAGGTTATTAATATATATTTTTAAAATTTTAAATTAAAAATTTACTTTGACTGGCCAAAACCTTTGGAACAATGGTAGAAACTTTACGTAAGATGTCAAAAAAGAACATCGGGCTACGCTTCAAGAACTGCCTAAAATCGGTAAAAAATTGTATATTTTTAATTTTATCAAGTCTACCCCTTTATTAGTTTTGTGAAGGACAAACGTTATCGTTTTTTATATTGTTGTGTATTAGGTCAATTAAAATGTCGAAGAAGAAATAATAACTCGAACTCCTACAAACTGTAAAAACTTACCGTATATCGTGCCATTCAGGTCTGAAATTCTATTCCTTCCTATATGAAGTCTTTGAACATGCAAGGGAATTGCGTTTTTGTCTATCCTGGATATTTGATTTCCCGGTAGTACTAAAGTTTTCAAGTCTGGCAAGCCCTGTAAAATATTCGAAGCAATTTTACAGTTATATCAAGCGCTCAGAATAACAGTATGCTTACTTGCCTGAAAACTATTATACAAAATTTCTTTGATTCTAGTCCTTCCCAGATCAACGGTCTGGATACTTGGCATAAATTTCCATAAATGCCATGGCACCTCTCCTAAGGCTGTGTCAGCAAAGCTTACATACGTCACCTTGGACATACCCAAAAAGGTGTTATCATCAAGATATCTGAAAAAGTTTATAAGTGATGTAGGTAGTATTTTTTTCAAGGTAGTATAGGTTCAACTTTGTATTTTGTAAATTACAGGTGATCTAAATTTGAAACGTCACCCACCAAACTTTTTGGAATTTTAAATGTCATTAAATTTTTAATTCTTGAAAGTCTTATTTTTCGGTTTTTTGCTTATATCTCGGAAACTATGTGTCCTACCGACAAGACCTCTCTAAACAAAATAAAAGCTGCTTAAATTTGCTACAAGTCTTATTCCGTCAAGTTTTTTGATATCTTGTAAAGTTTTCGAGATATCCGCTCTTGAAAGTGTGTAATTTTGAAAAATGAAATTTTCGCTCTTTTTGACCGGATAACTCTTTAACAGCTGAATGCTGGCTGTAGGGTTTGTTGGTAAGCAAGCAATGGCTAAAATGGTCAATTCAACATTTTCTAACATCAAATTGACTCGAAAAGACTGAGCTCTTCCTCTTTCAACAGTGAACTCAACGACGAAAAGATTCCTGTGGACCCATTCTTGCTTTTCCGACGTATATCCATCAGCAAAAAAAACAGACGAAGATTTAAAGCTATACATGAAATACGAATTAGCCCCGTTCCCATTGGCCTTATTCAGTGAAAGTGGGATGAGGAAAGAGACTAAGTCAGCGCTGTACAAACTATTCAACACTACGACCAAGGATGTACATGTCGCACAGCTACAAATCGTATTTGACGGAGGGCTTCTCCTTCATAAAGTAATTTGGCAAAGAGGTGCAAAGATATCGACAATCTGCAAGAGTTACATCCACTTTATCACGAAGAACTACCACGGAAAGAGATGTACTGTAGTTTTTGACGGTTATTCGTCATTTATCTCAAGCACAAAAGTAGCAGAGCAGCAAAGGCGCTATCGACTCAGGAAGTCTGCATATTTCAGCAAAGACACCGAGATAAACGTCAAACAAGAAGATTTTCTGTCGAATCAGTTCAACAAAAGCAGACTCATCAACATGCTTAAGGTGAAGCTTGAGGACAATGGGATTAGGACCCTTTAAACAGAAAGTGATGCGGACGTTCTGATTGTGGATACGGCTGTGGAAATGTCGGAAACGACAGCTGTCTGCATTGTGGGAGAAGATGTCGACCTCATCGTCCTTTTGATGGGTAAAGCTGATGCGTATAAGGACATTATTTTTATCAAGCCTGGACGTGGAAAGATGAGAGATTCCCTTATTCTCAGTCTCAAGAGCTTCAGCAACAAGGTTTCAAGGACGTGCTGTTTTTGCATGCATTTACTGGATGCGATACAACATCTTCCGCATTTCGAAAAAGCAAGGTCGCATTTGCGAAGTTGCATCTGAAGTTACCAGAGATCCAGAAAGCGTCAGCAGTTTTTTCAAATCCTTCCTCTACCACCGCTCACGTACAAAAGGCAGGTGAAACCTGTATGTTAAAGTGGTATGGAGCTCCAGCGAGAGGTCTCCCTGAATGCCTACAGGTACAAGTCATTCTTGAAATCGGTGGCCACCATCAAACCTGATAAATCTTGTTTTTTTCCCATCGAAGGAGCAGTAAAACAGCATTCCCTCAGAACATTCCATCAAGTTCAGCTGTGGCTAGGAAATTACCTGCCTCCTCAGATGTATGGGTGGAAGATTGAGAAGAACTGCCTGGTCCCCGTGCACAGTGAGTTAGCAGCTGCATCGGACGATATTCTTAAAATCATTTTCTGCGGTTGTACGAAAGACTGTGACTGCAAAAAAGCAAGCCTCAAATGTTCCCAAGCATGCCAAAATTGCCAGGGGAACTGCCTGAATGGGGTACCTCAAGTTGACTCCGAAGATGAAGAGGATCAGGAGGATCCTGTGACCGTTTCTTTACAGGGGTCCGATGGAGAAGACGATAGCGAAACAAAAGATGAAAACGAAGACGAAGATCAAAGCCCTGCCCCCCACAAGAAAGCAAGACATTTTTCAAACGTCAATATATTGAAAACAGTTGAATAGAGATGTAGGTTATCATACTAAAACATCCTTGAAATCGTTCAGGACAATCGAAAAATATAATAATATACAGGATGATCCATTTAAAATAGTGAAGTTGGTACCAATTTGCGTACTTACGGTGGTACCTTAAAAGAAAAAATATTTTAGATGTGAAGACCCCCTCGCAAATATTTAATGATGGGCGTAAATTTACCGTGACCGGTTATTTAGCGGTAAGGTAAAGTAAAATTGGAAAAGTAAAATTCAGTGTGACAGGAAAATTTACCAATTTTACCAGTAAATTCCAACTTTCACCTTTTCTGAGTTATTTTGAAAAAACTGGGTCTGGGGTTTGAAATTTGAGCACTCTGTAACTCGGTTACTTCTGGAAGTTCAGGAAAGTTGAACCACTCAAATTAACCGTTTTGAACTCCTGTTTCTAATAGTTTTGAGCAAAAAATTCTATCTTAAAAATTGCATACAGGGTGGCCAAAAAAATCTGAATCACTATATTTTTTATGCATAGTAGGGGCGCTGACGGACTGTGAAACTTCCAGGGATGAGTTTAGCAGTTTTTAACAAACCTTTTTGTTTTCTTTCTAACTATTTTCGTTTTTAGGTTACTTAGGACAAACTAGTTTTGATGCAACAAATTTTCAAACAATGGCTTGAAATTTGAACACTCTGCAAATCGGTTATTTTTGGGAGTTCAGGGAGGTTGAACCACTCAAATTTACCATCTTGAGCTCCTCTTTCCAGTGGTGTAAAGCAAATGTATCCGAAAAATTGCGTACAGAGTGACCAAAAACAGTCAATTACCATAATTTCCATGCACTGAATCGAGTCCTGCAAACTTACGATGCTGAGTCAAGAAGTTGATGTCGAACATTTTCGGTCTCTTGAAATTTTTTTGTAAAATTCACCGTTTTCGAGTTATTTAGGAAAAACTGGTCTGGTGCAACAAATTTTCAAATCAGTTGAAATTTGAACACCCTGTAACTTGGTTATTTTTGAGAGGTGGTTCGACCACTTAAAAAGAACCGCTTTTAGCTCCTCTTTCTAGTGGTGTAGAGTAAAACATACTATCTTAAAAATTGTGTACAGGGTGACAAAAATAGTGAAACTTCATACTTTGTATACGGGAAGCAAAAACGGTCCTTCACTTTCACCGTCAGTCAGTCGTCATCAGTTGAAATTGTGGTCTCACTGAAATTTGAACACGGTTTAAAGAACAGTCAGGACCAAAATTGCCTGTAAAACCCACTTGAAGTCAGAAAATGACTGTTTTAAGCACATTTTTGGAATCCTCATTAAATTTCCTTATCCTATAACCTAGAAAATCACTACAAAATTTGGTACAGCCAGGGAGAAAAGTGGTGTCAAACATTGAACTGCCAGAAACACAGTTTGAAAGAATAGTCAGGGCCAAAGTCACCTGTAAAACCCACTTGGAGCAAGGAAATGACTGTTTTAAGCACATTTTTGGAATCCTCATTAAATTTCCTATCCTATAACCTAGAAAATCACTATAAAATTTGGTACAGCCAGGGAGAAAAGTGGTGTCAAACATTGAACTGTCAGAAATACAGTTTGAAAGAAACAGTCAGGGCCAAAGTCGCCTGTAAAACCCACTTGGAGCAAGGAAATGACTGTTTTAAGCACATTTTTGGAATCCTTATTAAATTTCCTATCCTATAACCTAGAAAATCACTATAAAATTTGGTACAAGATCTGCCAGAAAACACAGTTTGAAAGAACAGTCCCAAAGTTGCCTGTAAAACCCACTTGGAGCAAAGAAATGACTGTTTTTGGAATCCTCAAAATTTCTTATCCTATAACCTAGAAAATCACTACAAAATTTTGCCATGGAAAAAAGTGGTGTCAAACATTGAACTGCCAGAAACACAGTTTGAAAGAATAGTCAGGGCCAAAGTCACCTGTAAAAGCCACTTGGAGCAAGGAAATGACTGTTTTAAGCACATTTTTGGAATCCTCATTAAATTTCCTATCCTATAACCTAGAAAATCACTACAAAATTTGGTACAGCCAGGGAGAAAAGTGGTGTCAAACATTGAACTGCCAGAAATACAGTTTGAAAGAATAGTCAGGGCCAAAGTCACCTGTAAAAGCCACTTGGCGCAAGGAAATGACTGTTTTAACCACATTTTTGGAATCCTTATTAAATTTCCTATCCTATAACCTAGAAAATCACTATAAAATTTGGTACAGCCAGGGAGAAAAGTGGTGTCAAACATTGAACTGTCAGAAATACAGTTTGAAAGAATAGTCAGGGCCAAAGTCACCTGTAAAAGCCACTTGGAGCAAGGAAATGACTGTTTTAAGCACATTTTTGGAATCCTTATTAAATTTCCTATCCTATAACCTAGAAAATCACTATAAAATTTGGTACAGCCAGGGAGAAAAGTGATGTCGAACATTGATCTGCCAGAAACACAGTTTGAAAGAACAGTCAGGGCCAAAGTTGCCTGTAAAACCCACTTGGAGCAAAGAAATGACTGTTTTAAGCACATTTTTGGAATCCTCATTAAATTTCTTATCCTATAACCTAGAAAATCACTACAAAATTTGGTACAGCCATGGAAAAAAGTGGTGTCAAACATTGAACTGCCAGAAACACAGTTTGAAAGAATAGTCAGGGCCAAAGTCACCTGTAAAAGCCACTTGGAGCAAGGAAATGACTGTTTTAAGCACATTTTTGGAATCCTTATTAAATTTCTTATCCTATAACCTAGAAAATCACAACAAAATTTGGTACAGCCAGGGAGAAAAGTGGTGTCAAACATTAAACTGCCAGAAATACAGTTTGAAAGAATAGTCAGGGCCAAAGTCACCTGTAAAAGCCACTTGGCGCAAGGAAATGACTGTTTTAAGCACATTTTTGGAATCCTTATTAAATTTCCTATCCTATAACCTAGAAAATCACTATAAAATTTGGTACAGCCAGGGAGAAAAGTGGTGTCAAACATTGAACTGCCAGAAATACAGTTTGAAAGAATAGTCAGGGCCAAAGTCACCTGTAAAAGCCACTTGGCGCAAGGAAATGACTGTTTTAAGCACATTTTTGGAATCCTTATTAAATTTCCTATCCTATAACCTAGAAAATCACTACAAAATTTGGTACAGCCAGGGAGAAAAGTGGTGTCAAACATTGAACTGCCAGAAATACAGTTTGAAAGAATAGTCAGGGCCAAAGTCACCTGTAAAAGCCACTTGGCGCAAGGAAATGACTGTTTTAAGCACATTTTTGGAATCCTTATTAAATTTCCTATCCTATAACCTAGAAAATCACTATAAAATTTGGTACAGCCAGGGAGAAAAGTGATGTCGAACATTGATCTGCCAGAAACACAGTTTGAAAGAACAGTCAGGGCCAAAGTTGCCTGTAAAACCCACTTGGAGCAAAGAAATGACTGTTTTAAGCACATTTTTGGAATCCTCATTAAATTTCTTATCCTATAACCTAGAAAATCACTACAAAATTTGGTACAGCCAGGGAGAAAAGTGGTGTCAAACATTGAACTGCCAGAAACACAGTTTGAAAGAATAGTCAGGGCCAAAGTCACCTGTAAAAGCCACTTGGAGCAAGGAAATGACTGTTTTAAGCACATTTTTGGAATCCTTATTAAATTTCCTATCCTATAACCTAGAAAATCACTATAAAATTTGGTACAGCCAGGGAGAAAAGTGGTGTCAAACATTGAACTGCCAGAAACACAGTTTGAAAGAATAGTCAGGGCCAAAGTCACCTGTAAAACCCACTTGGAGCAAGGAAATGACTGTTTTAAGCACATTTTTGGAATCCTCATTAAATTTCCTATCCTATAACCTAGAAAATCACTACAAAATTTGGTACAGCCATGGAAAAAAGTGGTGTCAAACATTGAACTGCCAGAAACACAGTTTGAAAGAATAGTCAGGGCCAAAAAGTCACCTGTAAAACCCACTTGGAGCAAGGAAATGACTGTTTTAAGCACATTTTTGGAATCCTTATTAAATTTCCTATCCTATAACCTAGAAAATCACTATAAAATTTGGTACAGCCAGGGAGAAAAAGTGATGTCGAACATTGATCTGCCAGAAACACAGTTTGAAAGAACAGTCAGGGCCAAAGTTGCCTGTAAAACCCACTTGGAGCAAAGAAATGACTGTTTTAAGCACATTTTTGGAATCCTTATTAAATTTCTATCCTATAACCTAGAAAATCACTACAAAATTTGGTACAGCCAGGGAGAAAAGTGGTGTCAAACATTGAACTGCCAGAAACACAGTTTGAAAGAATAGTCAGGGCCAAAAAGTCACCTGTAAAACCCACTTGGAGCAAGGAAATGACTGTTTTTAAGCACATTTTTGGAATCCTTATTAAATTTCTTATCCTATAACCTAGAAAATCACTATAAAATTTGGTACAGCCAGGGAGAAAAGTGGTGTCAAACATTGAACTGTCAGAAATATAGTTTGAAAGAATAGTCAGGGCCAAAGTCACCTGTAAAAGCCACTTGGAGCAAGGAAATGACTGTTTTAAGCACATTTTTGGAATCCTTATTAAATTTCCTATCCTATAACCTAGAAAATCACTACAAAATTTGGTACAGCCATGGAAAAAAGTGGTGTCAAACATTGAACTGCCAGAAACACAGTTTGAAAGAATAGTCAGGGCCAAAAAAGTCACCTGTAAAACCCACTTGGAGCAAGGAAATGACTGTTTTAAGCACATTTTTGGAATCCTTATTAAATTTCCTATCCTATAACCTATAAAATCACTATAAAATTTGGTACAGCCAGAGAGAAAAGTGATGTCGAACATTGATCTGCCAGAAACACAGTTGAAAGAACAGTCAGGGCCAAAGTCACCTGTAAAACCCACTTGGAGCAAGGAAAATGACTGTTTTAAGCACATTTTTGGAATCCTTATTAAATTTCCTATCCTATAACCTAGAAAATCACTATAAAATTTGTACAGCCAGAGAGAAAAGTGATGTCGAACATTGATCTGCCAGAAACACAGTTTGAAAGAACAGTCAGGGCCAAAGTCACCTGTAAAACCCACTTGGAGCAAGGAAATGACTGTTTTAAGCACATTTTTGGAATCCTTATTAAATTTCCTATCCTATAACCTAGAAAATCACTATAAAATTTGGTACAGCCAGAGAGAAAAGTGATGTCGAACATTGATCTGCCAGAAACACAGTTTGAAAGAACAGTCAGGGCCAAAGTTGCCTGTAAAACCCACTTGGAGCAAGGAAATGACTGTTTTAAGCACATTTTTGGAATCCTTATTAAATTTCTTATCCTATAACCTAGAAAATCACTACAAAATTTGGTACAGCCATGGAAAAAAGTGGTGTCAAACATTGAACTGCCAGAAACACAGTTTGAAAGAATAGTCAGGGCCAAAAAGTCACCTGTAAAACCCACTTGGAGCAAGGAAATGACTGTTTTAAGCACATTTTTGGAATCCTTATTAAATTTCCTATCCTATAACCTAGAAAATCACTATAAAATTTGGTACAGCCAGGGAGAAAAGTGATGTCGAACATTGATCTGCCAGAAACACAGTTTGAAAGAACAGTCAGGGCCAAAGTCACCTGTAAAACCCACTTGGAGCAAGGAAATGACTGTTTTAAGCACATTTTTGGAATCCTTATTAAATTTCCTATCCTATAACCTAGAAAATCACTATAAAATTTGGTACAGCCAGAGAGAAAAGTGATGTCGAACATTGATCTGCCAGAAAAACACAGTTGAAAGAACAGTCAGGGCCAAAGTTGCCTGTAAAACCCACTTGGAGCAAGGAAATGACTGTTTTAAGCACATTTTTGGAATCCTTATTAAATTTCCTATCCTATAACCTAGAAAATCACTACAAAATTTGGTACAGCCATGGAAAAAAGTGGTGTCAAACATTGAACTGCCAGAAACACAGTTTGAAAGAATAGTCAGGGCCAAAAAGTCACCTGTAAAACCCACTTGGAGCAAGGAAATGACTGTTTTAAGCACATTTTTGGAATCCTCATTAAATTTCTTATCCTATAACCTAGAAAATCACTACAAAATTTGGTACAGCCAGGGAGAAAATTGGTGTCAAACATTGAACTGCCAGAAATACAGTTTGAAAGAATAGTCAGGGCCAAAGTCACCTGTAAAAGCCACTTGGAGCAAGGAAATGACTGTTTTAAGCACATTTTTGGAATCCTTATTAAATTTCCTATTCTATAACCTAGAAAATCACTATAAAATTTGGTACAGCCAGGGAGAAAAGTGATGTCGAACATTGATCTGCCAGAAACACAGTTTGAAAGAACAGTCAGGGCCAAAGTCGCCTGTAAAACCCACTTGGAGCAAGGAAATTACTGTTTTAAGCACATTTTTGGAATCCTTATTAAATTTCCTATCCAATAGCATGAAACAACAGGACAAAATTTGGTACTGTCAAGAAAAAAATCGGTGTCAAAATTTGAATTGAACTGCCAGTAACACAATGTTTGTAGTTTACCGGTCAAAATTATCTAGTAAAGTAAAATATCTATTTTACCGGTAATTTACCCATCACTACAAATATTACATCCTAAATTTTTCAAAACGTTAACTTTTGTAGTTTTAGAAATACCCTTTATAGTACATGCCTATGTTAGAAGCATATGCTAGCAAAAGACGGAATACTCGGCTAAATCATTCTCATTAATTAACTGCGGAGAGAATTATTTTTTATAGGTGTATGTCTAAGTATTTGAAATATTCTTACAAAAGGGATTAATTAACTTGACCTTATTTAATCAACTCGAAATGCTGTAATTAGTATGATTAGGATAGACAACGCGGACATATAAACAAGAAACCAATTAATCATCGGTATGCATTTTACGCCAATCGACATAATAAGGTATCAAGAAGCAGTAAATAAGAGTTGAGTACATGTAAACCGCACTAAACGCGATTTCTCCTCGTAGTGGCGCCTAATGTTGTGGCGCCTCTTTTGCCGACTTCCGCTCCGCGTGCCGCTCACATTCTTGCATATCCCATTACTAAAAAGCTGTGCTTAAGATAGAGAAACAATACATATTAGATACTGACTCGAAACCCTTTATTTTTGAGATCTTCTATCATCAATATTGCAGCCGAATTGCCGAGGTTAGAGCTAATTTGGTCAAAAAGATCTAAAATTGTTTTTTTTTTCTACGACTGTTTAATAATATACTTATTATTTACTAGTTTTGAATAGATAATAACACCCATTACCTACCCGTGGGTAATACTCACAACTATTACTTACGGACTTAGTCCACCTGCAGGTACCACCGGTATACAAGTAGAATAGAAGTACAAATGTTTTGAAAGTAACATTTTCGAACGTTGGCTTCTTCATTTGTCAAATTAATAGCTATTTATATACGACGGGCGTTAGAGAGAACATAATGTCCTGAAGGCCGAAAGAGCCAGAGGGC
This sequence comes from Ips nitidus, assembly GCA_018691245.2. NCBI lineage: Eukaryota > Metazoa > Arthropoda > Insecta > Coleoptera > Curculionidae > Ips > Ips nitidus. Next base: position 12,539,895 of record CM042789.1, on the reverse strand, counting down.
CTATAGCCCGATGGATAGGTTTCGGCCTGATGAACATTATACTCTCCCTAACGCCTGTGGTGCATACAATGTTTTATGTTTCACCTAATTCAGGATTATTTACTGTTTCTGGCATTGAAAAGTAAGGTATACCTCTACCGGTATGTTTTTTACTGTTTATTTTACCTGAATGATGTGACTTTGTTAGTCCTGTCAGTCAGTAAAAATGGCAAAATTTTAGAAAACCTTAAAGAAAATGAAGCACAAGCTAATAAAAGTTTGTTACCTAAAAAGTCAAGAGCATCCTAGGATAAAGAATACGAAGTGTTTATAGCATGGAACAATAAAAATGTTATGATAACGCTCGCCTATAATGCCCTCAGGTTGTTATAGACACTACAACCTACACCGTTTCCAAGGTATTACGTATTGATAATGGATAGGTAAAGCATACAAATATTTACCTTTCTGTGGCGACATAGAAGTCCATCGTGTTCTTCCTAAACCTTGATTTACCTTTCTATTACATTGTTACGTTATCTCGAATTACTTTGATTTTTGCAATAGCCGTCAAATTTTCTGATACCAAACCAAACAATATGATGGACTCAGTGATGGCTATAGTCACGTTGACAGCAGATAAGAATACTTTCAATAGAGAGTCGTAGAAAAAATATAGTATTCTACTCGTATGTAATGGCTATTACTCACTCAATGATTTACCACACTAAGGCGTATAGCAAACTTCATCTTCGTTAATAATTTAATGTCCGACAGGGCTATTATTTCATCAATAATGACACCTATTAAGGTCAATTATCTAAGAAATAATGCCCTAGGGCAATATTTTAAATACTGCCCTCTGACCATTTTGTAAATACATATCTACAGAATGAAAGTCGGACATCAAACATTAAAGACACCACAGGCATTATAGGAAATAATGCCCACGGTCGAAGTAGACCCTATCGACCTCATGCATTATTGTCCTTATAATGCCCTTGGTATCTTAATTACTATAATTACCATTACTTGCTCGTCGAGTAATATACTATTCAATTTCTAAAAAATTGTCTTCTCGCGTATTTTATTATTCTCGAATAATAGCCATCATTACACGGTCGTTGAAGAGTATACTATTCTCTACAACTATCAAATATACGCATTCCAGGTGGTTTTTGAATTGGTTGATGATACCAATTACACACTCAGTTAATTTCAAATTGGACACTGTTGTTGACCGATCAGATCATCTTGGTTTTAGGCGAAAATCAGAATATTTGACTTAACACTTCTGCGAAGTGTCTTGCCCACATTTGTCTGGTGCACCAGCCATCGTTTGTACAAGACTTACTTTGCACACTTGTTAGGAAATATACTATTTTTTTTTCTGAGCGGTAGCAAATGATAACATTTCCGCACTATTTCTGTTCTCAGAAGATAGACTTGTTCTTTTTATTAAGTTTGTAGGTTGTAATCTTTTGTAATCAAGTTATAGTTTTTTACTTAATATTTTTAATGTCCGATAGGGCTATTATTTCATCAATAAGGACATCTATTAAGGTCAATTCTATGACAGATAATGCGCTAGGGCGTTATTTTTCATAATGCCCTCAAGTTTTTTATAATGCCTTCTGACCATTTTTTAAATAAACATCTACAGAATGAAAGTCGGACATTAAACATTGAAGACATCACAGGCATTTAGGAAATAATGCCAAGTAGACTCCTCGGGCCGGAGGCCCTCGTTTTCTACCCTATCGACCTCATGCATTATTGCCCTTATAATGCCCTTGGTATCTTAATTACTATAATGTGCTGTTCTATTTTAGTTACTTACATGTGAATACTCTCTGTTCAGTGACTTCTGATTGTTGCGTCACAATAACCAGCAAAAAACGTATGTCGGGAATTAAATGTGATATTGATTGCTTGTCAAAATGATATAGTTTTAGGTTATAACTTAAGGCAGGGGCTACAATAAATTATATATTAAGCTGGTGTTGTACTTCTACAGCATTAGCTTAAAATTTCAATTTAAAGTTTTTTTTTTAAGCCATTTTCCTCGAAGTTCAATAATAAATAATAATAATATTTTACTGATTTTAAAACATGAAAATTTTCAATTTTTGGTGGTCATTTTGTTGAAATTGATGCACGCTATATGAACCATTCATTTAACAAACCTTGCTTTTAAACAATAGAAATATTAAAAAATGCAATACTATACAAGGTTTCCATTTAAAAAATTCAACTGTAAGTACCACACCACAATTTTCTGTAAAATTTTGTATAGTTTCTGTGTAGACTAATTTTAGAAAGTGCCTATGCATTAGTCTTACTCAAATTCACACATATTTACAGATAAATTACTGAACTACATATCCCACAATAAACATTTTTCTCTAATTTCGTCTTCTAAATATTTCAACTAAAATTTAACCAAAAAAATAGTAAATAAAATGGTCCGTTTCAATTGGCCAGCAGTTCATTTATAAAAAAGTTTATTAGCAGACGAAAATCCTGGCTTTCATTAGCCCAGTATATTGAAGAAATTACTTCTAATAAAGTGCACGTTAAAAATGTCTGTTTTTAGAAAATATCATATAATCTTGACATACTCCTCATCCTGCACATTGAATCAGTATACAGGGTGTCCCATAAGTAATGGTAAATAATGTAATCACGTATTTATGGGGTCAAAATATTTTTTTTTTAAATTCATTTTTTCACTTAACCCCTTGGAGTTTCCTGCTAAAATTAGGTATACGAGGGTGCCAAATTTTATTATCTACTCAGTTTTAAGCCAGCTAATAGAGGTCGCCATCTAAAACCAGTGATTGGCTTTAAAAATCACTCTAACTTCTTTCTAGTAAGGCGAATTGACAACTGAAATCTGAGTATCGGTTTTCCAATATTTTTTTTTACAAAAAAGGTATACTTAGTTGGCATCCTTAAGATAAACAGTTTGCGAGATATTTGCAATTAAAGTATTCGTGCCAAACATGATTGCAATTTGTAATCTTCTTGGAATACCTTAGATCTTCATTACAAGTGAGAAATTACGCAGATAGATTTATACCTGCATTTTGTGTATGAAGAAATAAAGTATTCGTGCCAAATAGACAGTTACTTTAATTTTTTGGGGTCAATTTTTAATTTCGAAAACCGTTTGTTTTTGGGATACTTACTAGGTATAAAGAAGATATTGGAAAACAGTCACTTGGCTGTACCAGGTCGATTTTAACGCAAATTATTTTCTGCAGGTGGCGACCTCTACGTGCTGGCTTAAAACTGCGCTGAAATTGCAAAAAACTCGAAAACCGTTTGTTTTTGGGATACTTACTAGGTATACCTTTTTTGGCAAGAAGATATTGGAAAACAGTCACTTGGCTATACCAGGAAAAAGTTATGTCGATTTTAACGCAAATTATTTTCCTCTACGTGCTGGCTTAAAACTGCGCTGATAATCAAATTTGCCCGAAAAACCCCCGAATATCTAATTTTACCAAAAAACTTCAAGTTATTCGTGAGTAATTAAAAAAAAAACAACTTTCACCCCCTGTATTTCTGTTTTTCGTCTGAGGTAAGTTGTGCTAAATCGAATTATTTTGGTCCCTTAAATCCGCTATTAAATTATTTACCATTACTTATGGGACACCCTGTATAGTTGTGTGCAAAATGATTCTTTTACGCCAATATTTTAGAGCACTTTAAACTGAATAATTCTTAGGATAAAAACTTTTGATCTACGGTCTCAGAACCGCAAGTCGTCATTTAAAGAATAATAATAAAATAATAAATAAATTTAACAAGCAAAGATATACCACGTACTTATTAGTAAATAACGTACTTGGTCCATTAATATTTCTCATCAGTTAATTTAATTAAGCAGCTCATATTTTTATTTGTGGGTAATTAATCAACTAACGATAGGAGGATCTCGTTACCCTACAAGAATTACACTTACATATGAGAATGGCTGCTGACATCTACTCAAATAATTATCATTTTATTGGTAATAAAACAACCATTAAAGTGGCGCCTCGGTTTACGATAAAATCGAGGAATGAATAATAAATCATTTTATTGGTAAATTGTATTAAGGCGGAGATTCTATTATTTTTATCCTAAATTTCAATGTTACGACACTAATAGACTGGCAACAGTCAGTTCTAATCAGAATTCCCCAGTTAAATAATTTTGAATTATCTAATGCTAATAGTAGTTATTGAAATACTAATCCATTACCAGTGCAATGCTGCATATTATTCATATTTATTGTGTCTAACAGGCAGACAATACTTATTATTAATTAAAATCTAATTAATTAGTGCTAAAATACACACTTTGTGCAAAATGTTTTGGAAATCACGCTTCCTATAAAAAAAGTCTGTATAAAAGTTGTAGGGATTATCAAAAGTTTTAGGATATTTTGTAAATGGGGATAATACATCAGGGTGCTCCATAAAGTACGTACATATCAAAGTTGTTTTTTTTTTAATTATAAATGTATTGATTTGGATTTATTTTCTGCTGTAAATTTGGCACCATTTTTCTATTTGCATGTTCTATACCTAAACTAAGCAGTTTGATCAGAAATGTTGCGTTCTCATTATTTTTATAATTGTCGATATTGGTTAAATGAAAATCCTCATTCGATGCAAGAAGCACATAGCTATGATACTAGAAAACTGAATGTATGGGCAGGCATAATTCGAATTTGGTAAATTTGAATTCTGAAAAACATTTTTTCATGTTAGAACATCTAATTATTTCCAAACGTATAAAAATGGCGTTTAATGTTACACATTTTGATATACGCCTAAGGAAGTTTCTGTCGAGTTATATCTTCTTCTAAGTTTTGTTTATTCAGTAGTCAGTAGTCCTGTATTAAAAAAAAAACGGATTTTACGCAGACCAAGAAGAAGACCGGTCTTATTTTGCCCAGATTCTTAAGAAAATGTCGGTTAGGAAAATCAAAATAATTACATTTATGAAGAACACATGAGACATCAAATTAAATCAATGTATGCTAAAACAGAATTATTATGTTAGAATGGAAAACTATCTCCAACTGGAAAATCAGTCAGAAAGTGGATATGCACGAATGACGCAAAGCGGAGTTCGGACACTAGACAAGTGTGGACAAGACACTTTGCTCAAGAACAACTCTATTTTTTCTACGATAAACACCAGTAGGGGTACTATGTAACTTGAAAGAGATAGAAACAGAGATTTAAACAAGGCAGACTTATAGTAGGACATTCTTACGAGGGCAGTCGGGGGCCTGGCCCTGAATATCCAGGCTGCCCTTCGATCCACACAGGTTTGGTGTGAAGAGGAGAGTCTCTCTGTGAACCCGAAGTCGTCATCTTTACGAGGCGACGAAAACTCGTGCCGTTGCCGGACTTAAATCTGTTCGGCCACATTTTGGGGTACAAATCCTAGGTCAAATACCTAGGGGTCATTCTAGATTCCAGGCTGACCTGGAACGAGCACCTTGCAGTCAAAACCGGGAAGGCCCGCAATGCTCTCTGGGCGTGCAAGAGAGTCTTTGATACAACGTGGGGACTCCAGCCGAGAATCCTTCGATGGATCTACTGCGCTGTTGTTCGCCAGATGATAACATACGGAGCGATTGTTTGGTCCGGAGCTATGGATACGGCCAAGTCACGAGCCTTGTTGGACAGGATTCAAAGACTTGTCTGCGTCTGTATTACAGGTGCAATGAAAACTGTCCCAACAAGGTTGTAATCAACTTAATATGCTGATTACAGACTCAGCTGAATCGTGGGATCATCTCGGGGGCTCTCGGGGGCTCAGCCAAGCAGATCAGCGGAAGCAGGATCGGGTGCCTCCGACGCTTCTGTCAAGCTGACCTCTAAAGTTTTTAGTACCCGAGAAGGAGGACTGGGAATTCTCTCAAAACTCTATTCTTCCGTCGCATAGAGACGTCTGGTTTACAGATGGATCCAAAACCGTGACGGGGGCAGGGGCAGGTGTGTATGGTGCGACTTCGGAGACGAGACTTCCCTCTAGGCTGCCACTGTACCATCTTCCAAGCCGATCATCCGATGCCGGGAGTTCATCTTAAACTCACCGCTACGCCGGAAGGATATATTTATCTGTACGGACAGCAAGGCAACAATGGCTGCCTTAAAAGCTGATTCAACGACGTCTGCGCTGGTGCTGGAGTGTAAGAAAACACTCTTGTCGCTCACGCGGATGGCCAAGGTACGTCTAACTTGGGTTCCAGGGCACTCCGGTGTTAGGGGAAACGAGGAGGCGGACAGGTTGGCCCTTCGTGGCTTCAAAGAGAGACCCGTAGGGCCCGAACCTATTGTAGGACTAGCCGGCGCGGTCGGATCCGCCATTGTGGACCGTATCTTCTGGCAAAGATCCGATATTGCTTGGGAGGAGGCCGGAGGCATGCGGCAGTCGCGATGTCTCATGGGCTTCTTTCCAAGAAACAAGTCGAAGTCCCTGATTACCCAGAAAGGACCTCAGATGTGTGACAGGACTTCTCACGGCTCACTGTTAGATGAGAAGACACATGCATATTCTGGGTCTGTCACAGGATCCGGTATGTCGTTTGTGTTTGGAAGACGAGGAAACTCCGATACACGTTCTCACACAGTGCCCGACACTTGCGACTATCAGAAAAGAGCTTTGGGGTAAGAGTTTGATCAACCTTTTAGACATTCAAGGTACCCGGCCAAGGAGGCTTTGTCAGGGCCACCGAACTGGAGGAGTACTAGCTTGTGATGGGTCACAATGAGCCCGGCTAGCGGCCTAAGTGTCTTCTCCGAAGGGGCCCCATCTAACAATATTCATTCATATAGTAGGACATGCAAGTCAAAGTGAAATAAGCAAAGAAATTTATTTTATATTCCCTTATAGAGTTCCACTGCAGATTTTATTTATTTTAGACATTAATATAAATTCCGTAACCTTCTTTTCATCTTGTTGACTTTGAAGTTGTTGTACCATATTTAACCTTAACGTAACAAGTTCTACGACTGGTGTTTCGATTCATAAATACAAACAGAACAAGCCAAATACCAACTTTTTCGTGCGCAAAATAGCGACTTTGCACACGCGAGTAGAAAAACGTTATTAGTTATCAAGCTGTATACAATCTTGATACGTAGTTTTTCTAAATCTATGATGAGTGAACAGACTTGATCAATAAATATTCCAGGTTAGTCAATTCGGAACGCGTCTCTTTTCCAAAAATGTTGTAGGTTTTAAGTTGTGATCTAATTCAAGACTTGCCAGTTTTCTCATCTGCTTGACGTCATTTAAAATGATTAAAATTCTGAGTAAAGCTTTTCTTTTTTATTAAATAAACTAATAAAAAAAATTAATAATGAGACTCACCCCAAGTAGTCGTGATTGAGTTTGATACTTTCAATCGTGACGTTGATTTCTCGGAATTGTCGATACTGCAAATCTTGCAGATTAGATCTATCCAGCCTGAGGTTGATTTTTTCATGCGGATGAAAGTGGCCTCTTAACAAATCGACTACCTGGAATTAACATTAGTTTATGGACGTAATCCTTCATAAACTAACATCTTATAGAAAAACGATTTTTTCAAAGACATCACCGTGTGTTACAAATGAAATAAAGTACTGCAATTTTTACACCACAGATTCTCTATGGAATATGTAATAGAAAGCAATAACATTGAATTTGTTTTTTTTTTTTCAAGATATTTAACTCAAAAGCACAAATTTTGAAAAAACGCCCTCTACCGGGAATTGCTATGCAAAGTAGTCCCAAAAAATATAAACTAACACATCAGGAAATTAAATATTTTTAATAAATCTTATTAAAAATCTAAGTTACAAACAGTTCTACCGTCACTTTAATAAGAAAAGTGGCCATTTCTGTTTTCTACTATTTTTAAGGTAGAAGTTGAAAAAACTGTTTATAAACGACATGTAACATGTTAATATGAACATAGCCAAATTTTGTTTCAACTGTGGGTATTTTTATACATATTATTTAGCACTTTTTTGTTAAGAAAACGCTTTTTTTCTAATTACCAAGATTAACGTTTACAAACTTATATGTTTTAATACACCGCTGAAAAAGTAAAAATCAACAGAATTAAATGAACTAAAAATATATAGGGTGTTCCATTTAAAAAAATATAACTTAGTGTCATATGTCAGAAACTAAACGTAATAGAAAAAAACTGACTACGCCATTGGATTCTACGTCAAAACTTCTACCGGAAACCGTTTTTCCTTTTTTGATAACTTTAATAGCAAATGAAATACAGAGGAGGTTCTAAAATGACCATTTTTCAAAAGCCCCCGTATCTTTGAAACAAAAGAAGTTTGCGCAGCCCACTCTTCGCCAGTCATCTCAGCTCAGAAAAAGAGATCAGAACACGTATGCTACTTTTTTTCTATCTATTACCGTTTTCTCTGTACCCCGTAAAACCATCGAAAATGCAGTGTAAACACTATACTAAACCTTTTAACTATTTGCGGAAAAACCACATACTTCCAATATGGATATGATTATAACCAACAATTTTTTAACACACATAAACACATTAGATACAACAGTCAAACTTACAACAGAAACTAAACAAAATAACGAGAGTCACTTAAACTGCAAATCCAATCATCCAATAATGATAAAAAAGGTATAAAAAGTTTACTGATAGAGCCAAAATTATTTGCAAGAATCCACTGAATGATACTTATTTCCTTGAAATAAAAAGTAAATTCATACGATTTACTGCACTGGCCTTACGGGCTCGTGCGTAAACATCATACTCATAGGAAATAATAAGTATCATTCCGTGCTTGTAAGATAATATACTAGTACATTACCCGTGTGGTATGGCAAATTAATGGACTCGTGTGATCACCAGCAATAATTCCCACAGTCGTGAGTGTAAAAAATGCTTATACCACACTAACACTAGTAATGTAAATAAGTATTATATGATGGCTTCATCGTTTGATAAGGTTAACTATATTATAAATTGTCAAATACGTCTGACAGGCACTATCACTAAAACATTATTAAACCACTAGTTTATAATTGAAACGCAATGCGTTGCATTTGATTTTCTTCTTTAGGAAAAAATTATCAAAAATGGTCAAAACTGTGATAAAATTGATCATTGCGTAACTCAAAAGAAGCTATGTAATGATCATTACCATGCTAGTCGTAGATAAATCACTATTACAGTACAGTGTAGCTGATAGAAAAAAATCTGCTCACCACTGCATCACCCTGCTTTTCAAGGGTGCCAAACTCAATGCTTGACGACAAAAAGTTTCGAAGTTACCTCAGTTTCTTTTAAGCAACTTTTGACTTACCTCAACAAAAAATTGATCAAAGTTATACCAATAGCGTTAGTGCGCCCACTTGTAGACATTTCCCGAGCCTGAAAATATTTTCTATCGATTGTTTGTAATATGCAAACATGCATGTGCATGTTTTGTTTGCAACTTTTGTATGGGGCAAAATATCAAAAATAAACTCTCCACGTCATTATATCGCAAAGACGTCGTACAAAAGTACGACCGGTCATAAGCTATTGACAGGTGTACGTTTTATGTCACTTGAACAGTTACCTGAGTAAACGAGAGCATATTCTCGCAAGTTATACTAGTAGTTCGTGTCTGGGGCGCTATTACTTGGCAGTCACATGGGAGTATATCCCTCCATACGTGACATTTAATTGCACCTGATGCTTCCATGGCTGCTAGAATTAGTGTCACAAATAATCGTACGATGGTTTTGTCCATTTTTCTTCAAGATCTGTAAATATAAAAATGCAGGTTAAGTAACCAACAATATCTTCAGGTAATTTAAAAGGTAAACTGTGAATACAATTTAAGCAGAATTTGAGAAATCAGTGTTCTTTTGTGCACGATTTTGCGTGCACAAAATTGAATTTTGCGCATACCTGAGCTATTTTGCGCACGATTGCTTTTGCAGGGTTTTGACTCAACCAAGTTGGTGTTTTGTTCTGTTTGTAATTTTTATAACTCGAAACATCAATCGTAAAAGTTGTTATATACAGTGACGTTAAGGTTAAATATGACACAAAAACTATGCATGTGAGATGATCAAGAATACCAAATACCTCATGTCGTGAGAAATATATCTCCATATATCCGTTCCACAAATATGACAGACATGACAGACAATTACAAACCTTCACTTAACTTTTAAAGTTCTAGTTATATTTGTTTTCTGTGTGGTTAATTTGTTCAATCAAATCAAATGGATTTTTCAGTTCATCGTCTTCTGATGAAGAAATCATGGACATACTACGAGCGGCCAAGGCGTTTTCGGTAAACTAATCAGATTGTAATCAGCTCTAGAATTTCATCGTTCGAAAACCCACTTAAAAAATTCCCATATTGATTAAATAATATTGGATTAACGGAACTAGAGCTGAAATGGAAAACCCCCACAACTGAACAATAATAAATTCCCACTTCCTCACAAGACAAGACTAACTACACATTGGAACATTTTACCTAAAAAACGGACTAATTTTAAAGCTAACTTTTATTGTTAACTATATCGGAATGATGACTATTGAACCAATAGAGCTTGATGTTCAGAAACTGGGCATCGAATATTTTTGTATGTAGTTCCAACGTTGCAACATCTACATGAAATGAATGGCAACAACGAATTTTTTGTCTACATGTTCACATATTTTTGATAAACAAGATGCCACAAATTCGTGTGTATGGGAATCTCAAAAACGTTGAGATATACCGAGTTGGTTAAATTACGGCCAAATTGCGGTTTAATATGTTTTTTACGAATGACCGCAAAGAAGCTACTTTGCACAGTTTTACATATGCAAAGTAGCATTTTCCCGCACACTATGCGGAAAAATTGTCAATACAAATTTAAAATTAAAAACAAAATGTATAGTTATTTTATTACTAATACGTGCGCAAAGTCGTTTTCCCGCACTTAAAGCTTATCCGAACTCGTTCGTCTAACTGCTTACACGTGCGGAAAAACATAACTTTGCGCACTAATTAGGAAAACTACTATTTTTTAAAATTTCAAACATTTCGATTACTTCCGGAAAAATAGTTATTTGTTTTACAAGGCGAAAAAGTAGCACATTTACTGCCGCAGCGCTATTCATTGCCGAGTCGAAGACGAGGCCATGAAGAAAGATGAGGCAGTAAATGTGCATTTTCGCCGAGTCAAACACATAATTTTTTCGCCGATTATTGTCAATCAGACTAACTTTTTATATTTAAGTAGGAATACACCTCTCCTATTTCTAATAATGAAAATTGTCCACCTATGATGTACCTACAACAATAATTATACTGTTTGGTTGCTATGATTACGATCTTAAATAGACATCTTAAATAAGCCAAAATTGACATCTAAAAGTTTAAAAGTGTGATTAGCGGCAGTAAAAAATTTTTACTGCCTAGGCAGTAAAAGTGGTTGTTTACAGCCTGTCGTTAGGCACTAAAATGACAGATTTACTGACAATCGGCGAAAAAACTAAATTTTGGATATTAATTTTCATTTTTATTTTTCAAAATGGTAGTCCATATTGCTCAAAGAGATTTCCCTGTAAGTACAATCAGAAATGACACAAAGTCCAAATTAGTTTTATTAAACGTTATTCGAGATTCACCTGCTAAGGCATCTTCAGACGACTAAAACAATATGATGCACGTACAGATAAAATATTACATTAAAAAACTTACGTCCAATGTTTTAAAACGCATACTGTCACACAAAATTTTAAAATGGTACTGATGGAACAATAATATAATCTATATCTGTTCGCAGAGGCAATCCCTGACTGGTTTCCAACTCAGAAACAGTAAATGTCAAGTTTCATTGGTTGAATGCTCACGTGACTATGACGTTTTCTGACTTGTGGCCAATGGATGTATCTATTTCTCTGATTACTAGTTGGAAATTCTCTCTACGAACAGACATAAAGTTAGAAAAAAAGTGCTAAAATTTGTTCAGACATTCTTCTGCTGATAAACAAACCAGTTCGAACAAATTTATCCGTCGAAAATATCATCGTCCATGTTAAAAAATAAACAATTTTAATTTTGTTGTTGTTTTTTATAAAATCGTGCAAAAAAAGTAAACTTTTTTAATGATTTTTAGTGCAAAAATTCTTTTTTGCACCAGTACTTTTTTGTAAACACCTACACTAAAAAAGATGTACTTTTTACACTTGTTGCATAAATAACTTATTATTTGATGAAATTAAATGACACTTTTTTATTGCCTATTTTCCTCGTCTATAACGTGGCAATATCATATGTGAAATCCAACGTTTCGGTTTTCGCTTACCATCATCAACTTTTATTTTTCTTTATAGGCGCCATATTGAATTTTTACATTTTCGAATAAAAGATTTTTTTCTGGTTACGGTGTGTGTCATATAATATGGTTCAGTCTTGCAATTTCGCGTAAATAACAAAACTTATGTTTTTATGGTTGATGAGATAATTAAACGTTATTGGGACTGTCATTCCAACTTATAGATATTTATATCCATACTTAATAGATATTTTCCGCAGAATCCAGTGGCGTAGTCAGCTTCTTTCCAACGTCGTCGGTTCTGTAATTATGATAAAAACATTTTTTTTTAATGGAACACGCTTATAGTGAAAGTAGTAGTGTGGTAGTAGGGATTTTTAAAAATATGTGTACTCTACAAGCTGTATGAAAATAATGACTTTAGTCAGCAGATGTAGTCTCAGCAGGTTGTAAACTCTCTAAAGACACATGGAGTTGCCTACATGCCTAATACAGTCAACAAGCAGAAATTCGTGTCACAGGTTACCGGGTTATCATCGGTTTTTTACATATTTTTGTAGTACTTTGTATTTTTGTAATTTGCGAAATAACGCACAAATCACTTATTTTTGACACTTATGATAAACTTTCTTTGTATTGCATATTATTGGGTCAGGATCACTACTTAACTTGACTTTTTCCTTGAAGAGCTTAGTATAATTGCTTCTTAGTATTTTAACTACTTGACACTTCATAGAAATTGAAAAGAATTCTGCTGTTAACCATTTTATACATTTACTTTATTGAATTTCGTCCTATTATTAGTCAGTTATTTAAGGCTTAGTAACGATTTAAACAATTTTTTAATCACTAGAGGATTAAAATTTTTTAAATTAGTCTTAAAGACATTCGCTTATTTACAGATGTAAACAAACAAACATCAATGTTACATCTATGGGGCGCAGTGCAAATTTAATAAAACTGTAATTTTAGTTTTTTAATATAATACGTCAAAATTTAATAAAATATTGTATAAAACACGTGATTTAAACTTGTTTAAAAATGGTTTAGGTCACTTGTTTTCCAAAATAATTTTTTTAAACAAGTTCCAAAAAATGTCTAATGAAGACATCGTTAATTATTATCTTTTTTCTTATTAACCCATTAGCCCATTTTACATATTCATGCAAATATTATTAATATTGCCATTAGATTTGTTTGAAACATTTTTTTTAAACTCTTACCAACGTCGAAACTTTGATAAGTGACTACGTTATTTGCAATAAAAATCTGTAGGTCGGTAAATAGAAGAAAAACCGAAAAACATTTTTTGCGAAAAAACTATAAATGCCAGAAGATTTTTCCAAGAGTACGCAAACATTGAAAGAGGACCAATCAATCAGATTAAAAAAAATTCTATTCCAACGACGAAATCAAAAGTTCTGGTAATGTTTGAACTAAGACACTGAACAACTTACCACTTTCCAAAGGTAGATGGCATTCAGCAAAGCGAAGTTCGGTCAGCAATCAAATGAGGAAAACACACTTGCGTGTCAGACAACACTATTGACTAACATTTATCAATATAAATGTTCTGTGTATTATTACTTATTCCGTTCAAGCCTAGTTTCAATATTGAATACTTTGTTCATAGAGTTGACGCTTGGGTTGACGTCGTAGAAATAAGGCAAAATACTTCTTCAGTTAAAGCATCATTCACATAAACTTTATGGCTATTGCAATGCTAAGGTATGTGTACTGCTAAAGGTTAGATACATTATAAATTAAAGTACTGTTCACACTTGTATACTGCGGAATTAATAACTTAATAGTAGTGCAAAACCTATCTAGCTTTTAGCTTTTACCACCTTAATACAAGCAACCAATAAGGAGAGCCATTTCAGACGTTTGACACATGCGTATTTTTGTTGTGTCAATTAACTGTTCAAAATTCGGAAATTTGAAAGAATGCTTTTTTGTATTTGTTTATGAATGTCTGTTCAGTTTGTACCTAATTATCTTTTTTGAAACAAATACTCGAAGTCTAGGGGATGGTTACTATTATTAGTATAATGTTTATGTCGTGTGTTTCTGAAATCCTAACCTGATTCCAATTTTTTAATTTTAGGTTTAAGTTTATTGTGAATGATGTCATTTATCTACTTCTTGCAGTGCACTTGCCATTAACAGTACAAATGCACTGCATGTTATGTGAATGTTACTTTACGATGCATTGTTTCTTACCGTTCGCCACTGGTCAAATGCAAAAAAGCCTTTTTCATAGCGAACTCTTGATTTCGCAGGGATTAATACATCACTTGCAGCATTAGCGGCCTCTCATCTCTCTGTCGGAACATCACTGATAAATGTTTCAGTCATTTTTGGGTAAATGTCGAACAAAATAGAGATATCGCACAGCGAATTTCGATTGAAAACGTGAAAGCTCATGTTAAAATATGAAAGATCTATAGATATAACTCTACACATAAGTAAACTTGAAAATCTTGCGTTCAGGTTAAAATCATTAGATCAAACTATATCCGAAAAAAAGCTTATTTCAAAAATTGTATCTACATTATCTGATCAGAATAAACATTTTGTTACTGCGTGGGAGTCAGCATCACAAGAAGAACAAACTTTAACAAATTTAACTTCAAAGTTAGTAGCAGAAGAACAAAGAATAAAAAAGGGGGAAAGTGAAGAAAATGTGGTATTTCAAGCTCAAGAAAGACTAAGCAGGTCGTCTAATCAGGGACAAAGAGAAAAAATATGTTATAATTGTGGTAAACCTGGTCACTTTGCCAAATTTTGTAAAACTAAAACAGGATGCCGACTTTGTAAAAAAAACAATCACAAAGAAGAGGCTTGTTATTTCCGGACAAGAATAAACTCAGGGCAGTCAGACCAAAATTCAAGTTCAAGACACAATCAAAGGAAAGAAGAAAGCAAGGTAGCATTTTTAACACACTTTGGAAATGCAGAAGCACTTCATTGTAATGAGGATAAAGTGGATGAATTTATTATTGATTCAGGCTCCACATCTCACATGGCCAATAACAATTTTTTTTTTAATACTATGTCAGCTTGCAATACTGGTATTTCAGTAGCCAAAAGAAGTGAAAAAATGGAATCACCAGGAATTGGTAAAATTTGTGGCAAATCATGTTTTTAAATAATGTTTTATATGTTCCAGCGTCAGATGTCAGTAAATGCAATAACAAATTGCGGTGGTGAAGTGTTATTCTCAAACAATGAAGTGTACATTACTAAAGATAATAAAACTGTACTTACAGGACAAAAGCACTAACATGGACTATCCTCAATTAAGTTTTTTAAACATAATGAGAATTAAACTGAAAGTGAAAGTTTATTAACAAAAAAAGTTGGATTTAAATGAGTGGCATAGAAAATTAGGTCACATGACCATTCAAAATATGAAAAAATCGATCGATATGTCAACTGGAATGAATTAACAAAGCAAGACTGTGTAAATTTAGAAGATACTTGTGAAGTTTGTATCCAAGCAAGACCAATAAGGTATCCGTTCTCCACAACAAGAAGTCGAGCCAAGCGACCACTAGAACTCATACATACAGACATTTGTGGACCTATTGATCCAGACACATGGGATAAGAAGAAATACTTCTTGACTGTGATTACTGTTTATCTTCTAAAAAACAAGTATAAAGCCAAAGAGTGCCTACAAATTTTTACAAATGAATGCTGCTAAAAGAACGAAAGTTTCTAAAGTTTCCACAACTAATATAATTCAGAGTAATTTCTGTTCACAAAAAAAAAATGTCAACGTATTAACTCTACAGGGTGGTCCAGTTTTAAATGTCAATAATTCACCAATCCATAGCCAATTAAAAAATAAGTTGACATTCATTATGTCATTTTCCTGAAAAGTGCTTCTTAAGGAAAATTACAGTCCTTCAAATTTCGTTTAAAAAATCGTTTTTTTTTGTCATAACTGTCAGACCGTTGGAGCACTATTGATCAAATTTTGGAACAAGCACTTTATTACACGTTATTACGGTCAAACACCCAAAACTAACCCAACCCAACTTAAAAATTGTCTTGGAAACGGAAAATTCACTTAAGAAGTTTAAAAAATATTATTGTAGCCAGTTTTCATAGTTTCCAGACAAACTAAAAGACTTTAGTTTTGAAAATTGAATTAGAAAAGATAAAAACTTCAGAAGCTTAAAAATTGTATTTGTAACCAGTTTTCATGCAAATCGGGAGGCTTTAATACTAAAAATTGACTTGTACACATAAAAACTACTTTTTCAAGAATTTGTTCCAACAAATTCATACATTTAAACCTTAAAAACTGACTTGAACCCCAAAATGTGACTGAACTAATAAAAAGTGACATCAGAAGCTTAAAATTTGCATTTGAAGTAAGTTTTCATAATTTGAAGACAAATTTCAATATTTTAGTCTTGAAAATAGTCTTAGATGCAGGACATTGACATTAGATTCATGAAAATTGTCTTGAAAATGAACTTTTCGTGCTTTTTACTTTGCTTTTCATTTAGTGCTTCAAAACTGCTTTCAGCTTGGAAAATCGAGTTTCAAGACTATCTTCACCAAGTTATTGACATAGCAAACTTAAAAAACAATTTTTACATTCGTCATAGACTTAAAATAGCATTCCAAGCTTTGTCACTATTAAATCGACTTCTAGACACCTCAGTGCTAAAAAATCGGGTATTTCTTAATAAACTAGACTGTTTTTAGTGTTTTAAGGCAGTTAAAACAGTTTTCAGTGCCTCAAATCGAGTTTCAAGACTATCTTTACAAAGTTTTTGACTTATCAGGCCTAAAAGCCAGTGTGTCCACTGACCATAGTCTTGAAAATGTTATTTCAAACTTCTTCACTATTAAATTGACTTCTACACTCATAGGTGCAATAAATTGTAGCATCTCTAAGAAATTCAGACTGTTTTTAGTGCTTCTTAAGAATGAAAAATCGAGTTTAAGACTATTTCCAAAAGTCAAGTTTCTTCAGTAATAAAAGTAAAAAATGTTGGTACCAAATGCTACAATAATAGTCTTGAGAACTAATTTTTAGAAATAAAATGTCCGAAAATTTAATTTACTTCTAGACTTGTTGTCCAGTCCAGAAAATTCAGTTGTACACCAATTAAAGTCTAGAAAATATACTTTTGGACTCTCTTTAGTCCTAGTAAAGTCAGTTCTAGCATTAAAAGTCAACTTTTATATTATTTTTAGTAGTAAAAAATGAGTTTTTCATGCACAATACAATCTTTGTCTTGATTTCCGGACTTTTTTTAGTTCTTGAATGCCAGTTTCAGACACTCAACCAGGATGGCAGTCTGAGAAAGCGAATCATAAGACCATTCCTAGTAGTAAAAAAGTTTTTAGACTATTCAGTACAAATTTGGACTTTCACAAGTCTTGGATGTTCAGTTTTAAACTATAAAACGATTTTTTAAATTTAAATTTGGAGGACTGTATCTTCCTTAGGAAACGTTTTTCAGAAAAAAAAAACTTATTTTTTGATTAGCTATCAAATGGTGAATTATTGACACTTAAAACTGGACCACCCTGTATATTTGTACTAATCATAGGTATTATGCTATTAAAAAAAATTATAATGTAATAAAAAATGTTCACACAAACATGCTTTCTAATTATTGTGTTGTTCTTAAAATTACAGTTATTAAGAACAAATGGCGTATTGGTTGTCTTGCTTTTCTTATATTTATTTACGCCTCAATTGAATAATGTAGTATTAGTAATAGAAAGAGTAAAAATTACTTGTTTGTTTTCGATTACAGATGATATTTTAGATGACCTGCAGTGGAACTATGTAAGGGAATAGAAAATAAATTTCTTTCTTTATCTCTTTTTGACTTGCATGTCCTACTATAAGTCTGCCTTCATTAAATCTCTGTTTCTATCTCTATCAAGTTACATAGTACCCCTACTGGTATTTACGTGAAACTGTATGAACAATGCATACGCGATGATCTCCATCTAATATACTCTGAAAAGCAAGAAATAGAAACGAAATCAATTTTCTCCAGCTGGGCGTTTTTAACAACTGTGCGTAAAGGGGGTCATTACGTAACGGAAAACTATGCGTAATTAGCTATTTACACTGAGGTCGTAGGTAAAAATACTTTACATGTGTAAGCCTGACAAAGCGGAATTGCCGTGTATTTTTAACTAACAGAGTGTCAGATATCAATCAGAGTTCCTGATAGAGGATTCATGCTACTAAGGGCCGGTACTTAAGAATAATTTTATTCCAAAGATAATATCTATAAAAACTGTCAAATCAGACGGTACTATTGCTCAATTCTGTTATTTCTATAGATATTATCGTAAGAATAAATTTGTTCAAAGGTGCTACACATGATGTATAATACCGTCACATCCGTTCCGTTGTGTGATGTGTGGTTTGTAATCACAAAGTTTTGCTATGTCTTTGTCGAGAGCATTGATTTGCAATGATTGTCTTTTCCTTTTCTTTACCATTAATCTCCTATAGACAATTTAATTTTTTTTACCTGTATAGGACGTCTGTTTGTTTGTCACTCATACACCTTTCATACAGCTATTAGACATACTTACTCTCTCTTAGTAAAGACAGTGTTTGCGAAGTCTACGAAGACCCAATACAAAGTGTAACTGAAAGATCGTCCATGCACATTTCCATCGAAGCACCTGCTCAATGCCAATAGTGTAGGTTGGAACACACTGCAAACAAACAAAAAAGTACTTATAAAGTGATCGAAGTGAGCAAAATATTAAAATTAAACTTATTTTAAGGCACTTATATTATTTATTAGCAAAGTCGAGCGCACCAGTGTGCCTTGGTAGATCACTGCGCCGGAAACGCAAAAGCCGCTGGTTCAAATCCGCCAACAAGGGTGAATAAGATGTCCTTATTGCACAACTACGAAAGTTTGTGCTCTTTCGGACTAGAAGGATATGGACAATTGGCCCGAGTTTTACAGGCTATTTTTTCTACGACTAATTGGATTCGACCGGTGTCCCGAATTGTCACCGGGTGACAGCTGATTAACTTCGTCTTTTAGGTTGAGGTGTTGAATGGATTTGATTCATTGTAAATTGTAAGTTTGTATCATTTGCTTTATCATATAATAAAGTAGATGTTTTTATTCTTTAATTGAACACTAACTGAAACTGCCTCAAAACATAAGCCAAAATGCAATATTTTGATGCCAACTGTCAGTGAGGATGACAACCAGAAGAATTATTTTGTTTACGTTCAGGATTGTCTGTGATTGATCTATTTCATATCGCACGCTGAAAATTGCCTGTGATTGGTCTATTTCATATCGCACAATTGCGGTTGCACTTTAGAAACCTAGTTGTTAATTTATTAGAATACGGTGCTTTTGAAAAACCGAGGGGATCATACCGTCTTCATAATGAAATCCGGAATCGGAATATTTTCCATGCAGTCAATGAAAACCCCACCGCATCTGTTAGAATAGTAGGACAAGATGTAAACGTACCAAAATCAACGGTTCACCAAGTTCTTAAAACTTCTGGATATCATCCTTATAAGCCAACAGTTGTACAAGGACTTTTGGACTTTACAAGGAGATTATCCCAGAAGACTGCGTTTCTCGAACTGGTACATATGATACTGGTACAATAAATTTAATGAGCACCCAGAATTTTCTAATTTTGTTGTATGGACTGATGAAAGCAGGATTACTAATTGTGGTGTTTTTAATAAGCACAACAGACATTTTTAGGCTGTAGAGAATCCCCATGAGGTTGCTGAACGATCGATGCAGACAAGATTTGGCTTAAATATTTGGTGTGGAATCATTGGTATGCAAATAAAATATTACTTTTATAATAACGTTGCGACTCAGTAACTGAGCAATGTTTCTCATTTTAGGAAATCGTTTAATAGGGCAATTTACATTTGATTATAATCTTAATGGAAGGAGGTATTTGGATTTATTGAGAGCTGAGATCTTACCAGCTCTTCTAGAAATTGTGCCAAATGAAGCTAAAATCAGCTTTATTTGAAAATTATGGTTTCAACAGAATGGCTGTCCTGCACATAACACAGCGCCTGTTATGGATTTTCTTTGAGAAAATTTTGGAAACAATGTCATTGCATAAAACCCCATGTCATTGCATATCCCCTTTAGATTTTTATCTTTGGGGTCATGCTAAGAATGAGATTTATGAGTTTGAACCTCCTACAAATGTTGATGTTCTCCGAGAAAGGGTAATAAATACTTTTGCAATGATAAACCGATATACACTTGGTCGTAAGTAGGGTGCTAAAGAATTGCGAAAAGTGTCGACGAGCGAACGGGAGACATTTTGAAAATTTACCAGATTAAGATTAAGTTACGTTTGGTTAGATTGAAAGCTAGTTTGGACCTTAATTACATACTAGATTTTCATCATTTTGTAATCGTTTAGATTTTGCATTAACGTAATTTTAAGAATTACTGTTTTTTAGCTTTTTTAACATAAAAGTACATTTTTTTGTAACATGTAATACATTATTTTAATGCAAACAACGTGCTCTTTTTAACTAGATACAAAAAACAAAATGGCGTCCATAAGAAAAAAGGAAGTTGATGATGGTATCTCGAGACCGAAACGTCGGAACTGAAAACGAAATACACAGAAAGATAGTCCTTAAAAAGTTGCTCTAACAATGTTTAAGCCAAATTTTAAAATTAGCTAAAATACAGCATTTTTTTGAAAACGAAGCAAAAATTAAATATTTTTAAAACGGTGTTGGATTGCCTATTAAATTCTCTAAAACTTTCCCCATTTAACCTTTGCAGTAGCTCTTACGGGAAGCGAGCTCCCTGTATAGAGAATTGAATCTTGGACATACTGACGTATATAAAATATTATAAAAGTTTACCGCGGAAGTAATGAATGACAGAAAAGTGATTTTTGAAAAAAATCCGCAAAAAAAGGTAGCAGAAAGGAACAAGGATGATAAACCGGCGACACGTGTTTCTGCTTTTTGGCTAGGTCAATAAAAGCTGTCTAAACCGTGGATAATATAGGGTTTTTTTCCCTGTTAACCATATTTCTGATGGTACTTTTATTGAAAATTTAAAAATTTAGGATAACAACAAAACAACAACATAAAGAGTCAACCTAATTTATCTGTCTCTATCAAGTCAAGTATATTTCATGTCATATGTCTTAATAGACATTGACATTATTATTTACCTAGGTCAATAATATTTATTTTTTTGTTGGTTTGTGCCAGACTAGAACTAGAAATTTGACTCTATTTTTAACCTATAGGACAACAATGACCATTAAGGTAGAAAAACTAATTTCTCAATTAATAATCGGTCAATAATGATATGTTTGTCATGTTAGTAGTGGAAAAAAGAAATTATGGGATGTTTTCAAAACACACGTAATTTTTTTTAATTGCTTTATATCCCGGGATCTTTAATCAACTTTTCAATGATTTTGAGCAGGATTCCTGCCAGTACAACGAAAACCAATCTTATTACATTATTGATTATATTCATGGAATTGTCCTATCAAATACCATTCGAGCTCAGATTTTGAGCAGGCTAATTTTTCAGCTTGTCTTCTCATGCTTTCTTTATGGTACAAAACTTGTCCAGTTTAGCGAAATCACGAGAGCGTAGCTCTAGCGCAGTTCTCGTGCAGTTACCAAAAAGAAAGTGTTCTAAGACAAGCACAAAAATTATCCGGCTAAATCTGAGCTCTTATGATATTGCCACCGATAATTTTACGTCATCATGAAATCATAATAATGCCACTGTACGATTGGTTTATTTAATGAAAATTAGACTTTTTGGTGACATTTTGAGACATAATTTCACTAAATACCGCTCGAGCTTTTCAATTAACCAGATAATTTTCATTCTAGCATGTTTACCTTACACATTTCTCTTGTCCTAAAGGACTCGTAAAATTATGGAATACATACTATCATGAAAATTATTGGTAATTTTAAAGCTCTCGTGGTATTACCCCCGATAATTTTAATAAAAACATTCATATTTAAAATTTTATTAAAAATGAAACTAGGGGTTTAGGCTGTCGATTAATAAATAATGCATTTCTGTTTATACGTACCTCATAAAATATTGCGTATTTTTCGAAAACACCCAGTAATTTATTTTTTAGACCAAACATTTAAACCTAGAGAGGTCAACCAAGTTTATGAAATGACATGTGGAAGAATGCTCTAAAATTATCTCAGCTATCAAATACACTGGGTTAAAAACCCTGTATATCTGTGCAAAATCACTGTGAGACATTCTTTTAACCGTTTTTTGTTTTTTAAAGTGGATTTTGAAGTGCAAAGTGGAATTGTTTTTAGTTTTAGTACTCTCAGGCAACGTCCATAAAACGTCTTAAAATTTTGTAGAAACATATCTAAATATTCAAACATTTATATGATAAAACACAAAACAGGCTTGTGCTAAATATGAATGGGTTTCTAAATTTTCTTAAAAGGTTATTATCTATATTTCTATGTTAAACCACACCAACGCACGGAAAAACCCTTTTTTCATTACTTCTAGGTAATAGAAATGAAAATACAGTGTTTTAAACGAAGTATAATAAAAAACATTTTGTTTAACGGTTAATGGAATAAGGTAATGTAAAAAAGTCAAAATTAAAGAGAAACTAGAAATAATAAAAATTGTAGCTACCAAACCACGTAATAATAGAATCATTGACAGCAACAACAATATTTGGTTTCTAAATACTTTTATAATAACGGGCGTTTAGAATAATAATAATAAAATAAAAACAAAAAAAACTTACTTGGGAAGCTCAACAAAAAAAAACGTGTCACACGTGAAAAAAAATCACGAAGTGTCATCGAAGCCCATGCATGCTACACTTAGCACCCCCAAAGTTATTAAGAAAGTTGAATCAGCGCGCGCTNNGNAANCGTGATGCGANNNNATGGANCTNNACGGTTNANGACNNACGNAAATATGNGCNCGNGNANANAAANTCATNTGGGCNCTNCNAANCAGCNNCGNANTGANCNGCTNNTCGNAAAACTNGTCNTTCGAGTCTGNTNCNACNCACAANCCACAGGATNAGNTNNACTTGTNGANAAGATGTCGNACCCNTATGNACTAGGTANGCTCTTCNAGCNANGCGGATNNGCANACTTGANGGNTAGGNNNGGNTNGAGTGNCTGAGTGNCGNGAGGNNCANCTGCTGAGGCGAAANGGTGCTNNAGTTAGCGCNCCGAGTATGGACAAGTCCTGNTGCGGNTTCTATNTATTNCTTNGCATGTTAANTNTTNGNCGATCNGTNGCNGCTTCTCCCACGNNGGGAAAGACTATAGAACANNNGCCAGGAGNTTGATGNGGANGAAATGGNAGTCNCAGTNGTNAGNNCANCGAGTCANCTCCGAAACCTANGAGATTTNTAGTACATTACCCGCGTGTATGGCAATTAATAGACTCGTGTGATCACAGCAATAATTCCCCAGTCGTGAGTGTAAAAAATGCTTTTTTTTCTAATTTTGGCATATAAAGTGACACTTTTCAAAACTGATTAGAGTGACACAACGTTTTACTTTATGTAACTAGTTACATAAAGTATCACTTTATGTAACTAGTTATGAAAAGTTCATTTCATCACTCCCTGTTTTTATGCATTTCCGTAGAAACATATGGGCGACATCCATCATAACATGTCGTTGTCACTGTTTATACAAGGTGCTATGAAAGTGAATATTTGTGTTAAATCACTTTAAAAGATGGTTTTTACGCTTTTTGGTCAAAATTAGAAAAAATTATGTATGCAACACGTTTCGAAAATGTCTTATTGTGTAACTCATTCAAATTGTAGGACTCGCTGTGCTCGCCCTACAAACATTCATTCGTTACACAAAATCGATCTTTTCGTAAACTGGTTACATAATAGCTAATACCACACTAACACTAGTAATGTAAAATATAAAATAAAGTACTAATATGTAATGTAAAATAAAAGTATTATGTGACGGCTTCATCGTTTGATAAGGTTAACTAAATTATAAATTGTCAAATACGTCTGACAGGCACTATCACTAAAACATTATTAAACCACTAGTTTATAATTGAAACGCAATGCGTTGCATTTGATTTTCTTCTTTAGGAAAAAATTATCAAAACTGTGATAAAATTGATCATTACGTAACTCAAAAGAAGCTATGTAATGGATCATTACCATGCTAGTCGTAGAAAAATCACTATTACAGTGTAGCTGATAGAAAAAAACCTGCTCACCACTGCATCACCCTGCTTTTCAAGGGTGCCAAACTCAATGCCTGACGACAAAAGGTTTCGAAGTTACCTCAGTTTTTTTTTAAGCAACTTTTGACGTACCTCAACTTTAGTTAAAAAAATGGAAAAAAAATTGATTGATGTTAGTGCGCCCACTTGTGGACGTTTCCCGAACCTGAAAATATTCTGTAGCGATTGTTTGTAATATGCAAACATGCATGTGCATGTTTTGTTTGCAACTTTTGTATGGGGCAAAATATCAAAAATAAACTCTCCACGTCATTATATCGCAAAGACGTCGTACAAAAGTACAACCGGTCATAAGCTATTGACAGGTGTACGTTTTATGTCATTTGAACAGTTACCTGAGTAAACGAGAGCATATTCTCGCAAGTTATACTAGTAGTTCGTGTCTGGGGAGCTATTACTTGGCAGTCACATGGGAGTATATCCCTCCATACGTGACATTTAATTGCACCTGATGCTTCCATGGCTGCTAGAATTAGTGTCACAAATAATCGTACGATGGTTTTGTCCATTTTTCTTCAAGATCTGTAAATATAAAAATGCAGGTTAAGTAACCAATAATATCTTCAGGTAATTTAAAAGGTAAACTGTGAATACAATTTAAGCAGAATTTGAGAAATCAGTAATCTTTTGTGCACGATTTTGCATGCACAAAATTGAATTTTGCGCATACCTGAGCTATTTTGCGCACGATTTCTTTTGCAGGGTTTTGACTCAACAAAGTTGGTGTTTTGTTCTGTTTGTAATTTTTATAACTCGAAACATCAATCGTAAAAGTTGTTATATACAGTGACGTTAAGGTTAAATATGACACAAAAACTATGCATGTGAGATGATCCATGAATAATACCAAATACCTCATGTCGTGAGAAATATATCTCCATATATCCGATCCACAAATATGACAGACAATTACAAACCTTCACTTAACTTTTAAAGTAAATTTTTCAGTTCATCGTCTTCTGATGAAGAAATCATGGAAATGCTACGAGCGGCCAACGCGTTTTCGGTAAACTAACCACAAAAATATCTATCAGAATGTAATCAGCTCTAGAATTTCATCGTTCGAAAACCCACTTAAAAAGTTCCTATATTAGTTAAATAATATTGGATAACAGAACGATTAACGGAACTAGAGCTGAAATGGAAAACCCCCACAACTGGACAATAATAAATTCCCACTTCCTCACAAGACTAACTACACATTGGAACATTTTACCTAAAAAACGGACTAATTTTAAAGCTAACTTTTGTTGTTAAATATATCGGACCGATGACTATTGAACCGATAGAGCTTGATGTTCAGAAACTGGGCATCCAATATTTTTGTATGTAGTTCCAACGTTGCAACATCTACATGAAATGAATGGCAACAACGAATTTTTTGTCTACATGTTTACATATTTTTGATAAACAAGATGCCACAAATTCGTGTTTATGGGAATCTCAAAAACGTTGAGATATACCGAGTTGGTGAAATTACGGAAAAATTGCGGTTTAGAAATATGTTTTTTTACGAATGATCGCAAAGAAGCTACTTTGGACAGTTTTACATATGTAAAGTAGCATTTTCCCGCACACTATACGGAAAAATTTTCAATACAAACTTAAAATTAAAAACAAAATGTATAGTTATTTTATTACTAATACGTGCGCAAAGTAGTTTTCCCGCACTTAAAGCTTATCCGAACTCGTTCGTCTACTAACTGCTTACACGTGCGGAAAAACAAAACTTTGCGCACTGATTAGGAAAACTATTTTTTAAAATTTCAAAAATTTCGATTACTTCCGGAAAAAAACTAAATTTTGGCTATTAATTTTCATTTTTATTTTTCAAAATGGTAGTCCATATTGCTCAAAGAGATTTCGCTGTAAGTACAATCACAAATGACACAAAGTCCAAATTAGTTTTATTAAACGTTATTCGAGATTATATCTGTTCGCAGCGGCAATCCCTGACTGGTTTCCAACTCAGAAACAGTAAATGTCAAGTTTCATTGGTCGAATGCTCACGTGACTATGACGTTTTCTGACTTGTGGCCAATGGATGTATCTATTTCTTTGATTACTAGTTGGAAATTCTCTCTACGAACAGACCTAAAGTTAGAACACATTCTCAAGACATTCTTCTGCTGATAAACAAACCAGTTCGAACAAATGTATCCGTCGAAAATATCATCGTCCATGTTAAAATGTATAAACAATTTAAATTTTGTTGTTTTTTATAAAATCGTGCAAAAAAGTAAACTTTTTTGAATGATTTTTAGTGCAAAAAATTTTACTTTTTTGCACCAGTGCAACAAAGTCTTTCTTGCACTATGTTATATTTGTTGTGCTTTTGTCATCAAACAAGTCGATTTTATAAAAAATGTTGTATGCAACCCATGCAAAAAGTATATTTTTGCACTTACTTTCACTTACGTGCAAAAAAGATGTACTTTTTCCACTTGTTGCATAAATAACTTATTATTTGATGAAAATAAATGACACTTTTTCATTGCCACTTTTCCTCCTCTATAACATGGCAATATCATATGTGAAATACAACGTTTCAGTTTTTCCTTACCATCATAAACTTTTATTTTTCTTTATGGACGCCATATTGAATTTTTACATTTTCGAATAAAAGATTTTTTCTGGTTACGGTGTGTGTCATATAATATTATGGTTAAGTCTTGCAATTTCGCGTAAATAACAAAACCTATGTTTTTATGGTTGATGAGATAATTAAACGTTATTGGGACTGTCATTCCAACTTATAGATATTTATATCCATACTTAATAGATATTTTCCGCAGAATCCAGTGGCGTAGTCAGCTTCTTTCCAACGTCGTCGGTTCTGTAATTATGATAAAAACAGTTTTTTTTAATGGAACACGCTTATAGTGAAAGTAGTAGGGATTTTTAAAAATATGTGTACGCTACAAGCTGTATGAAAATAATGACTTTAGTCAGCAGATGTAGTCTCAGCAGGTTGTAAACTCTCTAAGACACATGGAGTTGCCTACATGCCTAATACAGTCAACAAGCAGAAATTCGTGTCACAGGTTACCGGGTTATCATCGCTTTTTTACATATTTTTGTAGTACTTTGTATTTTTGTAATTTGCGGAATAACGCACAAATCACTTATTCTTATTTTTGACACTTATGATAAACTATCTTTGTATTGCATATTATTGGGTCAGGATCACTACTTAACTTGACTTTTTCCTTGAAGAGCTTAGTATAATTGCTTCTTAGTATTTTAACTACTTGACACTTCATAGAAATTGAAAAGAATTCTGCTGTTAACCATTTTATACATTTACTTTATTGAATTTCGTCCTATTATTAGTCAGTTATTTAAGGCTTAGTAACGATTTAAACAATTTTTTAATCACTATAGGATTAACATTTTTTTAAATTAGTCTTAAAGACATTCGCTTATTTACAGATGTAAACAAACAAACATCAATGTCACATCTATGGGGCGCAGTGCAAATTTAATAAAACTGTATTTTTAGTTTTTTTAATATAATACGTCAAAATTTAATAAAATATTGTATAAAACACGTGATTTAAACTTGTTTAAAAATGGTTTAGGTCACTTGTTTTCCAAAATAATTTTTTTAAACAAGTTCCAAAAAATGTCTAATGAAGACATCGTTAATTATTATCTTTAATAACCATGGGCTAACCCATTAGCCCATTTTACATATTCATGCAAATATTATTAATATTGCCATTAGATTTGTTTGAAACATTTTTTTTAAACTCTTACCAACGTCGAAACTTTGATAAGTGACTACGTTATTTGCAATAAAAATCTGTAGGTCGGTAAATAGAAGAAAAACCGAAAAACATTTTTTGCGAAAAAACTATAAATGCCAGAAGATTTTTCCAAGAGTACGCAAACATTGAAAGAGGACCAATCAATCAGATTAAAAAAAAAATCTATTCCAACGACGAAATCAAAAGTTCTGGTAATGTTTGAATTAAGACACTGAACAACTTACCACTTTCCAAAGGTAGATGGCATTCAGCAAAGCGAAGTTCGGTCAGCAATCAAATGAGGAAAACACACTTGCGTGTCAGACAACACTATTGACTAACATTTATCAATATAAATGTTCTGTGTATTATTACTTATTCCGGTCAAGCCTAGTTTCAATATTGAATACTTTGTTCATAGAGTTGACGCTTGGGTTGACGTCGTAGAAATAAGGCAAATACTTCTTCAGTTAAAGCATCATTCACATAAACTTTATGGCTATTGCAATGCTAAGGTATGTGTACTGCTAAAGGTTAGATACATTATAAATTAAAGTACTGTTCACACTTGTATACTGCGGAATTAATAACTTAATAGTAGTGCAAAACCTATCTAGCTTTTAGCTTTTACCACCTTAATACAAGCAACCAATAAGGAGAGCCATTTCAGACGTTTGACACATGCGTATTTTTGTTGTGTCAATTAACTGTTCAAAATTCGGAAATTTGAAAGAATGCTTTTTTGTATTTGTTTATGAATGTCTGTTCAGTTTGTACCTAATTATCTTTTTTGAAACAAATACTCGAAGTCTAGGGGATGGTTACTATTATTAGTATAATGTTTATGTCGTGTGTTTCTGAAATCCTAACCTGATTCCAATTTTTTAATTTTAGGTTTAAGTTTATTGTGAATGATGTCATTTATCTACTTCTTGCAGTGCACTTGCCATTAACAGTACAAATGCACTGCATGTTATGTGAATGTTACTTTACGATGCATTGTTTCTTACCGTTCGCCACTGGTCAAATGCAAAAAAGCCTTTTTCATAGCGAACTCTTGATTTCGCAGGGATTAATACATCACTTGCAGCATTAGTGGCCTCTCATCTCTCTGTCGGAACATCACTGATAAATGTTTCAGTCATTTTTGGGTAAATGTCGAACAAAATAGAGATATCGCACAGCGAATTTCGATTGAAAACGTGAAAGCTCATGTTAAAATATGAAAGATCTATAGATATAACTCTACACATAAGTAAACTTGAAAATCTTGCGTTCAGGTTAAAATCATTAGATCAAACTATATCCGAAAAAAGCTTATTTCAAAAATTGTATCTACATTATCTGATCAGAATAAACATTTTGTTACTGCGTGGGAGTCAGCATCACAAGAAGAACAAACTTTAACAAATTTAACTTCAAAGTTAGTAGCAGAAGAACAAAGAATAAAAAAGGGGGAAAGTGAAGAAAATGTGGAATTTTTTTTTTGTGTGGAAAGACTAAGCAGGTCGTCTAATCAGGGACAAAGAGAAAAAATATGTTATAATTGTGGTAAACCTGGTCACTTTGCCAAATTTTGTAAAACTAAAACAGGATGCCGACTTTGTAAAAAAAACAATCACAAAGAAGAGGCTTGTTATTTCCGGACAAGAATAAACTCAGGGCAGTCAGACCAAAATTCAAGTTCAAGACACAATCAAAGGAAAGAAGAAAGCAAGGTAGCATTTTTAACACACTTTGGAGATGCAGAAGCACTTCATTGTAATGAGGATAAAGTGGATGAATTTATTATTGATTCAGGCTCCACATCTCACATGGCCAATAACAATTTTTTTTTTAATACTATGTCAGCTTGCAATACTGGTATTTCAGTAGCCAAAAGAAGTGAAAAAATGGAATCACCAGGAATTGGTAAAATTTGTGGCAAATCATGTGTTTTAAATAATGTTTTATATGTTCCAGAGTTGAGTAAAAACTTAATGTCAGTAAATGCAATATCAAATTGCGGTGGGGAAGTGTTATTCTCAAACAATGTACATTACTAAAGATAATATAACTGTACTTACAGGACAAAAGCAGGAACATGGACTATCCTCAATTAAGTTTTTTAAACATAATGAGAATTAAAATGAAAGTGAAAGTTTATTAACAGAAAAAAAGTTGGATTTAAATGAGTGGCATAGAAAATTATGTCACATGACCATTCAAAATATGAAAAAATTGATCGATATGTCAACTGGAATGAATATAACAAAGCAAGACTGTGTAGAAGATACTTGTGAAGTTTGTATCCAAGCAAGACCAATAAGGTATCCGTTCTCCACAACAAGAAGTCGAGCCAAGCGACCACTAGAACTCATACATACAGACATTTGTGGACCTATTGATCCAGACACATGGGATGAGAAGAAATACTTCTTGACTGTGATGGATGATTATACTCACTATATTACTGTTTATCTTCTAAAAAACAAGTATGAAACCAAAGAGTGCCTACAAATTTTTACAAATGAATCGGAAGCTTATAAAGGAACGAAAGTTTCTAAAGTTTTCACAACTAATATAATTCAGAGTAATTTCTGTTCACAAAAAAAAATAATTTTAACGTATTAACTCTACAGGGTGGTCCAGTTTTAAATGTCAATAATTCACCAATCCATAGCCAATTAAAAAATAAGTTGACATTCATTATGTCATTTTCCTGAAAAGTGCTTCTTAAGGAAAATACAGTCCTTCAAATTTCGGTTTAAAAAATCGTTTTTTTTTGTCATAACTGTCAGACCGTTGGAGCACTATTGATCAAATTTGGAACAAGCACTTTATTACACGTTATTACGGTCAAAGACCCAAAACTAACCCAACCCAACTTAAAAATTGTCTTGGAAACGGAAAATTCACTTAAGAAGTTTAAAAAATATTATTGTAGCCAGTTTTCATAGTTTCCAGACAAACTAAAAGACTTTAGTTTTGAAAATTGAATTAGAAAAGATAAACATTTCAGAAGCTTAAAAATTGTGTTTGTAACCAGTTTTCATGCAAATCGAGAGACTTTAATACTAAAAATTGACTTGTAGACATAAAATAGCTATTTATGTAACCAGTTAAGAAAAGTTCGATTTTGTGTAACGAATGAATGTTTGTAGGGCGAGCGCAGCGAGGTCCTACAATTTGAATGAGTTACACAATAAGACATTTTCGAAACGTGTTGCATACATAATTTTTTCTAATTTTGACCAAAAAGCGGTAAAAACCATCTTTTAAAGTGATTTAACACAAATATTCACTTTCATAGCACCTTGTATAAACAGTGACAACGACATGTTATGATGGATGTCGCCCATATGTTTCTACGGAAATGCATAAAAACAGGGAGTGATGAAATGAACTTTTCATAACTAGTTACATAAAGTGATACTTTATGTAACTAGTTACATAAAGTAAAACGTTTTGTCACTCTAATCAGTTTTGAAAAGTGTCACTTTATATGCCAAAATTAGAAAAACTACTTTTTCAAGAATTTGTTACTACAAATTCATACATTTAAACCTTAAAAATTGACTTGAACCCCAAAATGTGACTGAACTAATGAAAAGTGACATCAGAAGCTTAAAATTTGCATTTGAAGTAAGTTTTCATAATTTGAAGACAAATTTCAATATTTTAGTCTTGAAAATAGTCTTAGATGCAGGACATTGACATTAGATTCATGAAAATTGTCTTGAAAACGAACTTTTCGTGCTTTTTACTTTGCTTTTCATTTTCTTCGAATTCTGGACTATTTTTAGTGCTTCAAAACTGCTTTCAGCTTGGAAAATCGAGTTTCAAGACTATCTTTACAAAGTTTTTGACTTATCAGGCCTAAAAGCCAGTGTGTCCACTGACCATAGTCTTGAAAATGTAATTTCAAGCTTCTTCACTATTAAATTGACTTCTACACTCATAGGTGCAATAAATTGTAGCATCTCTAAGAAATTCAGACTGTTTTTAGTGCTTCTTAAGAATGAAAAATCGAGTTTAAGACTATTTCCAAAAGTCAAGTTTCTTCAGTAATAAAAGAAAAAAATGTTGGTACCAAATGCTACAATAATAGTCTTGAGAACTAATTTTTAGAAATAAAATGTCCGAAAATTTAATTTACTTCTAGACTTGTTGTCCAGTCCAGAAAATTCAGTTGTACACCAATTAAAGTCTAGAAAATATACTTTTGGACTCTCTTTAGTCCTAGTAAAGTCAGTTCTAGCATTAAAAGTCAACTTTTATATTATTTTTAGTAGTAAAAAATGAGTTTCATGCACAATACAATCTTTGTCTTGATTTCCGGACTTTTTTTAGTTCTTGAATGCCAGTTTCAGACACTCAACCAGGATGGCAGTCTGAGAAAGCGAATCATAAGACCATTCCTAGTAGTAAAAAAGTGTTTAGACTATTCAGTACAAATTTGGACTTTCACAAGTCTTGGATGTTCAGTTTTAAACTATAAAACGATTTTTTAAATTTAAATTTGGAGGACTGTATCTTCCTTAGGAAACGTTTTTCAGAAAAAAAAAACTTATTTTTTGATTAGCTATCAAATGGTGAATTATTGACACTTAAAACTGGACCACCCTGTATATTTGTACTAATCATAGGTATTATGCTATTAAAAAAAATTATAATGTAATAAAAAATGTTCACACAAACATGCTATCTAATTATTGTGTTGTTCTTAAAATTACAGTTATTAAGAACAAATGGCGTATTGGTTGTCTTGCTTTTCTTATATTTATTTACGCCTCAATTGAATAATGTAGTATTAGTATTAGAAAGAGTACTTTCAGTAAAAATTACTTGTTTGTTTTCTATTACAGATGATATTCTAGATGACCTGCAGTGGAACTATGTAAGGGAATAGAAAATAAATTTCTTTCTTTATCTCTTTTTGACTTGCATGTCCTACTATAAGTCTGCCTTGATTAAATCTCTGTTTCTATCTCTATCAAGTTACATAGTACCCCTACTGGTATTTACTTGAAACTGTATGAACAATGCATACGCGATGATCTCCATCTAATATACTCTGAAAAGCAAGAAATAGAAACGAAATCAATTTTCTCCAGCTGGGCGTTTTTAACAACTGTGCGTAAAGGGGGTCATTACGTAACGGAAAACTATGCGTAATTAGCTATTTACACTGAGGTCGTAGGTAAAAATACTTTACATGTGTAAGCCTGACAAAGCGGAATTGCCGTGTATTTTTAACTAACAGAGTGTCAGATATCAGAGTTCCTGATAGAGGATTCATGCTACTAAGGGCCAGCTACTTAAGAATAATTTTATTCCAAAGATAATATCTATAAATCAAACGGTACTATTGCTCAATTCTGTTATTTCTATAGATATTATCGTAAGAATAAATTTGTTCAAAGGTGCTACACATGATGTATAATACCGTCACATCCCTTCCGTTGTGTGATGTGTTGTTTGTAATCACAAAGTGTTGCTATGTCTTTGTCGAGAGCATTGATTTGCAATGATTGTCTTTTCCTTTTCTTTACCATTAATCTCCTATAGACAATTTAATTTTTTTTACCTGTATAGGACGTCTGTTTGTTTGTCACTCATACACCTTTCATACAGCTATTAGACATACTTACTCTCTCTTAGTAAAGACAGTGTTTGCGAAGTCTACGAAGACCCAATACAAAGTGTAACTGAAAGATCGTCCATGCACATTTCCATCGAAGCACCTGCTCAATGCCAATAGTGTAGGTTGGAACACACTGCAAACAAACAAAAAAGTACTTATAAAGTGATCGAAGTGAGCAAAATATTAAAATTAAACTTATTTTAAGGCACTTATATTATTTATTAGCAAAGTCGAGCGCACCAGTGTGCCTTGGTAGCTCGGTTGGTAGATCACTGCGCCGGAAACGCAAAACCCGCTGGTTCAAATCCGTCAACAAGGGTGAATAAGATGTCCTTATTGCACAACGACGAAAGTTTGTGCTCTTTCGGGTTAGAAGGATATGGACAATTCGCCGGAGTTTTACAGGCTATTTTTTCTACGACTAAATGGAATTACTTACCAAATTTCACACAAATAAACACTCAATGTTTGAAACGTTTCCGTGTTTACATTATCACTTTTGACGCAGCCAAAGTTTGACCGGTGCGTGACAGCTGATTAACTTCGTCTTTTAGGTTGAGGTGTTGAATGGATTTGATTCATTGTAAATTGTAAGTTTGTATCATTTGCTTTATCATGTAATAAAGTAGAAGTTTTTATTCTTTAATTGAACACTAACTGAAACTGCCTCAAAACATAAGCCAAAATGCAATGTTTTGATGCCAACTCTCAGTGAGGATGACAACCAGAAGAATTATTTTGTTTACGTTCAGGATTAGCTGTAATTGGTCTATTTCATATCGCACAATTGCGGTTGCACTTTAGAAATCTAGTTGTTAATTTATTAGAATACAGTGCTTTTGAAAAACCGAGGGGATCATACCGTCTTCATAATAAAATCCGGAATCGGAATATTTTGCAAGCCGTCAATGAAAACCCAACCGGATCTGTTAGAATGGTAGGACAAGATGTAAACGTACCAACATCAACTGTTCACCAAGTTCTTAAAACTGCTGGATATCATCCTTATAAGCCAACAGTTGTACAAGGACTTTTGGAGATTATCCCAGAAGACTGCGTTTCTCGAACTGGTACATATGATACTGGTACAATAAATGTAAGGAGGACCCAGAATTTTCTAATTTTGTTGTATGGACTGATGAAAGCAGGATTACTAATTGTGGTGTTTTTAATAAGCACAACAGACATTTTTAGGCTGTAGAGAATTCCCATGAGGTTGCTCAAAGACGGATGCAGACAAGATTTGGCTTAAATATTTGGTGTGGAATCATTGGTATGCAAATAAAATATTACTTTTATAATAACGTTGCTAGTTGCTACCCAGTAACTGAGCAATGTTTCTCATTTTAGGAAATCGTTTAATAGGGCCATTTACATTTGATTATAATCTTAATGGAAGGAGGTATTTGGATTTATTGAGAGCTGAGATCTTACCAGCTCTTCTAGAAATTGTGCCAAATGAAGCTAAAATCAGCTTTATTTGAAAATTATGGTTTCAACAGAATGGCTGTACTGCACATAACACAGCGCCTGTTATGGATTTTCTTTGAGAAAATTTTGGAAACAATGTCATTGCATAAAACGGTTCAATCCCATGGCCAGCTAGATCCCCAGACCTATCCCTTTTAGATTTTTATCTTTGGGGTCATGCTAAGAATGAGATTTATGAGTTTGAACCTCCTACAAATGTTGATGTTCTCCGAGAAAGGGTAATAAATACTTTTGCAATGATAAACCGATATACACTTGGCAGAGTCGTAAGTAGGGTGCTAAAGAATTGCGAAAAGTGTCGACGAGCGAACGGGAGACATTTTGAAAATTTACCAGATTAAGATTAAGTTACGTTTAGTTAGATTGAAAGCTAGTTTGGACCTTAATTACATACTAGATTTTCATCATTTTGTAATCGTTTAGATTTTGCATTAACGTAATTTTAAGAATTACTGTTTTTTAGCTTTTTTAACATAAAAGTACATTTTTTTGTAACATGTAATACATTATTTTAATGCAAACAACGTGCTCTTTTTAACTAGATAAAAAAAAACAAAATGGCGTCCATAAGAAAAAAAGAAGTTGATGATGGTATCTCGAGACCGAAACGTCGGAACTTAAAACGAAATACACAGAAAGATAGGCCTTAAAAAGTTGCTCTAACAATGTTTAAGCCAAATTTTAAAATTAGCTAAAATACAGCATTTTTTTGAAAACGAAGCAAAAATTAAATATTTTTAAAACGGTGTTGGATTGCCTATTAAATTCTCTAAAACTTTCTCCCTTTAACGTTTGCACTTCTAAAACAGCCCTCCACCTTCGGTGTCGGGCTCTTTCGCCAAAAAAATATGAAAATAAACTCATGCAGTTAAGAGATAACAAGTTTTCACGCAAAATTATCGGTAATTTTTATGCACTTGTGCAATTACCTCCGATAATTTTCATTCTAGCATGTTTTCCTTACACATTTCTCTTGTCCTAAAGGACTCGTAAAATTATGGAATATCATGAAAATTATTGGTAATTTTAAAGCTCTCGATAATTTAACATTAAATTTTGTAAATTTAAATTTTAATAAAATTTTTTTAAAATTTAATAAAAACATTCATATTTAAAATTTTATTAAAAATGAAACTAGGGGTTTAGGCTGTCGATTAATAAATAATGCATTTCTGTTTAGACGTACCTCATAAAATATTGCGTCTTTTTCGAAAACACCCAGTAATTTCTTTTGTAGACCAAACATTTAAAATCTTCCAAACCTAGACAGATCAACCAAGCTTATGAAATGACATGTGGAAGAATGTTCTAAAATTATCTCAGCTATCAAATGTACTGGGCTAAAAACTAGTGATCGACCGATACCGATACTTGTATCGGTAATATCGGTATATCGGCAGCAATGCCGATATATCGGTATCGGCAAATTTATGCCGATATTTTTGCCGATATTTTTAATGATATTGTGCAATCAATTTGAACCATAATCGGCGGGAGCGAGTAAAGTCTTTAACGTTATTACAGGCGAACCAATTGTTCAATTGCTTTGCAACTTTCAGGTATAACTAATTTTGGGGCGTAGAATCGATCTATGATAACCGATTTTTCGTATCTGTCAAAATGACAGATCTCAAATTTTCAAGCAGTCAAAATGACAGTTTTAAAAAAAAAATCGAAAAATCGGGCTTCGTATGGCACCCCTTTGGACCAAACGGCAACTTTTGGCTATTTTCGATTTCTGTCAAAATGACAGGTGTGACCTGTAGCCTGTACGGGGGATTTTGAAAGGTTATAGCGGCCGAACGGTTAGAGTTAGGAAAGTGCTGTTCACAGGTCATTTTAATGATTTTTACCCCTCTATCGAATTACGGTGGTTTGACAGCTCTAGGATGACATTTAATGACAGATGTCACATTGACATGTCAAAAAATGTGTTACATGTGTTTCGCAGATTCGGAATCAGCGGGAAATTCTACGTTCAAAAATATGGCTACACTTGAAAATCGGTTGATAAATAAAAAAGTTAGAAAAGGCCATTATTACTCGCCGGCTCGCTTAGGGCCAATTAACGCGGAAATTTTTTTCATCTGAATTTTCTGAAACTCACCTATTTAGGGGTTTTCGGGGTCCCTGAAAACGATGCCGAACGTTAAAATTCTGTCAAGATTCAAATGACAGCTGTACCTGTCTCTTTGACGCGTGTTTGCCGAGAGTCGGCACGCTTAAGATCTATAAACTTCACAGTGCCGGCAACAAGAGATTCAACTTTTACACCTATGCCGATATAATATCGGTATATCGGTAATATCGGCATATAATATCGGTATCGGCCGATATATCGGTATCGGCAAAAAATACCCGTATCGGTCGATCACTAGTAAAAAACCTTGTATATCTGTGCAAAATCACTGTGAGTTAAAATTAATTCTATTCTGTTTTTCAAAGTGGATTTAATTGCTTTTAGTTTTAGTACTCTCAGGCAACGTCCATAAAACGTCTTAAAATTTTGCAGAAACATATCTAAATATTCAAACATTTATATGATAAAACACAAAAAAGGCTTGTGCTAAATATGAATGGGTTTCTAAATTTTCTTAAAAGGTTATTATCTATATTTCTATGTTAAACCATTTATTCAACGCACGGAAAAACTCGTTTTTCATTATTTCTAGGTAGTAGAAATGAAAATACAATGTTTTAAACGAATTATAATAAAAAACATTTTGTTTAACTGTTAGGAATAAGGTAATGTAAAAAAGACAAAATTAAAGAGAAACTAGAAATAATAAAAATTGTAGATACAAAACCACGTAATAATAGAATCATTGACAGCAACAACAATATTTTGTTTCTAAATACTTTTATAATAACGGGCGTTTAGAATAATAATAATAAAATAAAAACAAAAAAAAACTTACTTGGGAAACTCAACAAAAAAAAACGTGTCACACGTGAAAAAAAATCACGAAGTGTCATCGAAGCCCATGCATGCTACACTTAGCACCCCCAAAGTTATTAAGAAAGTTGAATCAGCGCGCGCTTTTTCTTTAGTACTGTCTGCCCAATCTATCGAGCACTGGTCCACTACTAACCGGATTCTCCGTTTGACAACTCCATAAAAATAACAAACACACGATTTGCCATCGGCGAGGACCCGAGAATACTCTTATCTTGCAGCACCCCGGCGCCCTGCTGTTGCGGAAATAGCGGGAAGATTAGGCGCCAGCGCACTGTCCACTGAAACAGATACAAGCGACATTACTCGAATGGACATCGGTCGCATCTTAAGAATGCGAACCTAGAAGTTTTAGAATGCGACAAAGACGTCTACTTCATACGAGTACTAGGTACTACACGCCAATTATCTATCAGATCGATTCACTGAATTACGCACTGCCGGTTGCCATTTCTGGTAAGTATCGGTAGACTTTCCTTATAATGACGATAGAATTATTTTGCTTATTGCCTAAAAAAAATTGTTTTAATCAATATAAGGGAACCCACAAATATTGGTTCTATTAGGGTGAGTCAGGGTTGCACGGCCAAACTTAAACCATGCCTAGAGAATTGGATTTTAAGCAGAAAGTTGTAAGTTGTGTCCGAAAAAGTTTATACAGTGTGACCCATTTAGAATGGAAACACCCCTATAAAATTTTAGGTTATTAACCGATTTCAATGATTTTTTTTTGAAATAATTAGGAATGAAATGTCTATTACGGGAGAAAATTTTAAATATTTATTTCAGATTTCAGGTCATATACGAGACTTTTTTCTTGATAGAAAATGGAGAATTTTTATTAGCGATTTTTTTATTGAAAAAATTACTACGCCACTGGATCTATAGTGCTTTCAAATAGCTGTGACCAAATTTTTTTTTTGATTTTTTTTTTTTTATTTTTTTTTTTTTTTTTTTTTTGATTTTTTTTTTTTGATTTTTTTTTTAGAAATTAATCAATTAATAAGTAATAATAAACAAGTAAATAGTAACACCATTTCTATGGCAACAGTTGATGCAGGGTGTTCTTTTGTGACCGTTAGCTTAGAGGATTTTTGAATTTTATTTTGTCATAACTTTGTTATTAATGAATGGATTTTCATGAAATTTTGGTCACAGCTATTTGAAAGCATTATAGATCCAGTGGCGTAGTAATTAATTTTTTCAATAAAAAAATCGCTAATAAAATTTCTCCATTTTCTATCAAGAAAAAGTATCGTAATATGACCTGAAAACTGAAATAAATATTTAAAATTTTCTCCCGTAATAGACATTTCATTCCTAATTATTTCAAAAAAAAAATCATTGAAATCGGTTAATAACCTAAAATTTTATAGGGGTGTTTCCATTCTAAATGGGTCACACTGTATTACACAACTTCATTCATTCTAGAAATATCAAAAATCAATTTTTCTACACATACTACTCTTTAGTATCCCCACAATTACAATGTACACATTGTAGTGAAAATGTACATTGTATTACATAATTTTCAGGGGTGAATCCCCATTTTATCTTCCCAAACTTTTTTGTAGTACAAAAAAGTATCCGCCGGTAGATTTTCACTACAATGTGTACAGGGTGCTGCATTTTCGATGGTTTTACGGGGTACAGAGAAAACGGTAATAGATAGAAAAAAAGTAGCATACGTGTTCTGAAGGCGAACTCTGTAACGAATAGCAAGGAAATTTCTTTGCTATCCTAGAAAACCCTTCTCCATTGTAATATATGGTACTCTCTACGTTTCGATTGGCGAAGATCGGCACTCAACGTAGCTATTCGGGTTGTGCAAAATAGAAAGGCCAAATGAGGTCTTGCTATGAATTTATCTCTCTTGGAGCTATGAAATTTTGTATTTGTCAATCTTTCTTTTCCGTCGTCTTCTAAAATTCAAATGTTTTGTTTTTTAACCTTTATGCCCGTCAGTGTCAACATTGTGTCAATAATAAGGTTGTGTTGGGGACCAATTGATTGTGTTTGCACCCCCCTTTCATTGTTTTTGAGTTTTTAGTAAAAGTGTTAATGCATCTATTAGTTGTTGTTTTTGAGGTGTAAGCTGCTCATGATGGAATGGTTGTGTTATGGCTATATGAGTTCCATCAACACATCCTAAAGTCCCATCCTACTTCCTTCACAAAATGCATAACAATTGGTAGCATGTTTACAAGGAACTGAGAAATATTAATGGTCTAACAAGAAAATAAGAAACTGACGACAGAACTACAATAAATACAACAACAATAATGGGAACAAAACGGACTATTTTAGAATGCAAACTTTGAAATATATGATTAATTACTGAGAAAGAAAGCAAAAAACGTAGAATTATTCAAATTATTGTCATTGATACTTGTCATTAACCCTGAATACGAGGAAACAAGTAAAAGCCCTAGATTTATTACTAGAAATTAGTCAATGTTTTTAGGACCGATAGCTTCCCGTTTTCTGTTGACGGTGTCAGCCGAATGTGATAGAAAATAGCTTAGAGAGTACCAACAGTTAATAGAAAGAAATTTTCTTTCTTGTCTATTTCTATGCGTTTTCTATTTCCTACATCGTTACGAAGTTCGCCTCCTGATCTCTTTTTCTGAGCTGAGATGACTGGCGAAAAGTGGGCGGCGCAAACTTCTTTTGTTTCAAAGATAGGGGGGGTTTTCGAAAATTGGTAATTTTTGAACCTCTTCTGTATTTCAGTTGCTCTTAAAGTTATCAAAAAATGAAGAACGGTTCCCGGTAGTAGTTTTCATGTAGAATCCAATGGCGTAGTCAGTTTTTTTCTATTCCGTTTGGTTTCTGACATATGACAGTAAGTTACATTTTTTTAAATGGAACATCCTATATATTTTTAAGTCATTTAATTCTGTTGATTTTTACCTTTTCAACGGTGAAACAACATAAGTTTGTAGAGGTTAATCCTGTTATTTTAAAAAAATACCTTTGCTAAGCTAAAAAAAGGCCAATATCTAAAATACCAAACAAAATCGGAAATCATATAAAACTATCACATCAGAAAATTAAATATTTTTAATAAATCTTATTAAAAATCTAAGTTACAAACAGTCCTACCGTCACTTTAATAAGAAAAGTGGTCATTTCTAATTTTCTACTATTTTTAAGGTAGAAGTTGAAAAAAACTGTTTATAAACGACATGTAACATGTTAATATGAACATATCCAAATTTTGTTTCGACTGTGGGTATTTTTATACATATTATTTAGCACGTTTTTGTTAAGGAAACGCTTTTTTTTTAATTACCAAGATTAACGTTTACAAACTTATATGTTTTAATACACCGTTGAAAAAGTAAAAATCAACAGAATTAAATGAACTAAAAATATATAGGGTGTTCCATTTAAAAAAATATAACTTACTGTCACATGTCAGAAACTAAACGTAATAGAAAAAAACTGCCTACGCCATTGGATTCTACGTCAAAACTTCTACCGGAAACCGTTTTTCCTTTTTTGATAACTTTAATAGCAAATGAAATACAGAGGAGGTTCCAAAATGACCAATTTTCAAAAGCCCCCCGTATCTTTGAATCAAAAGAAGCTTGCGCAGCCCACTCTTCGCCAGTCATCTCAGCTCAGAAAAAGAGATCAGAACACGTATGCTACTTTTTTTCTATCTATTACCGTTTTCTCTGTACCCCGTAAAACCATCGAAAATGCAGCACCCTGTACACTGTAATTGTTGAAATTCTAAAGAGTAGTGTATGTAGAAAAATTAATCTTGCTTTGTAAAGAATGAATGAACTTATGTAATAAAACCTTTAAAAATACTGAATCTTTATCACCCTGTATCTCGGTAACAACACATTTTCGGACATAACTTTTGGCCGTTTAACCCTGACTCACCCTGTATATTGGATATCTATAAAGTGTGGTCCAAATTGGTGATGCATGTATTGGGATCTCGAAAACGGTAAGAGCTACAGAGTCGGTTAAATGGGGAAAGTTTTAGAGAATTTTATGTGAAACTTATTTCCGGTTTCCAAATTAAATTATCTTTCTCCGTTTTCCGGAAAATTGGGAAAACGTCAGAGGCTGCATTTTAAACACTCTTTAACAAAGCCAAAGAGAGTTTTGACACTAAGACATTATTACGGCACTTTTTTACGTAGAACACGATGACGTAATTAGAAAAAATCTATCGTCATTGGTTTCCGAGATATGGATGATAACTTTGTAAATTCTTATGGCCGCCTTCAAGATGGCTATCAAATACCACTCCAAAAAGCTATAAAACTACAAAACCTGTTAAAATTGTCCATGAGCAGGATTTTTTGGTGCTAGTTCAGTCAAATACCAGTCTATGAAGCTATAGAAGTAAAAGATATTCTCAAAAGCAATACGGTGCTAAATCATTTTAAGTAAATTTTATAGGTGTTTCAGTTGAATTTTGACGTTTGTGACTTGAGAATTCATATGATTTTATCATTTTAAATGTTTTAAAATTCATGTTAATTAGACGTATTTAGCATTATAAATGGAAATTTAAAGGATTCGCAAAATATAAGAAAGTAGAATTAAAGCAAAACTCAAAAAATCTTAAAAAAGTGGAAAATTTTAGTGAAACCTTTTTTAAAACGTTTTTGGGGAAATTATGTTATTTAAGGGTTGGCAATACTGGTCTGAAATGTGAAGATTCAGTGATTGAATAAAACTTTTCAACTATTTCCTCATAGAAAAATGTCGATTTCTTGATTGCTGTTATAATAATCGAATTATCGATCTGCCATAATCGAAATATATTTCGATTGTATCATTCCTAACGCCCATCACTAAATTAAATTCATTTCTGGTGTAAGCGGCTACATAAGTCGCTGACGTTTATCGTAGCCGCTTAAACCAGAAATGCATTTAATTTTCTATAACATAAACATTAACGGCACCGCACTGCCGCTTGCCGCTCAGTCGCTCGCCGCTTACCGCTTCTATTGTGCCTTGCCTTCTACCGGAAGTTTCAAAACTTTTTGAATTTGCAATGTGCAAACGTATAATACGTTCAATGTGATCTAATTAATAGAAACCAAGATAGCTTTATACAAAGTAAATCAACGCAGGTGTCTTTGTATTTATTCATACACAGTTATTGATCATATTGAAAATAGGGAAGCAATTTCTTAACTCTTCGTATATTTTTTTGATCTTTTAAAAGCGTATATCTGTCTAAATCGTGATATATTACTGACAAATGCACTCCTTCAGGACAGTTTACTACTGACAAAAGTGTTGTTGGCCCCGATAAAAATCCGGTTTTTTATCAGTGTTGTTATGGAAATATGACCAGTGTGTTTGATACCCGTCACTGCCACACTGTCACCACATACTTATACAAAATTAATGAAAATGAGTTTATACAGGGTGTCCCACGACGAAAGGACATCGATTGATATTGGAAAAAAGTATAAATAGGAGAGTTTTGACAATTTGGCAGGATACTGATGTGGGCATGCCCAATCTAACTAAAAATATTTTCAAGATGGTTGCACTTCCGTTTATATACCGGAAGTCGATCACAACTTTCTTTTTTAAATAGAACACCCTTTATATTATTACACATTTGGGTTCTTCACAAAATTCTGACCAACTTTTGTGTATAATGCCCTATGCCTATCTCTAGCCGTTTTCGAAATATTTGATGTTTTTCCAAAAAACTGACAGTTGCAATGCTCAACATATTTTTGTACTCTGTCAAAACCGTATTTCATTTTGCAATAAAACTTTGGGTTATTGTAAATAAAGGATCGTTTTATTAAACTGAGGGTGCGTAATGACTCATTTGTATACAGGGTCGTCAAAAAAAAATCATAAACTTGCCACTAAAAAAAATGAAAAATGTCAAGTTTTTTAAATAGAAACCCACATTTTTTATGACGGAATCATTTTGAGGGTTGGGATTATCTGGTATTCTAGTTGGTTATGCTTTTGACACACGGTGATATTGGAGACCTGCAGGGCATGTTAATAACACTAGTTTTGAGGGTTTTGACAACTGCAAATGCGCCATCGCGGTTACGTTATTCAAACCAAGATTACGGAGAATGTGATAAAGTTGTGAGTAGAATATGGGAGGTATTTGCCGCTCGTTATCCAGAAAAACCAAAGCCATCACCAA
The DNA here is from genome assembly GCA_018691245.2 of Ips nitidus. Lineage (NCBI taxonomy): Eukaryota > Metazoa > Arthropoda > Insecta > Coleoptera > Curculionidae > Ips > Ips nitidus. The sequence continues at coordinate 12,495,329 of CM042789.1, read as the reverse complement.
AAGCTGTCAAGCAAATAATTGAACATTTTAAGAATACGGTATCTATGAAGAGAAAAGCTATTAAAACAAAATCAATCCTTAATAATACAAATGTAGAAATTGCAATTTTGGGCTATTTTGTTGCAAATCCAACTTCGTCAATAAGACACGTTTCCGTAGAATCAGGCATATCTAAAAGCACAATTCAAAGGATCCTGAAGAAACATAAATTTCACCCTTTTTCATTTAAATTAGTGTAACACTTAAAAGGGGTTGCCTTTCCGAAGAGAGTGGTTTTTAGTGAGTTTTTTTGTGACTAGTCACTATGGAGAAGAATTGTTTTTGAATAATATTATTTAGAGCGACGAGGCCAAATTTACTAAAAATGGAATGTTCAATAGACATAATTCACACTACTGATAATAAATAAATTCACACGTAATTAGAGAGAGAAATTTTCAAGAAATCTGGAGTTTTAATAATAAAAAATGTTTATTCTCAAATAAAACGAAATGGGTTGGATTTAGGTATAGGCAAGTAAATTGAAACGTATAGTAATTTTTTTTAATGCTCAAAATGATTCCGTCATAAAAAATGTGGGTTTCTATTTAAAAAACTTGAAATTTTTCATTTTTTTTAGTGGCAGGTTTATGATATTTTTTTGACGACCTTGTATACAAATGAGTCATTACGCACCCTCAGTTTAATAAAACGATCCTTTATTTACAATAACCCAAAGTTTCATTGCAAAATGAAATACGGTTTTGACAGAGTACAATGTTGAGCGTTGCAACTGTCACTTTTTTGGAAAAACATCAAATATTTCGAAAACGGCTTAGAGATAGGCATAGGGCATTATACACGAAAGTTGGTCGGAATTTTGTGAAGAATTCAAATGTGTAATAATATAAAGGGGTATTCTATTTAAAATAAGAAAGTTGTGATCGACTTCCGGTATAAACGGAAGTGCAGGCACCATCTTGAAAATATTTTAGTTAGATTGGGCATGCCCACATCAGTATCCTGCCAAATTTTCAAAACTCTCCTATTTATACTTTTTCCTTGTATACTGGTTGATGACACCTTGTATAATGGTTAAGATCGATTTGGTACAAAATCACATGAAGAAATACGAGATTAATTATTTCGGAGCGGCCAACCAATTCAGTTAACACTGGAAAGTCTATACGGCGTCAATTTAGCTTTTTTGCAATGCGCGAAACTACGTGTTGCGACCTGTGGATGCGACCATTCCGACGTTAAAAACTGCAGAATGCATAGAATATTGGGCCGTAAATATAAAAAAAACCAACGGGGAAAATTACAAGAAGAATTTAGTAAAAACAATTTGGAACAGCACTGCTAAAATGTTGCAAGAAAAATAGTTCAATGATTACAAAGGAGGATTAATCCATTTTCCGACCAGTGAGGTTGAACGTTGCCAAAAGTATTCTTATTCGTATTGTATCGTATTCTTTGAAATAAATATTGAATTACCTCAAGAGAGGGAGAAAGAGCATGAACAAATAAGACTATGGTTGCCATATCTGCAATGATTAGATTAATTCCGGTATTTGTCCATCCGAATTTAACTCGACCTTTTATTTATCTGATAAATTTTTCCTGTATTTGCACTCAATCAAAAATGACCACGTACACATCGTAACTTTCGATCGGATCCTTGAATCGGATAAAGCTCTATCCACTTGAAAATTTTGATCCGATAGAGTAATTCAGTCCAATCCTCTTTTTTCAAGTGAATTGGACCAACGAAGCGGATCGAGAAATCATGTTTTTAGTGAAGCGTACAGGTTTGAACACCAATCCGGATCGAAAATGACAACAATGACATGTGATCAACACATTAGTAAATAGATCAAACAAAAAATAGCAGTAATCAAAAACTATGGCAGTATGAGTACACTATAGGCGGGGGCATTATAGGCGGGCGTTATCATAACGCCATCAGGCCGAAACAGCCCGAGGGACAGGACATTATGTTCTCTCTAACGCCCTTAGTACATAAATAGCTATCACATACTGGCACTTGTCAGGGTATATGTCATGTAATAACCACCATAAATTATAATTTATAAACACCTTCCATTTCTACATCTAAGACTAATATTATTACTAATACTAATACTAAAATTAATTTTATTTTATAAACCAGGCTATAGGTAAGCAGCAACTCTCTTTATGTCACACAATTGACAAGACAAGAGGCATTACCTCTAATTATAAGGTTTTTCCTTTCAAAGAGTTTGCAAAGGTGCGGCCGCGCAACCACAACTTGTCGTGGAGGAGGATGCCCCGGCTGACAACGAAGTCTTCTACGTTCTTCTCGTCTTGCTTTTTCCGCCACATAACTATGCGTGCACGTCATAGACGATTATGATGTCATAGATGAGCAATGTAGCCTCTTAGTATTTGTGAAGTTAAAGAAATTTTGTTAAAATAGGTTTGTCAACTGACAGTATTTGAGCTCGCTTAACAAATTTTTATCAGCAATTCCATTTATTAGCTAGTTAACGACTACTTTACTTTTCTCTTATAACTTATAACCTCTATAAAAAATATGCCCTACATACTTGTTACATTTATTTTTATAGATTATATCCCAAATTGCAGTAAGTATCGAGATGATCAGCATTAGTTATTGGCTTGGCGTCTACAAGTGTGTTTGCTCGGTTCTCCTCCGAATAATTGTGCTGAAAGTATGTAAAGAGACCTTAGACAACCAAAAACTTGAACCATTTAACATTTTGTCACGCTACTTAAGGCCAATGTATATAAATAAATTCAAACGTTGATCAATGAAAGAAGAACGCGATTCATAGATCATAGTGTTACTGAGTTTTATTAAAGTTTTTGTAATTTTTAATAGTAAGAGCAGTGCAAGTGTGAAAGCTAGTTTAAAAGTAAGATAAACCACAACTTTCAAAGTGTCCTATTGAATCATTCTTAAGAAACCATCCAAATATTGGAATGATGACTAAAGGATATAGAATGAGGTCTCAGAAACTTAAAGGGCCCCTTTCACTAAGCAATCTGCAGCGAGATGCCAACTCCATTTGAAGTGAAAAAATGTGATTGTTATTATTATTTTTGGATACTCCTGGAAAGTTTTGCTTTTAGCAAAGCAAAACAGCAATCTTTAAACAAAAAAGTAAATAGGGTTCTAATAGCTATTTATGCACCAAGGGCGTTAGAGGAAACATAATGCCTGTGGTCCGAGGGACAGGTTTCGGCCTGATGGACATTATATACTCTCCCTAACGCCTGTAGTGCATACAATGTTTTATGTTTCACCTAATTCAGCAATTATTTACTTTTTTTGGCATTGAAAAGTAAGGTACACTTTTACCGGTATGTTGTTTAGTATTTATTTTACCTGAATGATGTGACTTTGATAGTCCTGTCAGTCAGTGAACATGGCAAATTTGGAAAAAAATTTAGAAAATATAAAACAAAAAGCAACAAAAGCTAAAGAAAGTTTATTACCGAAAAAGTCAAGAGCATCCTAAGGTAGGGAATACGTAGTTTTTATGGCATGAAAGAATAAAAATGCCATTGCTAATATTAAAAAAGGTTTCAGGGCGTTATAAGCGGGCGTTATGATAACTTCCACCTATAATGCCCTCAGGTTGTTATAAACACTATAACCTAAATCGTTTCCAAGGTATTATGTATTCATAAGGTATAGGTGAAACATAAAAAAACATAATGAAAATTTACGTATAAAACGATTGTGTATTCAACTTCTGTATGGTGTATAAAACATGGACTCCTTTTTCACTCAAACATAAAAATACACTTACCTAAAGATACAGAGGTTTAATCTAAATATATACTTACCTAAAGAAATCTCTGTTTGTTTAGGTAAGTGTATAACTGATTTTATGAGACCAATTTTATGGAGTGTGTACCTACCTATAGTAGTAAGTTGAGACTTACTTTACTTTTACAGTGGCTTATGCTAATTAACCAATTTTTGTTATTTTATTGACTAAATAAGACACAGTTTTAAATACTTAATATTTATTCATTTATTTTACTCGTATTATGTTACTATTGATATAATAAATACCAATTACCTATTGGGGTGCATTCCTCAACAGGATAGCCTTCGAGTCTGCCTGTGTGCTGGTAAGTTCTGGGTGACATTCAAGGCATTTTGAAATAAAATTAAATAAATTAATCTTAGCTAAGTATAACAGCTATGATTACCTTAGATTTAAGGTCTTGTACATATTCAACAAGGCCTATTGTTAAAGTTGACAATCTCCTCAAAATCTTCCATGAGTTGGCTGGTCTGTTAAATAGAGTTTGCTGCTTTCAGATAACTTGGCAGATCTAGTGATTCCTCATACGAAACATCACTACAACTTTAATAAGGCACACTATCGCTGACTTTCTGTTATATCATGAACCATTCCCCAACAAGTTCAACGGAATGCTTATGAATGTGCATTCTACATTGAGTTGGTGGTGCCACTACCTAGAGACACTCTTACTATGGTCATTTATGGTGTAAATCGAGCACTAATTGTTTATTAGTTTGCTAAAATCTCACTATACCCCTAAAACACAAACATAATATAGGATATTAATATTTTGACTTTTTTTTTAATGTTAGATTTTGAAAACTAACTTTGATATTAGGGACTACTTGCAAGTCGTCAGGAATTTGAACAAATAAGTTAAAATAGTATCTCTGCTGTGGAAAAAAAATTTCACTCCTTAGTGGGCCATTGAATGCATCCCTGATGTGATCCAGCATCCAGCATTGGGTGCAAGATGTCACAAATGATCAGTCTTATTCACAAAGCGTTTAAAAAACATTTAATTAATATAAAAGACACTAATGAAAGATACAAATACAAATTAGAACTAAAGAGTTGTATAAAATTAAGAAATATGATTCAATTAAACACACAAAAAATAAACAAAATACAAAAACGACTCAAACATAAGCACGCATTTAAAATGTTCTAACCTACTACTTAATCAATTACCATACCTAATTAATATTATTATTTTATTAAGTATTTCAAATCATATCAAAAAACAAAAAAACACTTTTGCGTGGCATTTTTTCGAGCTCTACAAGATGGTGTCTATGAAAATTTATTACATAGTTTCGTTTCTTTAAAACCATCGTCAAGTTTCGTTTTTCATATGACCCAAAAAAAGGGTAATAATTTATAAAAAATGACAAAAAAACATTTTTTATAAACTAAAGCCTTTTTTATTAGCAAACGGTAACAAAATTGTACCTGTAAGTTTTAACTTTTGCCAATAAGTATTTAATACACATCACATGATGAGAAATAATTTTACAAACGAAGAATAGTATATTACATCCTGTGTGGAAAGTGTTTGATTTCTGTCGAGATATTAGGTAGTTCGCCGAGTGAACTATTTTGAGACAGAAATTAAACTTTCCACCGTGGTTTGTATACTATTTTATTTTCAACCATTTATCAAAGTCTCATCGAACTTTTAATAAATCAGTTGAAATATTGATTGCTAATAGTCTCTAACAATAAGGTGATTTGTTTACAATCTTGACAACGTCATTATTGTGCCGTTGTGTCTGAGCTGAAACGTTTTTAAAGAATGTGCTTTTAACATGGAGATTTCTGAAGACGCATATGTTACTTGTCATCATCTGAACTGCGAGCTGTTGCAGAGGTCGCGGAAGAACTGTAAAAAGTAAGCCCAGATATGACAAAAAGCATATTGATAATCAACCGGGTGGAAAGTACTCACTTTCCACCTGGGTGGAAAGTAAAAGCAGATAATTTTTATCTTTCCACCTGGTTTATAAGAATAGTATATTGTACAACAAGGGTGAATAAGATGTCCCTATCGCATGAGGACGAAAATTTGAGCACGACACGGAAGGCGGCTGAAAATTGCCTTTTCATATCGCACAGTTGCGGAAAGTCTAGGATTCTGTATTTGTTCAACCGTTGGCAATTGCCTACTTATCCGTTCTCAAAACTATTAAGGAATGATCCAATATCCCTGTAGGAGTAGAAAAATAACGTTTTTCCACTACTAACATGATAAACATACCATTATTGACCGATTACTAACTTAAGAGTCGACAATATAAACGTCTATGACGCGTGCAAACCGCGCTCAATTACCTTAGGATTTGCCACTAGTTTATTTAAACAAGTAGAAAAACTGAAAACCTTCAGATATTTGGATAGCTAACCTGACAACCTTTTTCACAAAAGTTAGAAAAAGCAAGTTTAGAATCAAAATAATGATAAGATATATATAAACAATCTTTATTTTCAATAGAAAAAAGGCTATCGACCACTTGGTCTTTCTGCCTATGTTTACAGTGGGATTTTTTATGGTTTTAGTATACATGTTAACTTATTTCTAATTATTTACAATTTATTTACAAAAAAAAAAAAAAATCTTAGTTAAAGTGCTCTAGTAGGGTGGCAGTGGGAAAGAGGTAACGGGATTGTCTGGTTTGTCTTGTTATGCACAGTGGGTTTATTATTGTCCAGTTGTTTGGATTATTCTTCCATTTGTTCTGTAGTTGTATAAGTCTGTCTGTTATTTTGGTCATGTTTGTACGTTCGTAGAGAAGTTGGTTGGATGGGTTGTGTAGTGGGTTTTCTGGGTGTCTTATTTTGGTTATTAGTCTTAGAGCAATCTGTTCCGTAGTCTGAGTGTATCTTTTAGTTTTGTCAGTAGCATTTGCTCTAAGTAAGTGTCCGTAGTCTAGAACTGGTCTACAGATGGATTTGTATACCAGGTGTCCAAGAGCACCCTGGACATAGGAGATTAACATGGGAAAACGGTTTTGATTTTTTTGCGCCTGTACGGTTGATTTGATTGAAAAATCCTATTAATGAAACTTGTAGTACCTATCACGGACTAGTTTTCTGTATTTTTTTCGTATCTCTAACTTGAGCCCTTTCGTCGTAAAACACGAACAAAAATGAGAAAATTTAAACTTTTGGCCTGCACTGTATAGGCGGTTGTCGGGCAACGGGTAAACATTTCATTGTTGCTGGTACGGTTGCTCGACAACCGCTTATACAGTGCAGGTAAAAAGTTAAAATTTTCGCATTTTTGTTCGTATTTTACGACGAAAGGGCTCAAGTTAGAGATCTGAAAAAAATACAGAAAATTAGTCCGTCATAGGTACTACAACTTTCATTAATACGATTTTTCAATCAAATCAACCGTACAGGCGCAAAAAAATCAAAACCGTTTTCCCATGTTAATCTCCTATGTCCAGGGTGCTCTTGGACACCTGGTATTTGTGTGGCGGTTTTCGTGTAATGATAAGATTAATCAATAAATTCTATTCTGCAGCTGATAAGGAGAGAGTAGTCGATTATTTGATAATAATCAACTTTCTGGTGACTTGTGAATTCAAACTATACAAAAATTAAAGACGGCATAGGTTTATTAATCAATTCTTCTTCTTTCTTTCTAATATGGGTGACCATATAGGTAGGCTAATGCCTGTTTTGTCCTATTATGACTCTTCGGACATTGATGTCCAGCACTCTTTCCAGCCGTTTGGAGGTCTGCCTTGAGTTCGTTTTCCGACAGGAAAATTGCGATTTTTACATTTGCAATTTTTACAAGTCTGTTGTCTTCCATTCTGTTTACGTGTTTATTCCAGTATTTTCTTCTCTGTCTTACCCACCTTCCTATGTCTTGTATCTCGATCCGTTGTCTAAGGTCTTCGCTTCTGATTTTGTGTTTTTCCGTGTATACTTCTTATTATTTTCATTTCAACCGTTCGCATCATTTGTAATGTTTTCGATGTGTCTGGTCTTGTTTCGGCTGCATACGTTATGACAGGTCTGATTGTCGATTTATATACTCTTATTTTACAGCTTATGTTGAGGTATCTGTTTTTTCACACAATGTCTCTTAGGCATCCCGATATTCCAGACGCCTTTATAGTTTGTTCTCTAACTTCATTCTGTAGATTTCCATAACTTGTTATCTCAGCTCCTAAGTATTTGAACTGATTTACTTGTTCTACAATTTTCTGGTCAATCTCCAGTTTGCATCTTGTTGGCTCTTTTGATGATACGAGACATTTGGTTTTGTCTGTGTTAATGACCATATTTAATTGTTTTGCTGATTGATTAAAGGAGTGAAGTAATCTATGAAGGTCGTCTTCAGAATCCGCAATGAGTACCGCATCATCTGCGTAGCAGACTACATTGAAGTAAGTGTTCCCCATTTTGTACCCTGCTCTTTTAGATAGATCTCCGACAATTTTGTCCATAATCATGTTGAATATAAATGGGCTGAGTCACCTTGTCTTATTCCTGTGCGTATTTGCACTTCTTCAGTTAATAGATGTCCTACTTTTATACTACTCCGACAGTGGTTATTAATCTCGTATATTAGTTTTATTCATATCTGGTTCACTTCCTTTTCTCGTATTATTTCAACCACAGGCGTTAGGGAGAGTATAATGTCAAACAGCCCGAGGGACATGTTCCCTCTAACGCCCTTGGTACATAAATAGCTATAAAGGAACAAATTGACAGTGATTAACCTGTATATTTAAATGGTGGCCAAAGCCGGTGTTTTTTGACATGTTAAAGGACGATTTGCATATTCCGGAACGTCAGCGTCCAGTCAAAAATGTGTAGTGTGGTCTCAATGGTGATATTCGCATAGTGAAGCACCGTCACGGGACATCCGTCAGTGTAGTTTGGATGGGTTTGGTTTTGACCGGACGTTGCCGGTCTGTGACGTGACGCAGACGTTCCGGAAAATGTAAATCGCCTTTTGTTGATGATTTCTGCTATGTAAATCATACCACCAACTGGCCAACCACATTTGACCACTATTGCCACCCTGATTTATAATCACTCCTAGTTTTTAAATAGAGTATAATTGATCATTTCTATGACTAGTTTTAAGTAGTATAATAGTTATTTACATAACAAGTAGGATATGAATGTTATTAACGCACGCATGTGAAAATTTGCACGACGAGGCCGCAGGCCAAATCGTGTAATCACACAGTGCGTTAATAACATATCCTACGTGTTACGTACAACATTTTATCTACAACGATTATTATTTTAATGATTAATTGAAAAAAAATAAGAAAAAAAATATATAAAAAAAATAAAAATATTTCCAGCAACTTGTTAGGCATGTCAACATCTGGCATTAATTTATCCAATTGCAAAGAGTTTACCATTAATATTTATCCTAATAATAATTGAGTTTTTATGTAATTGTATGTCGTTTTTTAATTAAAAAAAATCTAACTAAAAGTTACTTTTAATATTAATATTAACAAGAAGCAAGATAGTGGAGACCAACAGAACTCCAGATGTACAAACAAATTGTTCACCGAGTCTCAATGNAATNCATNTCCNCGNTANGTAGAGNTCCTNGGCGCAAGTCATANCTAGGAAATTCCTCATACNCNTATNAGGTCTATNANGTTCGNGAGGANNACACCATGAGATAAGGTNCCNGTGNNGTTNNTNGGATGTTGATNGANANNNGCNACAGATGCANCAANGCTGGGGANCNTAGCAGTACCANACGCNNTGCTNNATNCCGGTATTTCTTCGCGTTANNGNGACTCCACTNCNGGNTGCGATCGGATCGGCCGCCCCNNTCTTTTCANGTAANNTNCCGNTTTCTTNNCCGCTTGCCTCGCTAAANTACGNNGTTTATTCGCTTAGGATCTCTCCGNANNANTGNGCTGNGTTTCTTTGTCGTCTTTANTTNGNACTNNGCCATNTCTGGCATCATNCGTCAGGCTTGCACCGCATACACTAAAGTNGGATNTGNNCAATGTNTNCCCNAAGAANNTNGCTGNCNCANGTCTANACCATTTGGNNAGGNAAATTTTCATACCAATTTTTTAAATTTAATAAAAACATTCATATTTAAAATTTTATTAAAAATGAAACTAGGGGTTTAGGCTGTCGATTAATAAAAAATGCATTTCTGTTTAGACGTACCTCATAAAATATTGCGTCTTTTTCGAAAACACCCAGTAATTTCTTTTGTAGACCAAACATTTAAAATCTTCCAAACCTAGACAGATCAACCAAGCTTATGAAATGACATGTGGAAGAATGTTCTAAAATTATCTCAGCTATCAAATGCACTGGGTTAAAAACCCTGTATATCTGTGCAAAATCACTGTGAGGTAAAATTAATTCGTTTTTTAACCGTTTTTTGTTTTGCAAAGTGGATTTTGAAGTGCAAAGTGGAATTGTTTTTAGTTTTAGTACTCTCAGGCAACGTCCATAAAACGTTTTAAAATTTTGCAGAAACATATCTAAATATTCAAACATTTATATGATAAAACACAAAAAAGGCTTGTGCTAAATATGAATGGGTTTCTAAATTTTCTTAAAAGGTTATTATCTATATTTCTATGTTAAACCATTTATTCAACGCACGGAAAAACTCGTTTTTCATTATTTCTAGGTAATAGAAATGAAAATACAATGTTTTAAACGAATTATAATAAAAAACATTTTGTTTAACTGTTAGGAATAAGGTAATGTAAAAAAGACAAAATTAAAGAGAAACTAGAAATAATAAAAATTGTAGCTACAAAACCACGTAATAATAGAATCATTGACAGCAACAACAATATTTTGTTTCTAAATACTTTTATAATAACGGGCGTTTAGAATAATAATAATAAAATAAAAACAAAAAAAACTTACTTGGGAAGCTCAACAAAAAAAAACGTGTCACACGTGAAAAAAAATCACGAAGTGTCATCGAAGCCCATGCATGCTACACTTAGCACCCCCAAAGTTATTAAGAAAGTTGAATCAGCGCGCGCTTTTTCTTTAGTACTGTCTGCCCAATCTATCGAGCACTGGTCCACTACTAACCGGATTCTCCGTTTGACAACTCCATAAAATAACAACACACGATTTGCCATCGGCGAGGACCCGAGAATACTCTTATCTTGCAGCACCCCGGCGCCTGCTGTTGCGGAAATAGCGGGAAGATTAGGCGCCAGCGCCACTGAAACAGATACAAGCGACATTACTCGAATGGACATCGGTCGCATCTTAAGAATGCGAACCTAGAAGTTTTAGAATGCGACAAAGACGTCTACTTCGTACGAGTACTAGGTACTACACGCCAATTATCTATCAGATCGATTCACTGAATTACGCACTGCCGGTTGCCATTTCTGGTAAGTATCGGTAGACTTTCCTTATAATGACGATAGAATTATTTTGCTTATTGCCTAAAAAAATAGTTTTAATCAATATAAGGCAACCCACAAATATTGGCTTCTTTAGGGTGAGTCAGGGTTGAACGGCCAAACTTATACCATGCCTAGAGAATTGGATTTTAAACAGAAAGTTGTAAGAAGTTGTGTCCGAAAAAGTTTATATTACACAAAATTCTTATGGCCGCCTTCAAGATGGCTTACAAAGTTATCATCCATATCTCGGAAACCAATGACGATAGATTTTTTTTAATTACGTCATCGTGTTCTACGTAAAAAAGTGCCTTAATAATGTCTTAGTTTCAAAACTCTCTTTGGCTTTGTTAAAGAGTGTTTAAAATGCAGCCTCTGACGTTTTCCCAATTTTCCGGAAAACGGAGAAAGACAATTCCACTCATGTACAAAAAATGCCATATATACGTCATCAAAACACGGTTTGCTATCGGCTAATAAGGAAGGAAGAGAGTTTGCTAGCGGATAAAAAAATCGGATAAATTTTGCTGTTGATTTCATCGTTTCCACGGATTTTCACTACACTTCTATTGTTGCAATGTCTCACCTTAAGATTTTTGCTGGCATTGTCAATTTTGATGTTTGTTCGTATTGTTTTGGTTATGGCTCGCTGCGGATAGAGTTCTACTGCAGAAAATCAAAAGAACCAGAAGAATGTATTTCTGCCAGTACAAGGAAGTCGCAGTCTTATTATATTATTGACTATATTCATGGAATTGTCTTATCAAATACCATTCGAGCTCAGATTTTGAACAGGATAATTTTTCCGCTTGTCTTCTCATACTTTCTTTATGGTACAAAACTCGACCTGTTTGGCAAAATCACTCGAGCTGCGCAAAGACAAGCACAAAAAGTATCCGGCTAAATCTGAGCTCTTATGGTATTGCCCCCGATAATTTAATTTGGAAACCGGAAATAAGTTTTACATAAAATTCTCTAGTGTTTCGATTCAATCGATTATGAAAATGTATCGATTATAAGTGAAAACAAAACTCGAGTCGATCTCCACAAAATAAATGGTATATATTTTGTGGAGATCTTTGTTTTCACTTATAATCGATACATTTTCATAATCGATTGAATCGAAATAATCGCTTTGAATAATGGACTGATCACTCGATAGATCGATTATAAATAAATCAGGATGCAAGGTGCCGGGTATTATCGATAGTTATTCATAATCGAAAGAATAATTGTTTTAAACTTTGGATCATCAAATAAAAATTTGTTTGATCGATTATGAACACTAAGAAACAAATAACAAACAACCTAAAAATTTAATTATAGATGAGGCAATAGAAAAATGAAAATAAAAGTAAAATTGTAATGAAAAAGATATAATATAATCCAAATTTTTGACAAATAAAATTGGTGATAATTATATTCGATCTTTGATATTTGACTGAACCTCTGGGTGAGTTCGAACCATATTTGGATATTTGATGAAAAGTTTTTGTTTGAAACCTGAATAAATACTAATACAACGCTCCATTAAACTTATTCATTAAAGCAGTAGAAATATTAAAAAACCGTTTAAATTATAGTGTTGAACTCCGTTAAATGTACTTTATAACTTCATAAGTTCAATTTTGATAGGTAACACGTCTTTTGGACATATTTATATCTGTCACAGTAGTGGTGACTATCAAATACCACTCCAAAAAGCTATAAAACTACAAAACCTGTTAAAATTGTCCATGAGCAGGATTTTTAACAAATGCGACGTAAACCTGTTTTTTTGGTGCTAGTTTATTGCTGGTATCAAATACCAGTCTATAAAGCTATAAAAGTAAAAGACATTCTCAAAAGCAATATGGTGCTAAATCATTTTAAGTAAATTTTATAGGTTTTTCAGTTGAATTTTGACGTTTGTGACTTGAGAATTCATATGATTTTATCATTTTAAATGTTTTAAAATTCATGTTAATTAGACGTATTTAGCATTTTAAATGGAAATTTAAAGGATTTGCAAAATATAAGAAAGTAGAATTAAAGCAAAACTCAAAAATCTAAAAAAAGTGGAAAATTTTAGTGAAACAAAAAAAAACCTTTTTTAAAAAGTTTATGGGGAAATTATGTTATTTAAGGGTTGGCAATACTGGTCTGAAGTTTGAACATTCAGTGATTGAATAAAACTTTTCAACTATTTCCTCATAGAAAAATGTCGATTTAATAATCGAATGATCGATCATTCTGCCATAATCGAAATATATTTCCATTATATCATTCCTAACGCCCATCACTAAATTAAATGCATTTCTGGTGTAAGCGGCTACATAAGCCGCTGACGTTTATAGTAGCCGCTTAAACCAGAAATGCATTTAATTTTCTATAACATAAACATTAACGGCACCGCACTGCCGCTTGCCGCTCAGCCGCTCGCCGCTTACCGCTTCTTGTGTTTTTGAACTTGCAATGTGCAAACGTATAATACGTTCAATGTGATCTAATTAATAGAAACCAATATTGCTTTATACAGAGTAAATCAACGCAAGTGTCTTTGTATTTATTCATACACAGTTATTGATCATATTGAAAATGGGGAAGCAATTTCTTAACTCTTCGTATAATTTTTTGATCTTTTTAAAAGTTTTGTCTGTCTAAATCGTGATATATTACTGACAAATGCACTCATTCAGGACAGTTTACTACTGACAAAAGTGTTGTTGGCCCCGATAAAAATCCGGTTTTTTATCAGTGTTGTTATGGAAATATGACCAGTGTGCTACACTGCCACACTCTCACCACTTACTGACAAAAATTAATGAAAATGAGTTTAGATAATGGTTAAGATCGATTTGGTACAAAATCACATGGAGAAATACGAGATTTAATTATTTCGGAGAGCCAACCAATTCAGTTAATACTGGAAAATCTATATGGTGTCTTCTAGGTGTGTTATTTTATTTTTTTCATACTCAATTTACGTCATAAAATGTAGAAGACGAGAGGTTTATAACAAGATTATTACATAAACATTTCTTAACGTGAATTTTATGAGAAAATTTCTTAAAATAACTGCCTTCAAAAAAGACGAAATTAATATAATTATTGCATACCTTGGCCATAACTCTACTGTTCATAATACTTTTTAAAGTTAGGGTGGTTTCAGCTAAGATCTAAGCATTGCAAAAGGTACTAATCTCTGCGGAACAACACACTAGATGCTAATTACACACTATACTAATTATTAAATGACTGGGAGATGTCCTCAGATAAGCGCGTCAAGTAAGACTACAGCATTTTACCATCCCATCGCTATAGACTCGAGGTCAGGAAAATGGGCATTAGGTACCTCCAATTATAAGGTTTTTCTTTTCAAAGAGTTTGCAAAAGTGCGGCCGCGCCCACTTGTCGTGGAGGAGGATGCCCCGGCTGACAACGAAGTCTTCTACGTTCTTCTCGTCTTGATTTTTTCTTTCTTCGTTAGCTGGATGTCTTGGTTAAGTTTTTAACTATGTCTGTCGGGTGATGGGGTCATTTCTGACATCCCAGGAGGCGTCGATGGCTGCTCTCAGGGCTTTATTTTCACCGCTTGAAGGCGCTTCGTGTGTGTTTTCGCTGCATACGCCATGCTGCTGAAGCGTATATCCAGTTATTGAATCCAGATTTATTGATTTATGATTGTCATGAGACGAATCAACTTGGCTTTGACGCTGGTTTTGGCCAAAAATGACTGGCCTAGCTGGGCTCGGCCGGTGACAATTTTGACGTCACCAACAGTCTACAGATGATAATACTCTATGGCGCGATAAAAAAATCCGCCACATAACTATGCGTGCACGTCATAGACGATTATGATGTCATTGATGAGCAATATAGCCAAACCTCTAAGCATTTGTGAAGTTAAAAACATTTTGTTAAAATAGGTTTGTCAACTGACAGTATTTGAGCTCGCTTAACAAATTTTTATCAGCAATTCCATTTATTAGCTAGTTAACGACTTATACTTTTCTCTTATAACTTATAACCTCACTAAAAAATATGCCCTAGATACTTGTTACATTTATTTTTATAGATTATATCCCAAATTGCAGTATCGAGTATCGAGATGATCAGCATTAGTTATTGGCTTGGCCTCTACTTGGTTCTCCTCCGAATAATTGTGCTGAAAGTATGTAAACCAACCTTGGACAACCAAAAACTTGAACCATTTAACATTTTGTCACGCTACTTAAGGCCATCAATGTATATAAATAAATTCAAACGTTGATCAATGAAAGAAGAACGCGATTCATAGATCATAGTGTTACTGAGTTTTATTAAAGTTTCTGTAATTTTTAATAGTAAGAGCAGTGCAAGTGTGAAAGCTAGTTTAAAAGTAAGATAAACCACAACTTTCAAAGTGTCCTATTGAATCATTCTTAAGAAACTATCCAAATATTCGAATGATGACTAAAGGATATAGAATGAGGTCTCAGAAACTTAAGGGCCCTTTTCACTAAGCAATCTGCAGCGAGATGCCAACACTCCATTTGAAGTGAAAAAATGTGATTGTTATTATTGTTTTTGGATACTCCTGGAAAGTTTTGCTTTTAGCAAAGCAAAACAGCAATCTTTAAACGAAAAAGTAAATAGGGTTCTAATAGCTATTTATGCACCAAGGGCGTTAGAGGAAACATAATTCCTATGGCCCGAGGGACAGGTTTCGGCCTGATGGACATTATACTCTCCCTGACGCCTGTGGTGCATACAATGTTTTATGTTTCACCTAATTCAGCAATTAGTTACTGTTTTTGGCATTAAAAAGTAAGGTATACCTTTACCGGTATGTTGTTTAGCATTTATTTTACCTGAATGATGTAACTTTGATAGTCCTGTCATTCAGTGAAAATGGCAAAAGTTGGACAAAAATTTAGAAAATATGAAACAAAAGCTAAAGAAAGTTTATTACCTAAAAAGTCAAGAGTATCCTAAGGTAGGTAGGGAATACGTAGTTTTTATGGCATGAAAGAATAAAAATGCCATTGCTAATATTAAAAAAGGTTTCAGGGCGTTATAATAACTCCCGCCTATAATGCCCTCAGGTTGTTATGAACACTATAACCTACATCGTTTCCAAGGTATTATGTATTCATAAGGTATAGGTGAAACATAAAGAAATATAATGTAAATTTACGTATAAAACGATTGTGTTATTTTTCAACTTTATGGTGTATAAAACATGGACTCCTTTTTCACTCAAACAAAAAAATACACTTACCTAAAGATACAGAGGTTTCATCTAAATATATACTTACCTAAAGAAACCTCTGATTCTTTAGGTAAGTGTATAATGTGACCAATTTTATGGAGTGTGTACCTACTGTTCGGGCTTTGCTGGCCCTAATGTTAATTGAGTGGACTGTATTAAATGAAAACGGATTGTTACTGATAAATGAAAATGCCCAGCTCCACCTTGAACGGTATATTAATGAAATAAACGTATTAATAACGATGGGGGGCTGGGGTGTCTACTAAAAAATGCCAATAAACCGTGGCAAACGATACCATCGGCTTGGGGCTTAATAGACAACTACTGCGGCGGTGCGGCGGACCGCCGTAACAGGTGATGGCGCTGGCGCATCGGGCGTTGGCTGCTTGTTGCCAACGTGTGGTCAGAAAACACGGCGCTGTTGCCACTAATAAAAATTCAGCTAGGCGATTCCAAACGTAAACATGCCCCCCACCTTGAAATATTAATTGAAATTTCAACAAAGTCAAACTTATACTAAAATAACATTATATGAACAACTTAAAACTAAACAGTCAAGTTGCAAATAACTTAAGGAAGAGGACAACATTTTACAACGGGGCGCTTAATTATACCCTTATGTGTCCTTAACGATATAACGCGTACAATTCCGTCACTTCCCGGGTGAAGCTCAATTACTCGGCCGACGAGCCACTTACATGGAGGTAAATGGTCTTCGCGCACTAACACTAAAGTGTCTAAGGTAACATTTTTCTCTGGAAGCTTCCACTTGATACGCTGTTGGAGTTGATTTATATACTCATTCGACCATCTGGTCCAGAAATGCTGTTTCATTGCTTCTATTTGCTCGAAATGAGTCAACCGATTCGTTGGAATGTCCTTAACGCTCGGGAATGGTAGAGACTGGAGCGAACGACCGATGAGGAAATGCGCGGGTGTTAGCACCTCAAGATCATTAGGGTCCGAAGAGAGCGGTGTTAGCGGCCGCGAGTTTAATATACCTTCTATCTGTGTTATGACAGTAGAAAAGCTTTCAAAAGTGAGCAAAGTATTTGATAAGACGCGACGTAAATGATGTTTAGCGGATTTTACTCCAGCCTCCCATATGCCACCATGATGCGGAGCGTATGCTGCGATAAAATGCCAATTGATATCATGGGACATAAATTGCTCTGTTAAGCTAGATTTATTGTCGCGAAGAAATTTTCCGAGTTCCTTCAGCTGATTGCTTGCACCAACGAAATTAGTACCATTATCGCTGTAAATATTCAAAGGCCTTCCTCGTCTAGAGATAAACCGCAGTAAAAACTTCAAGAAATGAGCTTGTAGACAGTTCTGTCACAACCTCAAGGTGAACTCCCTTTGTGGATAAGCAAATGAATAATGATAGATAACATTTTATGGTTTTAGATCCACGACCCTTGCGGTCTTTGATGTAGAATGGCCCAGCGTAATCTACGCCGACTTCGGAAAATGGCAAACTAGGTGTGACTCGCGACTTAGGTAGATTGCTCATCAATGGAGTAGGATTCCTTGCAGTGTAGCGAAAACATACTAAGCATTCTCGGACAGTCCGTTTGGCTAATCTTTGACCGGCAACAGGCCAAAAATTATTACGAATGTGGGCCAAAAGCATTTGAGGTCCGCAATGTAGAAGCATTTTATGTTCATGTTTGAACAATAGTATTGTGAAAGGATGCCTTGCTGAAAGAATCGCCGGGTGCTTTTTATCGAATGAGTAAGATGAATTTTTTAACCTGCCTCCAACTCGAATAAGTTCATCATCAAGAAAGGGAACCAAGCTAAGAAGACTACTCTTTCTGGAAACCACACCCCTAGCTATTAAATCGTGCATTTCAGATGGAAAAGATTGCCTTTGGGCAAGTTTTACTAAGACCAGTTTAGCTTGGCGAAGTTCTTGAATTGTCAAATGACCGGTGGATCTTTGAGATTTAAGATGGAGTGTTTTTCCTAGTCGTATAAATCTTAAAACAGTAGGCTGTAGTACGCACTAATCGTATAAAAGACGAAAAACGATTAAAAGGAAAGGTGTCGTTATAGTCTACTTCGACAAAAACTTGACTTGTTTTACATTTTGTCTCCGGAAGCTGCTCAACTGGAAAGGGACTTTGTGAGGTAATGTCAATAGGCCACGTTTCTTCAGAGGTTTCGAGCCATTCAGGACCACAAAACCATAGTTTTGAAAGAACTAATTCATTTGGAGACAAGCCTCGGGAAAGGATATCTGCAGGATTGTCCTTGCTAGGTAAGTATCTCCAAGAACAAGTTGAAGTAAGAGACTGAATAATAGCTACTCGATTAGCTACGAATACTTGCAAATTACTTGGAGATGATTTTAACCAAGCTAGGGCAACTGTTGAGTCTGACCAAAGAAAGGTATCGATAGAATTCATATCCATGGCTGTGTTAACCTTGTGAAATAAGTTTGCCAGCAGAACAGCAGCGCAAAGTTCTAAGCGGGGAATGGTTAAGGATTTTAGTGGTGCAACGCGTGTTTTAGATATTAATAATTTTGACCTAGCAGATCCATCGGATCTTAAAACTCGCACATAGAGACAGGCGCCATAAGCGGCATTTGAAGCATCACAGAACCCGTGTAATTGCATAGAAGCAGTGCGTTTGCTAGATACCCACCTAGGAATGGACAAATCCTTTAATCGTGGTAATTGAGAGGCAAAACCCGTCCATTGTTTTGCTTGGTCAGGAGGGACAGGCTGGTCCCAGGTTAACTTCAATGACCATAGAATTTGAAGAATTATCTTAGCTTTTATAATGACAGGACTGATTAATCCTAAAGGATCATAGATCTTTGATATTTCTGATAGTATTACTCTTTTAGTAACGGGTTTAACTAAATTTAGAGAAGATACTGAAAAGTGAAAAGTGTCTGATTGACAGGACCATAGCATGCCAAGTGTTTTACTGACTTCAGACGAGCAAAAAAAATAAGAATCTTGAGAAGATTCTGAAGGGTCAAGTTGTTTTAGCGCTTCAGTACTATTGGATTTCCATTTGCGAAGATCAAAACATCCTTTTTTTAAAATTGATAATATTTCACTGCTTAACTGAACCAGCTCAGGTAAAGAATCAGCTCCTGTAAGCAAATCGTCCATATAGAAATCTTTACTTATTATGTTGGAAGTTCGAGGATGAGAATGTTGATGTTCGATTGACAACTGCTGCAGACAGCGTGTAGCCAAAAAAGAGGCACTAGCAGTGCCATAAGTTACCGTATTTAAGCAAAAGGTTTGCAAGTCATCAGTCGGGTTTTCTCGCCATAAAATAAGCTGTAAGGGTCTAAATTTGTCCATGACTAGTATTTGGCGGTACATTTTACATATATCAGCTGAAACAACGTACTGATATTGACGAAATCGAAGCATAATAGATAAAAGATCATCTTGAACTTGAGGACCTACCAGTTGAATGTCATTGTATGACACGCCTGATGAAGACCTGGCGGAACTATTGAAAACCACTCTAAGTTTTGTTGTTAGGCTTTGTTCCCTCAGAACCCCATGATGAGGTGAATAATATTTAACTTCTTGGTCACTAGAAGGCGAGTAGTGAGACATGTGTCCTAACTCCAAATATTCTCGCAAAAACTCAGAATATGATTGTTTTAGAAGTGAATCTCGTGCAAGTTTTCTTTCAAGGGAGTGAAATTGTTTAGTGGCTAGCGACAATGAATCCCCTAACACCTCGGGTGATTGCTTTAGTGGAATGGACACTATAAAACGACCATCTTTAGAACGAGAAACATTGTCACAAAAGTTTTTTTCAGCTTCGAGCTCCTCCTTTGATCGAACTGGTTCAGAAGAAAGCTCTTCAATTTCCCAGAATTTCTGAAGCTGAGCTTGAACATCTAAGTTTCTCGAAAGGAGACACAATGACACTTTATTAGGATTGGGTAATGATAATGGACCAGAAATAAACCAACCTAACTTGCTTTTTTGAAGATATGGCATGCCGGAACCCAAAGAAATTCTTTCTAGGCATAGCAAGTCCCAAAAAACTTCAGCACCTATTAGGAGATCAATTTTGTTTGGTTCGTAGAAAGTAGAGTCGGCCAAAAGGCAGTGTGAGGGTATATTTAGGATACTTGGATCGAAAGTTGAGTTTGGTAGTTCATTTGTTATTTGAGAGATAACCAGACAATTCAGATTTTTAGCATAGTTAAAATGACGTGACCTTAATGCAATGTTACAGGATGCAGTAATGTTGGAGCCTGTCTGGCCAATGCCTGAAATGGATGAACTAATTTTTTGTTGCTTAATGCCCAAAATGCTTGCAAACTCTTTAGAAATGAAATTAGACATAGAGGCATTATCTAAAAGAGCCCGACATAAATGTAATTTGCCGTTTGTGTCAAAAACTTCAACCACTGCAGTAGCAAGAATAACTTGGCTCTGAATTGTTTGATTATGCAAAGAAACTTGTGGAGTATTCGAACTTACGTTCATGTTAATGTTTGTTACTTTGGTCGTTGTGCAAAAGTGAATTGTGCTTTTTTTGAACAATGCTTGCAGTTTCGTGATCTACACCTTTGTACACTATGACCCTTTTGTAAACAATTAAAACAAAGATTTAAATTTTCAACTTTAATTTTACGCTC
This sequence comes from Ips nitidus, assembly GCA_018691245.2. NCBI lineage: Eukaryota > Metazoa > Arthropoda > Insecta > Coleoptera > Curculionidae > Ips > Ips nitidus. The sequence goes on along the minus strand of CM042789.1, from coordinate 12,474,266 downwards.
AGAATTAGGTAAGGACAAAAATTTGGCACAATCATAAATTAAATGAGCTTCGGAGCAATAAAAGCAAGATGGATTTTTACTGGTTGAACCTGTATAAAATGATTTGCGCACCTTACCTTTATGCATTGCTACCTTGTCTAAAAAGTCGGCCCTTGAGGACAGAAATTTGTTTTTAATTCGTCAAGAGTAGGTAAATCATTTGCAAACTCTTGTTGTTCCCAGTCTTTAATAGTGTCAACATCAAGCTTAGAAGTAACCAAAAAAATTATTAAAGGATCCCAAAAAGCTGTTTCGATGCCAAAGGATTGTAAAGAACGTATATTTTTTTGAAACTGTATCTATAAGATTTCTATAGGCGTGTGAAGAGTCCTGTTTGACTTCATAAATGTTAAATAACGCTTTGATATGGCTGTGAAACCATTAAACGTTTGTTTTCAAATCTTTGACATAAAATTTCCCAAGCTATTTTGTAGTTGTCAGCAGTAACACTGATAGCTTGAATACAATGAGAAGCAGAACCTTCAAGTGAGGCCTTTAAATAGTGGAATTTTTCAATGTCATCAAGAGTTGAGTTATCATGTACCAAAGATAAGAAAAGGTCTCTGAATTCAAGCCATTTTCAGAAATACCAGCAAATTTGGGTAACTCAATGACTGGTAATTTTGCATTTGGTTTTCTAACTTGAACACTTGGAAAATGATACCTCTCCGGTAGGTGGAAAGCACTGGAACCTCATTTATTGGCGTTTTAAAGAAACAAGAAATTGTTTTACATTTGATATTGTTGTAAAATACAAATTTTCAAAAGTGACTAAATCATTTTCATCTACTTGACCTTGATCTAAGCTCTCTAGCTCAAGGGAGACTTCTGAATATTCATTCAACAAGTTAAACTCTAGATCAGATAAACGTAATTCTAACTGCAGTAAAGTAGCTGAGTTTGGAGTCTCCTCCCTAACAGATTTAAATAATTTGAAAAACGAGTCAGCTTGCTTTAATATTTGCACGTTTATGAATTAAACAACGAATTTTATCATCAATATCAACAAACACACTCTCTGCATCATTAGTGGTTGAAACTTTCTTAAGTTTATCTTTTTTGGGTGCCATATTGTGATAAAAATAATAAGAATTAATTCAATGTACAAAAAAAACGTGGAAAAGGTAAATGGTATTATACCTAAGCAAACAGACTGTAAAACGGTGCGATGTGCCAACACAGAAAGAAGGTAGGTATTGTGAAAAACTTCGAAAAATCACCGAAAGTTTTTATTGAAATCAGCTACCGAAGCTGAACTCCAAAATAATGGCACACGACACTTAACTCCGTTTCAGTTGCACAAAAAAACATGCAGGTGTTTACCTTGGACTCCAGAATGCAGGAAGGCTTGTATTTGTTCCTTAGCACTGTTCCCTTCTGTATGAAAATACCTGGCTATTATGCTTTTAAACTTGATTTCCTTTGCTTCAATGTTTCAAAGCCTTTTCTCGCTATAGACTTTGCTATAATTATAAGCAATAATGACGTCCAGAACTTAATGGTGCATTTCCAAAGATTCCCTTTTAGATGTGCATTTGACGCACGCCTAAAAAACACAATGTTAATGGTTCGAAATACGTCGAACTTGCCGGTGACTGCAAGCGGTGATTTTCACTACACTTCTATTGTTGCAATGTCTCACCTTGAGATTTTTGCTGGCACTGTCAATTTTGATATTTGTTCGTATTGTTTTGATTTATGGCTCGCTTCGGATAGAGTTCTACTGCAGAAAATCAAAAGAACCAGAAAAATGTATTTCTGCCAGTACAAGGCAGTCGCAGTCTTATTATATTATTGATTATATTCATGGAATTGTCTTATCAAATATCATTCGAGCTCAGATTTTGAACAGGATAATTTTTCCGCTTGTCTTCTCATACTTTCTTTATGGTACAAAACTCGACCTGTTTGGCAAAATCACTCGAGCTGCGCTCTCGTGATTTAGTTACAACAGGTCTCGTGCAGTTACACCAAAAAGAAAGTGTTCTAAGACAAGCACAAAAATTATCCGGATAAATCTGAGCTCTTGTGGTATTGCCCCCGAATATTTCCCTCATGTGTTAAATGTCCCATATGAGCAGTGCATTTTCACCAGAATGACAGCGAATATTTCCCTCATATGTAAAATCTCCCATATGAGGAGAGGTGTTATCGAAAACTTACAGCGATAACACAAATCGATAACACCACGCTACATGTTAAATCTCCCATATGAGAAGGGGTGTTATCGAAAATTACAGCGATAACACAAATTGATAATTGCACTGTACGTATCTATAACGACTGCATTGTTGTAGAGCCTATTGCTAGTACACTAATTGTTGTCCGTGCGCAGTTTTTTGACTTTTTATAACCAAACAATGTCAAACGCGATGTCAACAAAAATTAATGAACGGTTTGGAACTTGCTCATTGAGCTCCATTGAGCAATCTATAGTTGCAGCAAAACCAAAACATTTTCTTTATTCGGGAAATATTCCCCAAAATTACATTCGTGCTTAAAAATGACCTGATAATTCTGCGTTCAAACTTGTTATCTTTGCAAACTGCATTCGGTCATTTTCATATTTTTTTCTAAAAAAGCCCTCCACCTTCGGTGTCGGGCTCTTTCGCCAAAAAAATATGAAAATAAACTCATGCAGTTAAGAGATAACAAGTTTTCATGCAAAATTATCGGTAATTTTTATGCACTCGTGCAATTACCCCCGAATATTTCCAACATGTGTTAAATGTCCCATATGAGCAGTGCATTTTCACCAGAATGACAGCGATAATTGCATTCTAAAGTGATAATTGCATTTCGATAATTGCACTGTACGTATCTATAACGACTGCATTGTTGTAGTGCCTATTGCTAGTACACTAATTGTTGTCCTTGCTCAGTTCTTTGACTTTTTATAACCAAACAATGTCAAACGCGATGTCAACAAAAATTAATGAACGGTTTGGAATAAGGAATTTGCTCATTGAGCAATCTATAGTTGCAGAAAAACCAAAACATTTTCTTTATTCGGGAAATATTCCCCAAAATTACATTCATGCTTAAAAATGACCTGATAAATCTTCGTTCAAACTTGTTATCTTTGCAAACTGCATTCGGTCATTTTCATATTTTTTTCTTAAAAAGCCTTCTACCTTTGGTGTCAGGCTCTTTCAGCAAAAAAATATGAAAATAAACTTATGCAATTAAGAGATAACAAGTTTTCATGCAACATTTTTTTGTGCTAAATACGAGGCAAATTATAAATTGTCTTAATAGTTATTTATGTATTAAGCGCGCAAGCCATGACTTTTATGCTCTGAGAATGAAGTTTGCTCTCATTCGACGCAATCATTCGTGCAAATTTCGAGCAAACGAGCAAGCGAAATAGTTATGCATTTCGTTATGAACATGTCTGAAGAACTTCCGTCAGATATTGAAGAAGCTGCCGCAAACGTGGTATCTGGCGTGTTGCCTGCCCAGTCAAAGGAGAAATATGAAAAAATGTATCAACGTTTTGTCACCTGGTGCGAGACCAAGAACATAAAGAGTCCCTTTCAAGAAAAAGTGTTACTCGTGTACTTTGAAACCTTGGCAGCAACCTATAGTTCATCCAGCCTTTGGTCATTTTACTCGATGCTTCGAGCTACTATTTCTACAAAAAACAACGTAGACATCAGCAAATACACTCAGCTACAAGCATTTCTTAAAAGAAAGTCCGAGGGTTATGTACCAAAAAAATCAAGAACCTTCAGTCGAGAAGAAATAGAAAGGTTTTTAAAGGAAGCTGACCATAAGACTTTTTTGCTTACCAAGGTAAGGTGTTTTTGTTTAACCTCCTATTACAAAAATCTACTGAGATATTGATCTTATTGCTTTACCTGGTGTTTTATTCTTATTTTTAATACATGTTTTAATAGGTAGTATTAATTATTGGAATTGCTGGGGCTTGTCGAAAACAGGAAATGACAGATTTATTATATGGAGACGTTATTGATGAAGACAGTGTTTTTCACATAAAAATTCCAAATACAAAAACAAAAATTGCCAGAGATTTTATATCACTGCTGGAAGCATGTGTGAAACTGTCAACATGACTGATATTGTACGACGGTACATATCTTTACGTCCTTCAGGTTTGTTACATTTTTTGGAAAAAAAAATGTTTATCGCTCGCTACCCTTGGCAACGCGCGATAAAGTAAACTCCTCAGTAAAGGGTAACTTTTCGTTGAGATTTGGAAGCGAAAAATGCATCATTATTGAATGTTTGTAGAAAAATATAATATATTTTGCTGTACGTTTTATTTTAATGCTATTTTATTCAGAATTTTAAATCAGCGCACGGAAAAAAAACTGTACGGGCGCACACCAAAACGCGTTTTTTAAAACTCCAAATGGAGATGAAAATACAGGATTTTCAAAAAAGTATAAAGAAATATCATATTTTATTACCAGTCCAGAAAAAAGGTTTTTACCGTGCTTGCGTGACAGTTGGGGGTTTGGGGACCCGTGGGAGGCAAAATCAACACGGGAAGTCATGCGAGAACAGGAATAGTATATTACATACTCAGGTGAAAAGTGTTTGATTTCTGTCGAGAAATTAGGTAGTTTACTTTATCTCGAGACATAAATTAAACTTTCCACCGTGGTTTGTATACTATTTTATTTTCAACCATTTATCAGAATATGTCAGAATCTTATCAAACTTTTAATAAATCATTTAGTTGAAATATTGATTGCTAATAGTCTCTAACAATAAGGTAGTATAGGTGTACGAGTAGTTATGACTTCCACCATGATAAACGACTGGTGATTTGTTTACAATCTTAACAACGTCATTATTGTGCTATTGTGTTTTCAATATTTTGAGCTAAAACGTTTCTTGAAGTACTTTTAATTTGGAGGTTTCTAAAGACGCAGATATTACTTGTCACCACCTGAGCTGCGAGCTGTTGCAGAGGTCGCGGAAGAACTGTAAAAAGTAAGCCCAGATATGACAAAAAGCATATTGACATTCAACAGCGTACTCACTTTTCACCCGGGTGGAAAGTAAAAGCACGTAATTTTCATCTTTCCACCTGGTTTACACGTAAGAAATAATGTTATTACATACATAGTTGAAAATAAAAACTATTTCGGACGTGGAATGAACGATACTTTTCATTATCAGACTCCGAAAAACGTTTAGATCACTTAAACATGTTATTACCAGTGGACCCATGGTGTGCCAGATAGTGACAAGATAGTTATTGTTGTTATAAAATTCATGCTGGTAGTTGTCGTATTATATATAACATTTTATTTAAGGCGCACTGGAAAAATGTCAATGTGTTATAACCGATTTTAGCTGCCTTGAGCTCATATTGTATCATAAAATCAGCATATAAAATTATTCTATATTGGACAGTAATCTGCAATAAATAATACGTTTTTGTTAGCGCACCGGAAAACCCACCAGTTAAAAACAGCGCACCGAAAATGGGCACTTTCGTGCGTCCTCACGGAAATTTTCTCGACTATGAATCAGTCGAGAAATAGATAGTTTTCAGAAGGGTATAATGAAAAAAAAATTTGGTAATTCCAGCATTGCCACATCTACATGAAATCAGTGAGAACAACGAATTTTTCAATTCTGTTACTTGAATGTAGATTGTATTAAGAAACACACATACTGTCATAATGATATTATGACAGTAAACATTCAGTGTTGACAGCTTGCGATACCATTATTTTATTTACAAAGTTATTAAATTTATTTTTGGGTCGTTTTTCTAATATAAAAAGATAACTCGGTACGTAGATTACGGTATATCACAAGCAAAAGAATTAACTTTATATTTACCACTCGGTACAGCGATCGATCAATCTGACTCTTTATCATCATCTCTTATTTGTTGTCAACCAGACGTGAAATTTTAAACTTCCTTGCTAACATATTTTGGTCGATAAGCCAAAAACAGCTAGGTTTGTAACAAAATAATAAGTGTAGTTTTGATAAATATCTCCAACTGTCTGCCTTTTTGCGGAATTGGTTTTTGAACCTCCTTTCATACAGATGGAGTTACATGCCTGATGAAGCCCAAAAGCAGAAACACGTGTCACCGGGTTATCATCCTTGTTCCTCTCTGCTTCACCTTTTTGCGGAATTGCCCAATAAACACTTTCCTGTAATTATTTTTTATATTGTAATCTTTTTGATGTCTTGTGTCTTGCACCAACTTGCTGTTCCAAAACCATATTAGTTTTGTAGAAAATGATTCTTTGTGCTTTCAGATGTATTAATATACAGGGTGGTCCAGTTTCCATGGCGGAAACTTCAGAGAGCGATAGAGAATCGAAAAATAATATGAGTTTGCATTATAAACTACACTTGCGTGCAGAGAAATCGGCCCACAGTAAACTTTTGAATGTAACTATATTTTTTAAAAAAAATTATTTATCAAATTAAAAAAAGATATATGCCGTTTGAAAAACAATTTAATATGCTTTTTCGACTACTGACTTTGAAAGTACCTCATGTACGCTTCCATTTCAAAGCAGAAAGTGGTTATTTGCCGCACGTGTACAGGAAGTGAATCATGGAGGCATATTCTGGTCTCATCTGAGAACAGAACATCCCCATTGTTCCAAAGTCCAATTTAGATGATCCCGTGCAATACGCAGGCGTGCTTGCCGATGAGTTGGAGTAAGTTTTGGACCAATTGCAGGTGTTTTAGGGGTCAGGTTATTTTCCTGCAGTCTTCGTCTTACTGACTAATAGCCACTCCTCGCACCTCACGGAGCTGTCGTTGCACTTGAACAGCATTAAGGTGACGATTTCTTAATGTTGTTGACACAATAAAGCGGTCATCACGAGCGGTTGTAAATCGCCTACTGCCTGTTCCAGGTCGCCTATGAAAGGATCCAGTCTTTTCATAACGTTTGCACACTCTTCGAACCAATTCATATCCAATTGTCTAGCAACAGCTCGCTGACTAAGTCCATTTTCGATTAAAGCAATAACTTGGGCGGCTTTTTGTGGTGTAGTATGCATTAAACTAACACACTTAAACACTATTAAGATTATGAAAAACGAATTCATATGCAAATTTCAGTCGCAGACGCAATAATTTTATATGTGACAATTTTTTTATTTTCGTTACAATCACCACTTAAACACGTTTCATTTGTTTACCGGTTGATACGCATATAAACGACAAGCCTTCTTGATAAATTTATACTCACATTAAAGCATATTAAATTGTCTTTCAAACAGCATATATCTTTTTTTGATCTGATGAATAATTAAAAAAAATATGGTTAAAGTCAAAAGTGGGCTGATTTCTATGCACGCAAGTTTATATTCGAGAAAAGCTTCGTTAAAGAAATACAGGGGGTTAAAGTTTTATATATTTTTTAGTTTTTGCTTTATACTCTTTATAGTTCTTACAGTTTTAGAGATATTTAGCTCAAATTTGGACTAGATGTATCTTGTCATGCCCTACATCACTGAATATAAAAAATTAAAAAAAAATAATTAAAATTTAAAATGTTTATATAGTTTATAATGCAAACTCATATTATTTTTCGATTCTCTATCGCTCTCTGAAGTTTCCGCCATTGAAACTGGACCACCCTGTATACGTTTCATATACTGAGCCTTGTTTTAATTATTATGTATATAATCTTTATTTTCAATAAAAAAAGGCTATCGACCCCTTGGTCTTTCTGCTTATGTTTACAGTGGGATTTGTTTTATACTTTTAGTATACATGTGAACTTATTTCTAATTATTTACAATTTATTTACAAAAAAAAAGTAGTCTTAGTTAAAGTGCTCTAGTAGGATGACAGTGGGAAAGAGGTAACGGGATTGTCTGGTTTGTCTTGTTATGCACAGTAGGTTTATTATTGTCCAGTTGTTTGGATTATTTTTCCATTTGTTTTGTAGTTGTATAAGTCTGTCTGTTATTTTGGTCATGTTTGTACGTTCGTAGAGAAGTTGGTTGGATGGGTTGTGTAGTGGGTTTTCTGGGTGTCTTATTTTGGTTATTAGTCTTAGAGCAATCCGTTCCGTAGTCTGAGTATATCTTTTAGTTTTGTCAGTAGCGTTTGCTCTAAGTAAGTGTCCGTAGTCTAGAACTGGTCTACAGATGGATTTGTATATTTGTGTGGCGGTTTTCGTGCTAATACCTTTGTTTTTGTATGTCAGTGATCTAAAGTGTTTTGTCCGTTTAATAGTTTCAGTTATTGCATTTTTAAGTGTTTTGTGAATTTTAGTTTTTGGTCCAGTATTACGCCTAAGTATTTTACGTCATGTTTGGGTTCAGATATATAGCCGTCCGCGGTTATGTTTGGGGAGTCGTCTTTGATCTTATGATTTGGTACTAAAAGTTGGTTTTTAGTTGCGTTGGGGGACAGTCTCCATCTGTAAAACCATGTCACAGTATCGTCAGTAAGTGATTGTAGTTTTGACACTGCTTTTGACGTAGTTTTGTCGTGTACTATAAGTGCAGTGTCGTCTGCGTATTGTAATATGTATGCGGTTTTGTCAAATTGATTTTTGTCCTGCTTGTTGTGATTGTATATATCGTGGCAGTATAGGTTGTAAAGTAAAGGTGAGAGGAGTGATCCTTGGGGTAGTCCTTGTTCAGGACTGAAAGGAAAGAGTGTGTTGTCTATCCGAACGTGCAGTTGTCTATTTTCTAGTAAATTTCTGATTGTGTAAAGTAAGTATTTTGGTGTATCAAGTTTATGTAGTTTGTAAAGTAGTCCTTTGTGCCAGACACTGTCAAAAGCTTTGTTAATGTCCATGAACAAACAAGCTGTTTTGTTGCCGTTGAGGTGCGTTGTTTGTATGTTGTTAGTTAAGATAAAAATTGGATGTATAGTCGAGTGTTTTGGTTTAAAGCCAAACTGGTATGATGGAATGTGCTGTCCAATCTGTTCTTGAAGTCTGTTTTTTATGATGAGTTCGAGTAATTTGCTTAGTACTGGAAGTAGTGTAATAGGTCTGTAATTTTGAGTTTGTGTGTTGTCGAGTCCATTTTTTGGAATGGGTATTATTATGCCCGTTTTCCATGCATCCGGTATTATGTTGTGTCTTTAATTATTATTTTTAACAAAAATCATAAAATTGGAAAGTTTAATTCAAAAATCCCGCCATAAGTCAATAGTGCATGACATGTAGCGACCCCTGTGACTCGAAAAAACTGAAACACTGCTACACTTTATTAACACTAAGATTAATATCTATCTAGTGTGTTAATCTGTGATTTTTAGGTTGAGGTGTTGAAAAGAACTCAAACCAAGTCATTATAAATTGTGAGTGAATAATTTTCTTTCTCAATTAATAAAGTAGATGAATTTATATTAAAATTGAACACTAATGAAACTTGATATTTTCATTGCCCCAAAATAGATATCAGTCAAAATGCAATGTTTTGATGCCAACTGTCAGTGAGGATGACAATCAAAAAAATTATTTTTTCTAATTTTGGCATATAAAGTGACACTTTTCAAAACTGATTAGAGTGACAACACGTTTTACTTTTCGTAACTAGTAACTAGTTACGAAAAGTATCACTTTATGTAACTAGTTATGAAAAGTTTATTTCATCACTCCCTGTTTTTATGCATTTCCGTAGAAACATATGGGCGACATCCATCATAACATGTCGTTGTCACAGTTTATACAAGGTGCTATGAAAGTGAATATTTGTGTTAAATCACTTTAAAAGATGGTTTTCATAGCTTTTTGGTCAAAATTAGAAAAAATTATGTATGCAACACGTTTCGAAAATGTCTTATTGTGTAACTCATTCAAATTGTAGGACCTCGCTCGCCCTACAAACGTTCATTTGTTACACAAAATCGAACTTTTCGTAACTGGTTACATAAATAGCTATTGTTTACGTTCAGGATTAGCTGTAGTTGGTCTATTTTATATGTCACAGTTACGAAAAGTATGTGTGTCAGGTTTCTGTCGGGAAAACGGAAAACACAGCAATTATATTAAAAAACGGGGAAATTTTAAAGTGCGATCGAACCTGAATTAATAGGCTATCGATAGAATTTGTTATGGAAGTTGCAACTTTGGAAGAATGTAACTTTGGTAACCTAAAGGTAATAATTGTATCCATATATAGACCATCTAGTGGTGATTTGAAGGTTTTTATCCAAAGAATTGAAAATCTTTTAACAGTTATTTCTAAAGAAGAGATAAATGTATTTATTGTTGCCGACTTTAACATTGAAATGCTGAAAGAAAACAAATAGAAATCAGAATTTCTATGCTTAATGCGGTCATTAACATATTTGAGGACGTAACTAGCAACGCCTCTAGCTGTATAGACAATATTTTCTGTCAGGCTTTTGCTTTTGGTAAAATTTTATATCGGACCACACTGCCCAGAAGAACATCTTTAAAGCAAATACAACAACTAGTTTAGAGTATAAACATATTGTTACGGTTTGGGCCTACTATGCTCGATACTTCTCAACGAGCACTCGATTCGGGGTGGAATGGATGGTTCGACGCAAATCGCGAAGCGTTTCAGAGTGGTTCTAGAACGTGGTTTACCGAATATAAAAGAAGCGGTCTCGACGGTGGAGGAGTAGTGAATTTGGGAACGCGGTAAAGTTTAAATAGTGGAATAATTGTGGAATTGTAGTAGTGTTTTTGGAAGCTGAATTAGTACAGTGTTTTGAAGTGTAAATAAATTTATTTCTTGTTGAGTTAAATTGACTTTGTGTAAACCCAGGGGAAAATGTTATCGATGTGAACGCAAAGGACATTATAGCAGGAATTGCAGACAGCAGTCTTGTTCTTCAAACCCGCAGTGCCTACGAAATCAGGATATCAGAACAAATCACCGGAATTCCTCTGCTAAAAGAAACATTACGTGTTATAATTGTGGACGTAAAGGACATTACCGCTGGAATTGCAGACAGCAGTCTCGTTTAGCGACCCCGCAGAACTGGCGTAACCAGGAGCAGGAAATGAAGAACCCGGAAGGACATTTACCGCGATATGTAGAGGATCGTCAAGCTTTTGATAGTGACTTAAGGTACCGGAAAGGACAAATTCATAATGGTTGGAGGATTGGTCAAATCGCGAAGGTGACAGATAAAGAGGCTACAAAAAGAATGAAGAGCAGCGTTTCTAAAGAAGACATAATAAAAGGACAGCGCTCAGACTCTGATTTGAAAGTAATCAGAAGATGGTTGGAGAAGGATTTGAAACCGGATTGGCAACAGATTTCCAGATATGGACCAACAGTAAGGGGTTATTGGTTGCAGTGGAATTCGCTTCGACTGCGAGATGACTTAATTACTCGCAAATGGGAAAGTCCAGACGGAAAACGCTTTGTTTACCAAACAATAGTGCCCAATTCCTGCAAAAAGAATGTGCTGCGAGAACTACATGACAGTCGCGGAGGAGGACACTTTGGAGTAAACCAGATTTTGGCTAGAATAAGAGATCGATTTTACTGGATTAACTTCAGAAAGGACGTTGAGGAATGGTGTAAACGGTGTGACCAGTGTTCGTTACAGAAGGGATCAAGCACAATTCAGGAGCTTGAGAGAGAGAAGATGAAACCAAACAACGACCGTATGAAGATGACACTGGACCACAGACCAGCTGGTGACAATTATAAGAAAGGTGATGCTGTGTGGATGTTTCAACCCAAGAGGAGCGAAGGATCAAGTCAAAGATGGCAACGACACTGGGAGGGACCTTACAATGTGGTAAAAAGGTTAAACGATGTCGTGTACAGAGTCCAACGCAGCCCCAAAGGCAAGATGAAAATTGTCCATCTGGACAGACTCAAGAAATACCAGGGACTAGATGAAGCGGATCGGGACGATCAGCTTTAAGAGGGGGGCAGTGTTACGGTTTGGGCCTACTATGCTCGATACTTCTGAACGAGCACTCGATTCGGGATGGAATCGATGCGCCGCAATATCTGGCCGGGCGCGTGTTAAAGTAGGCCACCGTTAGATAGCGATACAGCTAGAAGCATCTTCGACGTTCGACGCAAATCGCGAAGCGTTTCAGAGTGGTTCTAGAACGTGGTTTACCGAATATAAAAGAAGCGGTCTCGACGGTGGAGGAGTAGTGAATTTGGGAACGCGGTAAAGTTTAAATAGTGGAATAATTGTGGAATTGTAGTAGTGTTTTTGGAAGCTGAATTAATTATTGTACAGAGTGTTTTGAAGTGTAAATAAATTTATTTCTTGTTGAGTTAAATTGACTTTGTGTAAACCCACGGGAAAATCGTAACAATATCTTCTGTAGGCAAAACAAGGATGTACAAAAGGAAGGGAATGACACGCAGTCGTCTCCACAATACTGTTATGTCAACTCTTAATTCTGTTGATCGGCAATATAGCAAAAAAGTGGAAAATTTAATTACAAAAGCAGAGCATTTTTTTGGATTAGTAAATAAGTGGTTTAAACTAAATGAATTAATTTTAAACGAGAAAAAAACAAAATTTTTGCTTTTTAGGACAAAACGAACTATGCATCAGAATTGAATGCCATTATTGTAAATGGTGAAAGTTTCAAATCGTTAGAAAATGCAAAACTCTTGGGAGTTTTCATCAATAGATATATTAATAACTGGTCCTTACATACATATAAACACACTAAACACAAAACTCAATGGAGTATGTTATGGTATTAGAGTTGTTGGCAGATATATGAGCCAGAGAGCATGCAGGCAGTTGTATTTCGCAAATTTTGAGTCTTTGTTGAGATACGGAATAATATTCTGGGGTAAAAGTAGTCAGATGCAAAACATTTTTGTCACACAAAAACGAGTTATTAGGAAAATAAATAAGATGGAATTCCACGAAACATGTAGAACAGTTTTCAAAAAAATGAAAATTCTTACGGCATATGCACTTTACATATATGAATGTTTAGTATTTTTTATTAGAAACAAACCCCTATTTAATCTTGTGGCCAAAACTAAAATGAGGTCACTAAATGTAAACTACCCACAGCATCGGCTAGCAGTAATTGAAACTTGTCCACATTACCAGATAAGTGGAAATTAATACAATCTGAGAAACTTTTCAAACGGGAAATCAAATAAATGCTAATAAATCTGGAATTCTATGATTTTAATAAAGAACTGTAATTTGAAAAGCCATCACTATCTTATTGTAGTTCTAGAATAGTTGTTAGATGAAAGCGAAAGTGTGTATCTTAGTTCTAAACTAAATGTTGTGACGCTATTTCACTTTGTGTTGTGTATAATATGTTATATGCGATCATTAATGTTGAAATAAAAATTATTATTATTATACATAATACCTTGGAAACGGTGTAGGTTATACTGTGCATAACAACTTGAGGGCATTATAGGCGGGCGTTATCAGTATCCTGAAACCTTTTTTAATATTAGCAATGGCATTTTTATTCTTCCATGCCATAAAAACTACCTGTACCCTATCCTGGGATGCTTTTGACTTTTTGGGTAATAAACTTTCATTAGCTTCTGCTTCATTTTCTTTTAGATTTTGTAATTTTGTCCAGCTTTTGCCATTTTCACTGACTGACAGGACTATCAAAGATCATTTGGGTAAAATAAACACCAAACAATAAAAGTAAGTAAATAATTGGTGAATTATGCGAAACATAAAACATTGTATGCACCACAGGCGTTAGGGAGAGTATAATATCCACCAGGCCCAAACCTGTCCCTCGGGCTGTTTCGGCCTTCAGGACATTATGTTCTCTCTAACGCCCTTGGTAGATAAATAGCTATTATTTTCAACCATGTATGTATTAACGTTATTTCTTATGTGTAAACCAGGTGAAAAAACAAAAACTATCTGCTCTCAATTTCCACCAAGGTGGAAACTTTCTTGCATCTTCACGGAAAAGATACATTTTCTAGACTATGAATCAGTCGAGAAATAGACAGTTTTCAGAGTCGTATAATGAAAATATTATTTTGACGATCTATCTATTAAATCAAGAGCTCAACACTTAAATCGCGACACGCTTTGCGTAGTACTGATGAATGTTAAGCAATTATTTAAAAAAAATACACAAAAAAATACATCTCAGTTAAATGGAAAATATTTGTATTTCTAAGTAAACAAATTCTTCACCAATTTGGCCCACCGTGCGTCCTTGCACTCAACGTGACGTAAAATACAAGGTCAAAAAATCAGGTTATTCGAAACTCATTGGCTCACAACAAAAATGTTTGAAAACTCCTGATCGTTACGATACGATTTATAAATATTTTAAGTGTATGCAAAGCAAAAAACATAAAGAAAAAAGTTAAGTTCCTCATTCTCGTCTTATACCACAAAAGGATAAATTTATCCGTGCTTACATAAACTTTATTTTTTCGTTCGAGTTTTATAACTGGTGCATTTGGTCCATTAATACCGATGACACCCTGTTCATGATATTATAAGCGGCTTAATTCGGCCAGAATTCCAGGTGTCACTAAAATATTCGGAGTTTGTCCGAAAACAAACCGATAAATAAAATACATGACGCCAGAATGGGTGCCCTGGGTATATTTTAAGAGTCATAATGCCTAAATTTAAGCGGTTCAAGTTATTTTTAGATATGCAACAAGTCGCGTCTTTAACGGAGGATTAATTGAGATTTAAATCTCGTGTAAGAAATAATGAGTACGTTTTCAGGGAGCCATAAATAAAGTGCAGGAATGCAGAACCACAAAATAGATTCCCTGTGAACTGATTTATGAACCGGGATTTTGAAAATGAGTTGTTTTTTTCCGTAGGCGCCAGATTGTTGCGATCACTTACAAAGTATCAGAGGAATTTCGAATAATTTGTGCTACAATTTATGATTTCAGATTAAACTGGCGCGCGTTTGAAACATTTTTAAAAAACAGAGTTGTGTAATTTACTTAACGTTTATTATTATTTAATTTAATTTACAAATAAATTAATGACACTGATTTTAGACCAAATATTAACTTTTTGATATTAATTATCAATCAGATTATGGTAATACATAGTTATTTACGTAACAAGTAGAATATGAATATTATTTACACACGCATGTAAAAATTTGTACGACGAGACCGTGGGCCGTCAATAACATATCCTACGTGTTATTTCAATGGTTAATTGAGTAAAATTATTTAGTTTAAATAATAGAATACTGAATATGGGTAAGAAGAATTTTGATTAATGTAGCAACAATCGAAGGTACGATAGTGAAATATACAGTGTTTTTCAATGAAAAGTAGCCACCCTGAATATCTTCCAAAATAATTTCTCTGTTAAAAAATGTTAAGACACGTCAACAAAGATTGCAAGGGGGACATCTTTTTACGTAGGATTTGAATTTCTGCCATCAGCCCCTTTGCCGCCATAGCCAGCCCCACTAAGTTTTCAAATGGCACCATACCCTGTGTGGCACATCGTTGGAAAGGGTATTTCATAAGGAATTAATTGCACTATTTTATTTGTACATTTGCTTTGAATTGAGACCAAAAAAAAGAAAAAATACGTTTTGTGTTTATTTTTTGTTAACTGCAGAAATAATAGCAAATAGCAGTTATCATTTAATTAACGGCTCAAAATAACCTCCGTTAACTTCCATACAATAATACAAGCGACTTTGGAAGAGTTCGCGAACATTTGTGAGGACTTGCGGTGTCAATTGTCGGCATTCATGTATTATTCTCTGCCTAAGGTCTGCAATATTGGCCGGCTGTGTTGCATAGACTTTAGATTTTAAATGCCCCCATAGAAAAAAGTCCAAAGGAGTGAGGTCGGGTGATCTCGCAGGCCATTCCATGGGACCACGTCTACCAATCCATCTTCCAGGAAATCGATTGTTCAGATATTCTCGAACGGGAAGTGAATAGTGTGGAGGTGCACCGTCTTGTTGGAAAATTAGTTGATTTTCAAATAAATTTTCATCATTTTCTAGTAGCTCTGTTATGGTCGGATCAACAGTGGTGGCAAGAAGCTCAAGATAAGTAGCGCCATGCAAATTACCCTCAATAAAAAACGGACCAACGATGTGGTCTCCTAAAATACCTATTGAGATATTGAGTATGGGTTTCCCTAAACCAATGTGGATTCGTGTCTAACCAATACCTACAGTTATGCCTGTTCACTTCTCCATTCAAAAAAAAACATACACTCATCACTGAAGCAAATATTGTACAACAAGTTCACGTTGTTTGTCAGATTAGTAGACATAATTTCACAAAATTGTAGTCTTCTATCATAGTCATCTTCGTTTAATTCCTGAACCAATTTTACCTTGTATGGATGAAAATTGTGTTTTTTTTTAAATTCTCCATACACTGCTTGTCGAAACACCCGATGCATGGGAAATTTGATTTAAAGACTGATATTATTCATTGCAACGTGTCCCAAAACAGCAACTTCAATTGGTTCATTAATAATTTGTCTTTCAGGTTGATGTTTTTTGTTTGTCACTGAACCAGTTTCCATGAATTTTTGCATCAACTTTAAGACATACTGATGACCAATTATTTATCTGGATGAATTGCATTGACACAGTCGTTATGTTTGAAATAAAAACGTACAATTTCTATTCTTTCGGCAGTCGTGTAAACCATATTGACAATGTTCCTTCAAAACGAACTTACAAGTTGACCGACAGGCAAAAACATGGAATGGAAAACAGGTATTCGGTAGTGTTATCAGCAGTTTGACCAAAATAACAAAAAAATGTTTTTATTTTTTTGGTCTCAATTCAAAGAAAATGTAGAAATAAAATAGTGCAATTAATTCCTTATGAAATACCCTTTCCAACGATGTGCCACACAGTGTATGGTGCCATTTGAAAACTTAGTGGGGGTGGCTATGGCGGCAAAGGGGCTGATGGCAGAAATTCAAATCCTACGTAAAAAGATGTCCCCCTTGCAATCTTTGTTGACGTGTCTTAGCATTTTTTAACAGAGAAATTATTTTGGAACTTATTCAGAGTGGCTACTTTTCATTGAAAAACCCTGTATATCGGTGAAAGTGTTCACCGATCATTAACGCACTAGTGCGGTAAAAGGTTATTATGATACTGAAAAGAGTCATGGAAAAACAGTAATGAACAAAATTCAGAAAATTTAACAGCATATATCAATGTCGATTGTTGGTTGTAACGGGTGTACACCCTGATTACTATAACTTTAGTTGCACGTCATAACACAGGTGATACCATTGCCAACCGAACTTACTGGACAATAACATTGCATAGATACGGAAATTACGCGCCTTAAAATATGTTGGCAATAGTGCGCAATGTTGTCTGTTTTCCGATTTTCTTGCTACCGAACTATTCCGATAACCGATTATCTCACCCGTTCCTTATACGTCTCGAAGTGTCAAGTTTGACGTGAATAACAGCATTTTAGAATTTTTTTTGTCACTGGTGACATGTGATCCTATTTTACGTTTCTGCAGTCATAATACAGGGTGGTCCAGTTTTAAATGACAATAATTCACCAATCGATAGCCCATCAAAAAATAAGTTGACATACACTATGTCATTTTCCTGAAGAACGCTTCCTAAGGAAGAAGCAGACCTCCAAAGTTCAGTTTAAAAACTCGTTTTTTTGCTACAACTGTCAGACCGTTGGCCAATTTTGAGCAAATTTGGAACAAGTAATTATAAAATGAGTACTCGTTATGTGATCAGAATGACATTCTTCAAAATTGTTTAGACGCGTCGATATAGGGGGATAGTCTTTATTTTCTACGCTCACTGGATATTATTCAAAATTGACAAAAATGTCTACTTGGGTTATTGTATTTTTTACTTTAAAATGGTTCAAAAGGATTCAAATCTGGTCATCTGTGAGGTTTACGAGTTAATTTTTGATACTGAAAATAGTCAAAAAACAGGATTTTTAGACTAATGTTTACTGACTTTCAATTTTTTAGACTATAGGTATTGTAAAACTGATTTTCAAATTAATTTTTTTGTACTCAATTAAATACTGGTAACACTCCGAATTTTCGAAGTAACTTAATTCTAAAAATTAATGTTCAACACTAGTATCGTAGCATTTAATGCCAAAATTGTTTAATTTCGTCAATGAAGAGTCTGAAACTTAACTTTTACTATAAAAAATAGTTTAAAATTCGATTTTTCAGTCTTAAAGCACAGTGAAGCGTCTAGAAGTCAGTTTAATAAGCGTGAAATGGCATGTTTAAGCCTATGAAAGATGTAAAAACTTGGTAAGAGATAACCCTAAAACTCGATTTTCCAAGCTGAAAGCAGTTTTAAAGCCCTAAAAATAGTCGAGAGTTACAAGAAAATTAAAAGCAAATTAAAAAAAATTGAAAACTTAGTCTTCAAGTCAATATTCATGAACCTAATGTCAATATCCTGTATTTGAGACTATTTTAAGACTAAAATATTGAAATGTATTTTCAAATTATGAAAACTTACTTCAAATGCAAATTTTAAGCTTTGATTTGAAACTTACTGGTTAATAAGTCTATTTTCAAAACTAAAGTCTTTCAATTTGTCTGGAAACTATAAAAACTGGCTACAAAGACATTTTTTAAGCATTTTAAGTCAATTTTTGCCGTTTTCAAGAGCACTTTTAAGTTGGTTTTGGGTCTTTGAACGTAATAACTCAATTATCTCGTAAACAAAGTTTCAAATCAGAATTTTATAAGAGATACTTATTTTGTCAAATTGAACAAGTAAAGTAAAAAAAAACTGAAATTTTTGAAAAATATCTAGTAACGTAGAGAATAAGGCAGAAAAATTCCATCTTTCTGTATTTACACCTCTGGACAGTTTCGACAAACGTCATTAACATCACATAATGAGTATTAATTACATATGTATTTGTTCAAAATTTGATTAAAATTGCTCCAGCGGTCTGACAGTTATGACAAGAAACCGATTTTTTAAACTGAACTTTTGTGGACTGTATTTTCCTTGAGAAGCATTTTTCAGGAAAATGACATAATGTATGTTAACTTATTTTTTGATGGGCTATCGAATGGTGAATTATTGACATTTAAAACTAGACCACCCTGTATAACGGTTCACTTGTGGACAAACAACATTCCAACAGTAATCTGCCATTTAGCTGGGTGTTATGCCAAAACTGTATTGTCTTATCAAATACCATTCGAGCTCAGATTTTGAGCAGGACAATTTTTCCGCTTGTCTTTTCATACTTTGTTTATGGTACAAAACTCGACCTGTATGGCAAAATCACTCGAGCTACGCTCTCGTGATTTAGTTACAACAGGTCTCGTGCAGTTACACCAAAAAAAAGTTTTCTAAGACAAGCACAAAAATTATCTGCCTAAATGTGAGCTTGAATGGTATTGCACACAATAATTTCACATCGTCAAGGAATCATAATAACATCACTGTATGATTGGTTTATTTATAGTAATTAAGATACCAAGGGCATTATGCATGAGGTCGATAGGGTAGAACACGAGGGCCTCCGGCCCGAGGGGTCTACTTCATGGCATTATTCTTCGGAGCATTATTTCTTATAATGCCAGTGGTGTCTTCAATGTTTAATGTCCGACTTTCATTCTGTAGATATGTATTTAAAAAATGGTCAGAAGGCATTATATAAATAATCCCCTCACCCGAAGCCATTATCAAAAATAACGCACTAGGGCATTATTTCTTAGATAATTGACCTTAATAGGTCTCATTATTGATGATTGATGTTGCTGCTTTGTTTTCAATCAAACTATTGATTCAGAAGTGTTATGACCAACGCCAAGACATCTTTGTATGCTTCATAGATTATCAGAAAGCCTTCGACCACGTTAAAAACGATATCCTCCTAGATAGACTGCTCGAGAGAGGAATAGACGCCAAGGACATCAGAATCATACAAGAACTATATTGGAACCAAATCGCGTAGATAAGAGTTAACAAAAACCTGACAACATATACCTTCAATGTATGCAAAGGAGTCCGCCACGGCTGTATATTGTCACCCATACTTTTTTATATATCTATACGTGGAAAAGATCTTTCAAATGGCCCTGGAAGGAGAAAGTAGAGGAATTAAGATTAACGGATATCCAATAAACAATATACGATATGCAGACGATAAGACAATTTTAGCACCAACTTTAGAGGATCTCCAAGAAATGATGGATAGGATAGAACACATGGGCAAACGTTTTGGTGTTAAAATCAACGCTACCAAGACCAAACTCATGGTAATAGGCCAGCCCATGATCAATGCCGCACTGACGGTCGATGGAAAAAATATAAAGAGGGTGTCACGGCTTAAATATCTGAGTGCCACGATCAACGAACGATGGGACTGCGATGAAGAACTTAAACTAAGAACGAATTATGCAAAAACAACATTTTTCAAACTTAAAAACCTCCTATTAGCTCGCAGTCTCCCTCTAACACTTAGATTGTGGGTAATAAAGTGCTACATATGGCCCATTTTACTATACGGCGCAGAAACGTGGTCTCTCAAAGTTAGAACCCTAAACCGCATCGAGGCGTTCGAAATGTGGACTCTCCGGAGACTCTTGCGCGTGCCATGGACAGCACATGCCACGAATGAAGAAATTCTAAGAACTGCAGGCTGCGAACTAGAACTGCTTAACATCGTTAAAGAACGAAAAGTTTCCTACCTCGGCCATATCCTTAGAGGAGGCAAATATTACATTTCTAAATTGATTCTAGAAGGAAAAATAGAGGGACGTCGAAGCCCGGGAAGGAAGCAACACTCCTGGCTAGAGAAACATACGGGACTGATGTAAAATTAGTGACGCAGCCACTATATTTCGAAGAGCCGAAAGCGGCGCTCTGCACATTGTATGAAGAGTACAGACAATCGCCAACGTGCGGCGAAGCACAAGGCACAAGAAGAAATAAATAATAGCCCTGTCGGACATTAATGTGGTTAAGGGCCAAATATACTTCAACCTAATAAAACGTAGACTTTTGATGACATTTCGAGAAATAATCTTACTAAACACCACTCTATAATACTACGGAATATTTCCCTCATGTGTTAAATGTCCCATAGGAGCAATGCATTTTCACCAGAATGACAGCAATAATTCCACGTGTACAAAAAATGCCATATATACGTCATCAAAACACGGTTTGCTATCGGCTAATAAGGAAGGAAGAGAGTTTGCTAGTGGATAAAAAAATCGGATAAATTTTGCTTTTGATTTCATCGTTTTCACGGATTTTTACTACACTTCTATTGTTGCAATGTCTCACCTTGAGATTTTTGCTGGCACTGTCAATTTTGATGTTTGTTCGTATTGTTCTGGTTATGGCTTGCTTCGGATAGAGTTCTACTGCAGAAAATCAATAGAACCATAAAAATGTATTTCTGCCAGTACAAGGCAGTCGCAGTCTTATTATATTATTGATTATATTCATGGAATTGTCTTATTAAATACCATTCGAGCTCAGATTTTGAACAGGATAATTTTTCCGCTTATCTTCTCATACTTTCTTTATGGTACAAAACTCGACCTGTTTGGCAAAATCACTCGAGCTACGCTCTCGTGATTTAGTTACAACAGGTCTCGTGCAGTTACACCAAAAAGAAAGTGTTCTAAGACAAGCACAAAAATTATCCGGCTAAATCTGAGCTCTTATGGTATTGTCCCAGCAATTGTGTAATAAATTATAAAATGTATTTGTCCAATATTACAACAAAAGATTGGTACTGGATGTGGGTAAAAATAAATTAATAATATAGTTACGCCGCTGGTATTTATATTGCTATAATCTTTGACGGCACCAAAAAAGTCTTAAAATTTGAATAATGGTTTATAGGTTAGGGGTCAGTCATCATTAATAAGTTGTTTATTCTTTTTCTATTAGACTTTGGCGATCAACAGAGAAATTGTCAAAAAAACAAAACCGATAACACTTTCAGAGTTTATCAGTAAAATTTGATTCACCTTATTAAAGTGCCACGAGGCGCCAAGAGTTCCGTCCATTCATTCGGTTCTTTTAATGATAATGTCCTAAAAAGTGTGATACATGTTGCCATATTAAATGATTCATTGATATCTATAATGTTAATGCGGTTATCGAAATATTGTTTTCCAGGTTACAATCATAAACATATTATAATTGACTCTATTCTCTGATTACGATGATGTACCATACAAGGTGTCCCGCGAGGTAATGGTCAAAATTTGACTACGAGTTCTTTAGGTAAATTCGAGTCGAAAATGTCCTATGAACATGCTTCCTTACCAAGATATGATTTTTTTTAATTTAATAGTGTTATTGTGCAGAAAAATACAATGCTATAATAATAATTATCCCTAGTATGACATTCTATCAACATCAAGTAGGCCGAGTGCCATGGATACTTCTTTTGTTTGTTGTTCTGTTACAGTAGTTGCGTCAGTTTGACACACTAATTCTGTGCAAACACAAATTATTGTCATGTTTGTTTTCAGAAATCAAGAATATGCAGACATGCTGCTAGTATACGGATATTGTAACGGAAGTGGTAGAGCAGCAGTGGTTGAATACCGCCGTCGGTATCCAAATCGAAGAATACCTGATAGACAAGTATTTGGAAGAGTTTTTAATCAACTGAGAGTAACAGGATCATTTCCAAATGCTTCTCTCATACGTCCATCAGCAGCTCCCCAAGATCTAATACTGGATTTGGTTAATGACATTTTGTTCACCGATGAGGCTACATTCACCCGAGACGGTGTCAGTAATTTAAGGAACTCCCATTCATGGTAGCTTGAAAATCCTCATGCAACAATCGAACGGAATTTCCATCACCGTTTTTCGGTTAATGTTTGGTATGGTTTGTTAGGAGATCAGTTAGTCGGCCCTTTTGTGTTTGACGGTCGTTTGACATCTGCAATTTACCTTCAGTTCTTACGAGAAGAACTGGCTATGTTGTCAGAGGATATTCCGATTCAAAGAAGACAACAAATGTGGTTACACAGTAGTAGAAATGTGACTCAATATTTAAATAACACTTTTCCTGGACGTTAGATTGGACGCAGTTTCCTGGCCCCCCCGCTCACCGGATTTAAATCCTTTGGACTATTATTTGTGGGGACATATGAAGAGTTTAGTGTATGCAGAGAAATCACATACCAGGGCTGAACTGCTTCGTAAAATTAATAATATCTCTAACGACCTAAGTAACAACAACCGTGTTATTGGGAAAGCTATCAGCCACATCATTAAAAGAGCTACACTATGCTTACAATGTGAAGGTGGACACTTTGAGTAATTATTGTAAACAGTTATTTTCACAGTTGTATTAATTTTTTTGTTAAATAAAATTATTTTTCGGCATTATTGTTGTTTTCGGCACAATAACACTATTAAATTAAAAAAAATCATATCTTTGTAAGGAAGCATTTGCGGATCCATGTTCATAGGACATTTTCGACTCAAATTTACCTAAAGAGCTCGTAGTAAAATTTTGTCCCTCACCTCGCGGGACACCCTGTTATGGTACACTCTTGCCTATGGCTCTCGGGCTGTTTCGACATTCAGGAGATTATGTTCTCCCTAACGCCCTTGGTACATAAATAGCTGTTTTGTAAAAATGTGGTTTGTTCTCTTAAGACGAGTTCTCACATCAGTTTCGCTGCCGCAGTTTGACTGATTCAGTGATACTGAGCAAATAATTGAAATAATGAACGTGAGTATCATGAGAACACATTTTCAATAGTAATATGTTAAGTGCATGTAAGATTGCCGAAAATTATGCATGAAGGTTGTTGCCCTAGAAACCATTTTATGGTTATTTTCATAAAAACTGCACTTTTTGTCAAATAACCATAAAATTGTTTCGAGCTGTTTAGGCCAACAAGTCTGAATTCAACTTGTTCTAAAATTTTACATGCACGAAATAAAAATATACTGTTAAATCTATAATATAACCCTTTAGGAGTGCAATTGTCGGGGGTAATATCCCTAGTGCATTTAATTTTTCCGGAAAAGTTCGGAAAAACGAGGTTCTAAGTAATTTGTTAAAAATTAATAAGAACAATAACTTTCAAGCTAGAAAGGGTAATTACTTCAAACTCATTTTAAATTACAATTAATATAAAAATTACAATTATTGTAGGTTACAGGAGTATTGTTAGCCATATCGGTTAGATTGTTTTTAATTCTGTTTGTAGCACTATTCTCTATGTTGCTGTGAGGAGTGTCAAACGATTGATGGTGTTGGCTCGAAGAAGTGTCTATTTTCTGTTTTTTCAAGGGAGCTTCGAAGCTTGTAGACTGGTTCTTAAAGCAGTGATGATATTTGAATGATGTTGACTGTCCATTTGTAGATATGGTTGGATAGACGCAGCTTTAGAATGTCCTGTGATTTTAATGAGTTGCTGCTAGCCTACACCGGCCTTTGCAAGATTAGTAACAGCAGTTGATCGCATAGAATGGTTAGATATTTTAATTTCTTTCCTGTTCACACCTGTTTTTTGCGCTGCGTCTTTTGTCCATTTTGATAGTTCATTTCTTCCAACAGGGACGTTTTTAAACCATCCAGTTCAAAAAAATTTCATCAAAATCAAATTTTACCTTTTACTAACCTTTTTATTCCTTACATTCCAGGTATTTCTGACAAAATCAAACGAATAGCTAAAAAATATAACATCAGAACAATATTTAGAACTCAAAACACATTAAGATCACACTTAACTAAAACAAAACCTCACAATGAAAATGAATCTACAAGAAACGTGATATATAAAATTCCTTGCGAATGCAATCAATTTTATATTGGTGAAACCTCCAGACCTTTAAAAAACGTATTAAAGAACACCAAAATTATTTAAGAACTGGAGACTTTCACAAATCTAATATATGCCAACACGCGTTTGATAATGATCATAGAGTCAAATGGAATGAATGTAGTATCATAGACAAAGAAACTTTTTCAAAAAGACGTAAAATAAAAGAAAGTGCATATATTAGATTAAACCATGACTCCTGTGTTGCGACATCCTCTATTAATATTGACCAAACTTGGTTAAATATTCTAGAGGAGGAGATAACACTTGGTCATATCAAACGAAACTGAAATTTCTTGTAATTTTGTTTTCATTATAAAACCCACTTTTCACTACAACAATAGATAACCTTTCCTATTGGAATGACAAGTCAAAATTTATGTCAATTTTTATTGACAAAACCCTTCTCAGAGTTCCAAATTGAACATTATCAGGTTTAATATTTATTAAGTTGTTGTTTTCTGTGTTCTGCCGTTGTGTTCTTTCTTTTTTAGATTCTCTGAAGACGGTGGTAGATTTTCCACCGAAACGTCAGCGTTTTTAGGTAACAAGACCGAGCCTAAGTCAGTGGTCTTGTGTTGGGACGACTAGGTTAATGTTATTTTCAACTTAGTTGAAAATAGTGCGAAATTCCATTTTCCCAACAAACCTTTTTTGTGTGAGACAGAAGACCCAATAAACAAAGAAAAAAATGAGTAACTCGTCTCAACAAACATATAGAACATATCTTCAAACCATCCAGTGTTACGATTGGATTGCCATGCTGAATTTGGTGTCAAAAACAATCTATTTGTTGTTATTTTAGACGTTCGTTTGTCCAACAGGGATTTGTACAAACGTACCGGACAAAACTCAGGGTTTTTTGAATTAAGAACAAGCCACTTGCTATCGCACAGATTTTTTGCACCACCTTGTGCAGTTTTGCTAAAGACTGTATTGTACTGAATCCTTCTTGAAACAAGGGATACATAATTTAACTTAAATGTCAAAATATCTTTTGTAGTGTAATTTTAAAGTAGATGTATGTAGCTTTTAATTTTTTTGGGCAAGCAAAAGGAATTTTTGTGGTTATATATCGTTTTTGATTTTATTACAAAAATAGTATAGCTAACAAATTTTTTGGATGCTAAAAAATGACAAACGTGATTTATACAAGGTATTGCAAAAAAGACATTAAAAAATTGCGAAAACAAGTGCGCAAAGTATGCGCACATATTTTGTTTTGATATAAGCGTTTTTTGTGCCAAATTACAATAAATATTTACAGATTTTGTTGCAAAATTAAAAAGCAATATCTCACCTGTTTTGATCCCATAATTATCAATTTCTTCTTTAAAATGTTCTGTTAAGCAACGAGCCGCTTCTCCGCCCCTCCAAGCAAGCTCAACTGCTGCAATAAAGTAAAATTTACGCTGCAACCCGGTTGGAGTTGTCTCATCCCATAAGGACACCATCTTGTAGTACTCGTCCATATTTAAAGAAGCTGAACTTGTTTTCCTTTTTTCTTCATGTTTCTGGAGACTTCTCCTTTTCGCATTTCGATCGTCTCTAGCTGGCTTAAAGGTAATGTCGTGGAATGGGTCGAACCACCGCCCTCTATACTAGAAAGCCTAAAATGTCACTTTTAATGGCGGCGTTAGCGGTTTTCGTTTTATACACAAAATGTGAGAAACAAGTTTTTCTTTATTATTTTGTGTAGTTGATTGCAAGTTGTGAGTCAAAAATCAAAGAAAGTGATTAGATAGAGCTTTTTCTACACAATCAAGTCCAGCCTAAACAAATTGGTTAGAACATTTGTCCTTGAAAGAACAACACACAGCAAACTAGTTTAAACACTGTTCAATGTAAGAAAATCTGTAAATTCTTGAAACTAGGTACCAAGAACATTCATTCAAAATTATTTTTGTTGCTCTCACAATGAAGGATGCATTAAAATGAAACTCACATACCTGTGCATGTAACAAGTACCTAATAAGTTTACTGTACTAGAAAGCACTTGTACCTACCATTGAGTGTAGTGTTGGAGTAAAATCATCTCACTTCAAAGTGTTCAACCACTGTTGAGTTAGATCCGGTTTTTTGTAAAGTAAAAAACTGACACGGTTGGGCTTTTTCCTGAATTGCTGTTACAATGTGCCTTGAAAAACTTATGAACGGCAGCAAACAAAAATAACTAATGCAATTAACCTCAAGTCTTGATTTTAAACCGTAAAAATTCATCTAATCCTCAAAAAAACTCAATTTCCACAATACCAACAAACGCAAACTGTCACTACTATTTCCGCCATATTGGAATTTTTGACAAGCACCTTCTAGGCTTTCTAGTATAGTAGGCGGTGATCGAACACGATATTAAATTCTTGAAAATATTTTTCCTGTAGTTTTTTGGCAACGATATTCCACATTACTTTTACACACAGTTCTTTATAGTCTTTTCCATTAGCTTTACGCTTGTTCCATGCCCAGTCCTTGAGGATTAAATTTTGCTCGCCTGTAGTTGTTGTCTGGAGTAATTGGTAATTTTTTGCTTGGCAAAATTCTATAAATTGCTTCCAGATCGATGTGTAAGTCTTCTGAGTATTTAGTGGAACACTATTTTCAACAGCCGCGTTAATTTTACTTTCGGAAACATTTCCAAACCGATTCATTTTGAGTTTCAGTTGAAAAATTAATAAATTCGTAAGCGTCGTTTGTGATTTTTGTTGTTGGTAACGGTACATAATAGCAACACAGCATAGAAACCATCAAGTTTGTTTTTACAAGGCAACTTGTCAAACTTGCATAAAACTTTTTCGAATTTTTTTCCGGAAAAACTGCTGACAGCTAAGTTGACAGTTGTTAAGTGATTTTTCCACTTAAAATTTACATTTGTTATACTAATTCTGGATAGCGATTGGTCAAAATTGATAGGAAGGAAATAATCATTTTGATTTTGTTTATTTTTAAACAAATCAAATAATGAAGTTTATTCTATTATTGACCCATCCTCTACAAACGCATCTAGGTTATTACATGAGAAAGAAACTGATAAAAACTTGATGAACTCGGCTAGCGGCCTTATATAGAATTAATTATGGCTTTTTCCAAGCTGACAGCTGACATTGTGAGCGCCTATCGTGCGTCAAAACTGATACAAAAGCGTTCTAAAAATTGAGTGTTGCTATTCTGAAATTTGCTAAGTAACTGCAATTAGTCGTAGAAAAGGTAGACTGAAAAAATCAAGTGGATTTCAAACTTCTGTCCTCGTATCATAGGGACATCTTATCTACCATTGTTGTATATTATACTATTATACTACACAATTTTTAACAGTTAATAAGCTCAAACAATAATCCAACGTTGTTTTTCATTCGCTGTTGGAATGCTCTGAATGATGAATTTTATAAAGACCTGAATTTGCAATATTAAATGATAGTTAGAGAAGGCAATTTATACAACCACCTTTGACCTACTAATAAAAAAATTAACCAACTTGATTTGTTTGTAATTATCGTCAACGTTGAGTAGGCGGTAACACACGGCAATAGTTAATTGATTAATAAATCCCATAAATTGGTACACCCAGCATCACACGTAAGCAAAGAAAAATGTTTATGATGTGATAAAATGCCAATAAGTTACATTCTTTCTCTAGTATACAGGGTGATTTCCAGTGATCACACTCAAAACATTTTTTTTTTATTTTGAAGTATTATGGGCCAGGTCGTGTCTAAAACTTGCGTAATAGAAACAACTTTTATAGAATAAAATATTTTCGATTTTGTGTTGTTGCCTGATCGAACAAAAAGTTTGGAAATGCTTCAGGTATTCTAAAATTTGATTTTTCTCTCTCTTTTCAGAGCAAAGTATTCATTTTGCGCACGCGCACCGGCAAATTTTGTATTTATGAATTGAAACACCAGTCGTAAAACTTGTTAACTGTGACGTTAAGGTTAAATATGACACAAAAACTGTGTATGTGACAAAAGTGTGTGTCAAAGCGGAATTTATACAGGTCCAAAAAGTGTCCAAAAAATCTGGAATATTGCAAATATCTCGAAAACTGCTGCTGCAAAAAAGTTTTCATATTGTCGTAGTACATAAAAGCGCATGACGTGAAGGTGAAACGAGGTTTGCAAGTATACAGGGTCACAAAGAATACCAACTTTGTTAATTCATACCTAACATCCTGTATATTACTTCAGATTTTAAGAATAATCATAAAGACCACCCTGTAAAAGTAGTAATTCTGTAAATCGTTGAATTGGTCTTTATGAGTACTCTCCTAGAGATCTCTTCTTAGATCTGAAGTAATATACAGGGTGTTAAATTAAGAAAGTTGATATACTTTGTGACTGACCCTGTATACTTGCAAACCTCATTTCACTCTTATATGTCATACGCTTTTATTTACTAAAACAATATAAAAACTTTAAAAAAATAAAATTAGTAGTTTTCAAGATATTTGCAATATTCCAAACTTGGACACCCTGTTTTTATAGTTGTTGTGCAACATCTCGTAACATGTGTACTCAACTCTATGAGTTAGAAAGTACAAATGGCGTTCCCAAATCTAGAAACCACCCCATTAATGCCGCATCATTCGGTAAACACCGATCTGATTGGAAAATGGTGCGGTTCTGTTTTTTTGTTTATCAAGCCCTATAGCCTCTCGAATGAGCCGTAATACAGCGAAACCGGTCAGAGGATTGGGATTGATAAACAAAAAACAAAACTTCACCATTTTTAACCCTGTATTTATGTTGCAAAATAAATTAAGTCTGGGGTTCCTCGTAGATAAAATATTGTTTCTAACTCTTGTGCAAAGTGCCTTGTCCGCACTTCTGGCGCTCGATCTTTGCGCGAAGCAGCTTTTTTAGAAAGGGTGACTTTTACTGGTGGTACCTTTTCTCCCATAGGAGGAATAGTATAACAAGTTTATTTAGTAATCATTTTGAGTTACTACCCACATATACTGCGAAGAAAATACAAGATATAATCGTGATAAAAAACACTTTATCAGTAGCCACAGCCCAAAAAGTTGCGTTTATAACCTCATTTCAATGTCTCTACTCAACTTATTTACTTTGTAGCAAAATTCTTTTAAGAAAACACTGGTTTTGCTTGCAAATATTTAATGAGGATGACGAATCACCTATCTCAAGCCTTTTCATAACACTACAACGATTTAAAGTGATAAAACAATGGACTAGGAAACTAGGAAGGCCTGCAGATGTTTGAAGATAAGTTGCTTTACTATAACAGGTTGGACCACAAAAAGAGGGCAAATACTTCCCTCAAAAAGTGATGCAATTGAGTGACCTATGTGACTGATAGTTTTATTGTATCCTTCTGTTTTGTAGTGTTATCAACACACTCATAGTGTTTAAGTGTGTTTTTACATTGTATGATGTTAATAAAAAGGCATTTTTTATAACTGATTGTCAATGTTTTTTCCCTAGTTCCACAGGGTAAGGTAAGTACTGATATTTAATTAGCTCTATTAGTTAACTTGAACATTATTTACCTATAAGGATACTTGTAAAATGTCTACTAACCAAAAATAGTTTACGAAAGGAAGGAAATGACAAACAGTCTTCTCCACAATACTTTATTATGACCTTAGATGGTAAGGTCTGCTCAACAAGTTTCGGTCACATAAATGACCATCTTCAGGAGCTACAAGAATAACCTACTTTACTTGGTGTACCAGAAGTTAAATGTTAAAAAACGAGATGTTAAAAAACGAGAAAACATACCTCAAATCAGTCGATCAATGTGACTACTGTCTTTTTACAAGGGGAGAGACAGAGAGACCCATGTTATACCGAATTAGTGAATTTAACATAGTTCAATAGGCGAACAAAGCTGTAAAATTTAACACATGTAACATGAATTAAAAAGATTATGGGAAATTTAATAGTTACCTCATTATGCAGAAAAAACTAACTCTAGCACATAAATTAATAACAAAAAACTAAACTAGACCCATTTAGTGCTGGGCTGGGTGAGACCCTATGGGGAAAAAGAGTTTAAAACTTGTACACCATCCGCAGAAGAGGCGATCAAACAGGAAACAAAATGGAGGTGCAAAAATTTTTAAAAAATTCACATTGATAAGCCGTTAATTTGAAATAGTTCTGCAACCCACAAACCAAATTTGCTTTGTGGGTTGCAGAACTATCTACCTGTTGTCAGCTAAGTTATTGATTTTATTGTAACCCCCTCTTAACGTTTCCCCCGCTGCCTTCACTCTCACTCACATCACTTTAATCGTTTGGTAGTGTTATGAAGAGGCTTGAGATAGGTGATTCGGTCATCCTCATTAAATATTTGCAAGCAAAAACCTGTGTTTTCTTAAAGAATCTTGCTACCAAAGTAAATAAGTTTAGTAGAGACATTGTTGAATGGGGTTATAAACGCAACTTACCAGTTACATACTCAGGTGGAAAGTGTTTGATTTCTGTCGAGAAATTAGGTAGATATAACTTTATCTCGAGACAGAAATTAAACTTTTCACCGTGGTTTGTATACTATTTTATTTTCAATCATGTATCAGAATCTAATCAAACTTTTAATAAATCATTCAGTGGAAATATGGATTGCTAATAGTCTCTAACAATAAGTATAGTTGGATTTTTACCTTTTGAGAATGACGTCATCTTTTTACATCTTTGTTTCTCACATATCAAACATGTGAAATAAACAATTTTAGCAAAAAAGGCACGTTGTTAATTTTGTCGTCCTGTCAAATTAAAAACGTTGACATTTACTGTCACTTTGATTTAAACGAATATCAAAGGTATAAAAATGCTGTGCTACAATGAGAAGGCCCAAATGCTAATTCTAAATGTGCTGCTTTTTTTCGAGTACGAAAAGAAACAGTTTCCAGATGTCAACTGAAACTCTCATGATCTCATTTTTCAAAGCATTTGTAGGTTAAAATTTGTGATCTAATTCCAGACATGCGTGTTTTTTCACCTGCTTGACGTCATTCTCAAAGGGTAAAAATTTGACTATAGTATAGGTACGAGTAGTTATGACTTCAACCATACTAAACGACTGGTGATTTGTTTACAATCTTGACAACGTCATTATTGTGCTATTGTGCTTTTAATATTTTGAACTGAAACGTTTCTTAAAGTGTTTTTAACATGAAGACGCAGATGTTATTTGTCACCACCTGAGCTGCGAGGTGTTGCAGAAGTCGCAGAAGAAAGTCTCTTAACTGTAAAAAGTAAACCCAGATATGACAAAACACATATTGACATTCACCCGGGTGGAAAGTAAAAGTAAGTAATGTGTAAGTAATGGTGGAAAATTAAATACTTTAAGTCTCTCTGGTGGCACTTTCACTCCCTAAGTAGTGAAATTGATATTTCTTAGGATGCTCTTGACGTTTTAGGTAATAAACTTTCATTAACTTTTGCTGCATTTTCTTTGATATTTTCTAAAATTTCGTCCATCTTTTGCCATTCTCACTGACTGCCAGGAATATCAAAGTCACATCATTCAGGTAAAATAAACACTAAACAACATACCGGTATAGGTATACTTTACTCTTCAATGCCAGAAACACTAAATCATTGCTGAATTAGGTGAAACATAAAACATTATATGCACCACATGCGTTAAGGAGAATATAATGTCCATCAGGCCGAAACCTATCCCTCGGGCCCTCGGTCTGTTTGGGCCTTCAGGACATTATGTTTCCTCTAACGCCCTTGGTACATAAATAGCTATTACGCTTGCTGTCCAGAGCAATGGATATAATCACCGCCCTCTGTACAAAAAAGCCAAGAAGGTGCATGCCAAAAATTCCAATATGGCCGAAATAGTGGTTGACAGTTTGCATTTGTTTGTATTGTGCAAATTGAGTTTTTCGATGATTAAATTAATTTTTAAGGTTTAAAGTCAAGACTTGGGATTACTTGCCAAAGTAATTTTTGTTTGCTATTATATTGTTGCAAAGCGAACTTTTGATTATTAGTTAGGATTTCTTTAGTTATTTGTTTGTTACCCCTGTATGTTACGTTGCTTTGTTTACGTTGTACATTCTTTTGTCTGTGTACTAGAAAATCCTGGCTCCCTTGCTTATATAGAGAGAGATTTATGTTATAGCTTAATGAGTGTGAGAGAGAAAGTCAATTTCATGAATATTTGGGAACTTTCTAGAAACCATGGAAGCCTATATAAGCAGCTGAACCAGGCCTGGTTAGTTAGTTGTTGAGTTGATGGTTGTAGTGAAGTTGAAGTTGTCAGATTACGAGGTTAAGTGTCAGTGTCAGTTTATTGTTTGTAAACAATATACAGTGTTGTACAAGAAGTGTGTCATTAAGGAGTACGACGGTACATTTGGTGTCAGAAGTGGGATTGGAGAATCGAAGAAGAGTTCCAGAGGAAGACAGAATAAACCGACAAAAGCAGAAGGTGTGTTGAATGCCTGTAAGTACACGACAGCAAAGCGCCAAAATGGATGAAGGAATGAAACAACTTATGGAGATGATTCAAGCAATGAAAGCAAGTCAGGACCAAAAGTTCGAAGAAATGAAAGCGAGTCAGGACCAAAAGTTCGAAGAAATGAAAGCGAGCCAAGACCAAAAGTTCGAAGAAATGAAAGCAAGCCAAGACCAAATTAAAGACCAGTTTCAACAACAAGATGAAAAATTAGACCGAGTAATAAATGAAATAAAAGGAGAAATGGACAACAGGATGGAATTTTTGGAAGAAAAGGTAAATGAAAGGATAAGCGGCATGGAGGAGACCGTTCAGACCTTGCGAGAGGAATTTGACAAACTACAGGAAAAGTCTTCAAAGCCAACCGTAGTCGCCAGTTCTAGTGTCTGCTCAAATATTAAGCCACCAGTTTTCGACGGTAAGACCTCATGGCAGGTTTACAAAAAACAGTTTGAGGCTGCCGCAGAGGCCAACAATTGGACATCAAGTGACAAAGCCACTGCCTTGGTTTTGTCACTTCGAGAAGAAGCACTGGAGGTTTTGCAGACTTTGGACGAGAGCCAGTACAAAAACTACGACGACTTAATACAACATTTAGAGATGAGATTTGGAAATAAGCACCTAGAACAAGTATACGAAGCTCAGTTGTCTAGTAGGACCCAAAGAAGCACGGAAACACTTCAACAGTATGAAGCCGACATTGCTCGATTAGTTTGTCTGGCCTATCCAACGGCCTCTCACGACATTAGAGAGCGAATGGCAGTACGGGCTTTTGTACGAGGTCTTAAAGATTGTGACACAGAGCAAGCAATACGATTAGCGAGATGCCAAACATTGCATGATGCTCTTACCTACGCTTTGGAGTTTGAGGCGGTCAAGCAAGTATCACGAGGACATACTCGAGTGCGTCAAGTCAGAAGCCTTACACCGGAACCGAGAAACCGATATTCCAATTCAGATCACACAATCACTCAGTCAGACTTGAATCGTCAGCTGGAGACATTTCGAAAAGAACTAATGGGAGCGTTAAATAGAAGAAGTCAGAACAACCGAAACGCTCAAACCACCACGTTTACTCGGTCATTGGAATGCTGGAACTGTGGAGAAAAGGGGCACATTCCATCGCAATGCCGCAAACCTAGAAGAATGCAAAGACTTCAAGAATATGACTTCCAGATTGAGCACAGAAAGGGACGTTTGCACGGAAACGCGGACGCAGTGTCACGAAGACCTTGTGTGGAAGGTTGCAATCACTGTAAACGCCTGGAGATAGCTGAATTTGGAAAGCCTTGTCGAAGGATCGCTCTGAAAAATGACATCGCATGGGATCGGGAAAACTTGGCTGCCGATCAACGAGAAGACCCCGATTTAGGACAGATAATTAACTGGAAAGAGCGTGGAGAAAGACCAAATTGGGAGGAGATTTCCGCTAAGTCTCCAACATTGAAGGGATATTGGGCATTATGGGAGTCCCTTATTATTGATGGAGATTTACTAAAAAGAAAATGGGAAAGTCCGGATGGCAAAGAAGAACGACTTCAGGTAGTTCTGCCAAGAAACCGAGTTAGGGACGTACTGAAAGAAGCCCATAATGGAATTGGTGGAGGGCACTTTGGCATCAACAAAACGTTAAATAAAGTTAGGGAAAGGTTCTATTGGCTACAAAGCCGCTCAGATGTGATGAAGATTGGTGTCGGCGTTGCGCAGACTGTTTCAGTAGCAAGGGTCCCAAAACTCGGAGCCGAGGATATATGAAGCAGTATAATGTCGGAGCTCCGTTTGAGAGGATTGCCGTTGATGTAGCTGGACCTTTTCCCAAAACTAATTCCGGAAATCGCTATGTCTTGGTCGCAATGGACTACTTCAGTAAATGGCCAGAAGTGTACGCAATACCAAACCAGGAAGCCGCTACTGTAGCAGAAGTTCTGGTTGACAACTTCTTCTGCAGATTTGGAGTACCGAGGGAGCTGCATTCGGATCAAGGGCGTAATTTCGAATCGGCAGTATTCACGGAAGTGTGTGACCGATTGGGAATTAAGAAAAACCAGAACTACTCCATTACATCACAGTCAGACGGAATGGTGGAACGTTTCAACCGGACACTAGACAACTACCTAAGGACAGTTGTCGATAACAATCAGACAGATTGGGATCAGCACATTCCGTTGTTCCTGATGGCTTATCGATCGGCAATACATGATTCCACTGGCAAAACACCAGCTAGTGTTGTCTTTGGAAGGGAGCTTCGTTTGCCAATGGATCTTCTTTTTGGACGACCGGAAGAACCCCAGCCTCTTGTGATAGCTATTCAGAAAAATTGGCGCAACGCTTGCACGTGATCCATGAGGAAGTCCGGCAGAAGTTGAAATTTGCAAGCGACCGACTAAAGACAAGATATGACAAAAGGGCCAACAGCAGCGGATTCCAAGCCGGTGATCAGGTCTGGTTATACAATCCTGCTCGAAAGAAAGGAAAGTCACCGAAGCTACAGAGGTCATGGGAGGGACCCTACGACGTTATAAAGCGTCTGAACGACGTCGTCTACAGAATACAGCGAGGACATCGGCGAAAATGAAAATAGTTCACCTGGATCGACTTGCACCTTGCCGACCACCCAAAGCTGGTGAAGTTGATGATCGGGACGATCAACTCTAGGAGGGGGGCAGTGTTGCAAAGCGAACTTTTGATTATTAGTTAGGATTTCTTTAGTTATTTGTTGTTACCCCTGTATGTTACGTTGCTTTGTTTACGTTCTACATTCTTTTGTCTGTGTTCTAGAAAATCCTGGCTCCGTTGCTTATATAGAGAGAGATTTATGTTATAGCTTAATGAGTGTGAGAGAGAAAGTCAATTTCATGAATATTTGGGAACTTTCTAGAAACCATGGAAGCCTATATAAGCAGCTGAACCAGGCCTGGTTAGTTAGTTGTTGAGTTGATGGTTGTAGTGAAGTTGAAGTTGTCAGATTACGAGGTTAAGTGTCAGTGTCAGTTTATTGTTTGTAAAAACATTATACAGTGTTGTAGGAATTTATCATNATANCCTTCAACNTATTGATCTNATACAACATAGNTGGTNANCNCNTNANTNAGANATCCGCACCNACGATNAATNANTCNNGAANNTTTTANCTATTANAATGGCGAGGNTGTGCAGNTCCGACATTCCTAATTGAATTCATCAGCTGCACCCGTNTGTNCATTGGGCCCCCGGGGGGTNAATCGNNTNTTNGTNCTANNAANGGGAGCTNNNGCNGACCANNGTGNGNTTCNAAAAGNNGCTNNGCCGNCNAANGNGAGNNGCGTCGNGCCCCNTGNAGGNNTCGCNAGGGTCNCNTGGGTTGCANANNGGAGCTANGCGGATTTCNAGGNCNANGNNTGNNTTGTGAANACTNCTTTGNTGCTNCTTATCCTGCAGTAAGCANTGTCANACNNCNAAGANCTNNTGCTTGGTTGNTNNACNGTTATGTGGNNNTTNCAANNATTGNGCACNTACGGCTAGNTGTAGCTACCGCCAGAAGGTNCAGGATCGCTTGTTTGTGATAAAAACGTCTGGCGAAAACTCTACGAATGTAGTGGAATTAGTGAGAAAGTATATTGGTTTAAGGCCACCTACAAAGCATACACGATTTTTTTGTGTCTTACAAAAATGGGAAATGCATGACTCAGCCCATAGGAAAAAATACATTTGGACAGCTACCAAGGAGAATTGCTGGCTACTTGAGACTACCAAACGCAAACCTATATACTGGGCATTGTTTTTGCAGATCATCAGCTTCTTTACTTGCCGACTCTGGATCAACCATAGATGTGTTGAAAAGACATGGTGGCTGGAAAAGCAGTTCTGTTGCTGAAGGTTATGTTGAAAATTCATTGTATCAAAAGAAGAATGTTGCCGATCAAATATTCACCAATGTCTTCTCCGATGTTGATATGGCATCAGCATCAACCATAGAAAGATCAATTTCAGAAAATGAGACAACGGCAACGGCGACTGCTACGTATGTGCAGAATATGTTTACTACTAAAAATGTTGCTTCCAATTGTCCACCCTTCGTTAGCATTGCAAACTGCACCAAAGTCAATATAAATGTAATATATAATAATAAGAACTAGATTTAAGTTGAGATTATGTTTATGTTAATTATCCTTTTTCGTCCTTACACTTTAACAAATAAATAAAATTTCAATAAAATCATTGTTTAATTTGGAAGAATTTACTTTAAATCCCCCAGGGATTAAAATTACTTTTAATGCCTGCGGGATTAAAAGTGTCTCTTTTATCCCTCAAATGGAATAAATTTGCTATAATTAAATTGACTCATTATTTAAAAAACCGCTAAAATAGGTCAACTATAACTTTTTCTTGCGCGTTTTATAAACCAATCCAGACATATACAGGGTGCGCCAAAAAAAAGTTATGATAGACAACTTTAATTTTTTAAATGGCAACCTTGCTTTTTTTGTGCACGAGGTTAAAGAGCATTTAAACTTAGAACCTAGTTCCGCAGAGTTTTACTTTTCAACTCCTAGCGGTTTTTTCATAAACCGCTAGGATAAAACTGATAGAGTTACAAAACGTTTTACTTTATGTAACTAGCAACTAGTTACATAAAGTATCACTTTATCACAGTATCACAGTATCACTTTATGTAACTAGTTATGAAAAGTTCATTTCATCACTCCCTGTTTTTATGCATTTGAGTGTTATCACTCCCAGTGTTAAATCACTTTAAAAAATGGTTTTTACCGCTTTTTGGTCAAAATTAGAAAAAATTATGTATGCAACACGTTTCGAAAATGTCTTATTGTGTAACTCATTCAAATTGTAGGACCTCGCTGCGCTCGCCCTACAAACATTCATTCGTTACACAAAATCGATCTTTTTGTAACTGGTTACATAAATAGCTATTTTTTTTTTCTAAGTTATTTGATGAGATAATTGAAAACAAAGGACACTATACCAATGCCACTTTTACTCGTCTACAGGGTGGTCCAGTTTTAAATGTCAATAATTCACCCATCGATATCTCATCAAAGAATAAGTTAACATACATGATGTCATTTCCCTGAAAAATGCTTCTCAAGGAAAATACAGTCCATAAATGTTCAGTTTAATCGGTTTCGTGTCATAACTGTCAGACCGCTGGAGCAATTTTAATCAAATTTAGAACAAATACATATGCAATTAATACATATAAAAGATGGTTTTAATTTTTCTGCCTTATTCTCTACGTCACTGGATATTTTTCAAAAATTTCAGTTTTTTTGACAAAATAAGTATCTCTTATATTTTACTATATGTTTTGAAACTTCGTTTACGAAATAATTGAGTTATTACGTTCAAAAACCCAAAACCAACCCAACCCAACTTAAAAATTGTCTTAAAAACAGTGAAAATTAACTTTAGAAGCTTAAAAAATGTCTTTGTAGCCAGTTTCCAGACAAATTGAAAGATTTTAGCCTTGACGATTGACTTGGAAACTGTGAAAATTGACTTGAGAGGCTTAAAAACTGTCTTTGTAGTCAGTCATTATAGTTTTCAGATAAGTTGAAAAACTTTAGTAGGGACTTGTAGCCATGAAAAACTACTTTATATAGAATTTTTGACTAGAAATTCACACATTTCAACCTTGAAAATTGACTTGGACACCAAAATGTGACTCTGAGTCTGAAACAATGAAAAGTGACATCAAAAGCTTAAATTTTGCATTTGAAGTAAGTTTTCATAATTTGAAAATACAATTCAATATTTTAGTCTTGAAAATAGTCTTAAATACAGGATATTAACATTAGATTCATGAAAATTGACTTGAAGACTAACTTTTCAATTTTTTTTAGTTTGTTTTTCATTTTCTTGGAACTCTGGACTATTTTTAGGGCTTTAAAACTGCTTTCAGCTTGGAAAATCGAGTTTTAGGGTTATCTTCGCCAAGTTTTTGACATAGCAGACTTAAAAAACAATTTTTACATTTTCCATAGGCTTAAACATGCCATTTCACTCTTTGTCAGTATTAAATAGACTTCTAGACGCTCCACTGTGCTTTAAGACTGAAAAATCGGATTTTGAACTATTTTTTATAGTAAAAGTTAAGTTTCAGACAGTTCATTGATGAAAGTAAACAATTTTGGCATTAAATGCTACAATATTAGTCTTGAACACTAATTTTTAGAAAATTCGGAGTGATACCATGATCAGTTTTACACTACCTAGGTATAGTCTAAAAAATTGAACACCAGTAAACATTAGTCAAAAAATCCTGTTTTTTGATTATTTTCAGTGTACTTGTTCCAAATTTGATTAAAATTGGTCCAACGGTCTGACTGAACTTTGGAGGTCTGTATTCTTGTATCTGTATCTGTGTTCCTTAGGAAGCGTTCATCAGCAAAATGACATAATGCATGTCACCTTATTGTTTGATGTGCTATCGATTGGTGAATTATTGACATTTAAAACTGGACCACCCTGTATAACGTGGCAGTATCAAATTTTAGATTCGACGTTTCGTTTTTTAATTATCATCATATTTCATTTTTCTTATGGGTGCCATATTTAATTTTTGCATATTTGAATTGACTCTATTTTCTGATTACGATGATGTACCATACAAGGTGTCCCGCGAGGTAAGGGACAAAATTTGACTACGAGTTCTTTAGGTAAATTCGAGTCGAAATTGTCCTATGAACATGGGTCCGCAAATGCTTCCTTACCAAGATATGATTTTTTTAAATTTAATAGTGTTATTGTGCAGAAAACTACAATGCTATAATAATAATTATTCCGTATGACATTCTATCAACATCAAGTAGGCCGAGTGCCATGGATACTTCTTTTCTTTGTTGTTCTGTTACAGTAGTTGCGTCAGTTTGACACACTAATTCTGTGCAAACACAAATTATTGTCATTTTGTTTTCAGAAGTCAAGAATATGCAGACATGCTGCTAGTATACGGATATTGTAACGGAAGTGGTAGAGCAGCAGTGGTTGAATACCGCCGTCGGTATCCAAATCGAAGAATAGGTACCTGATAGACCTGATAGTATTTGGAAGAGTTTTTAATCAACTGAGAGTAACAGGATCATTTCCAAATGCTTCTCTCATACGTCCATCAGCAGCTCCCCAAGATCTAATACTGGATTTGATTAATGAGATGCTTGTAGTTCACCGATGAGGCTACATTCACCCGAGACGGTGTCAGTAATTTAAGGAACTCTCATTCATGGTAGCTTGAAAATCCTCATGCAACAATCGAACGGAATTTCCATCACCGTTTTTCGGTTAATGTTTGGTATGGTTTGTTAGGAGATCAGTTTAGTCGGCCCTTTTGTGTTTGACGGTCGTTTGAACATCAGCAATTTACCTTCAGTTCTTACGAGAAGAACTGGCTATGTTGTCAGAAGATATTCCGATTCAAAGAAGACAACAAATGTGGTTACACAGTAGTAGAAATGTGACTCAATATTTAAATAACACTTTTCCTGGACGTTAGATTGGACGCAGTTTCCTGGCCCCCCCGCTCACACGGATTTAAATCTTTCCGGCCTATTATTTGTGGGGACATATGAAGAGTTTAGTGTATGCAGAGAAATCACATACCAGGGCTGAACTGCTTCGTAAAATTAATAATATCTCTAACGACCTAAGTAACAACAACCGTGTTATTGGGAAAGCTATCAGCCACATCATTAAAAGAGCTACACTAATGCTTACAATGTGAAGGTTGACACTTTGAGTAATTATTGTAAACAGTTTATTTTCACAGTTGTATTAATTTTTTTGTTAAATAAAATTATTTTTCGGCATTATTGTTGTTTTTTTCGGCACAATAACACTATTAAATTAAAAAAAATCATATCTTTGTAAGGAAGCATTTGCGGATCCATGTTCATAGGACATTTTCGACTCAAATTTACCTAAAGAGCTCGTAGTAAAATTTTGTCCCTCACCTCGCGGGACACCCTGTTATGGTACACTCTTGCCTATGGCTCTCGGGCTGTTTCGACATTCAGGAGATTATGTTCTCCCTAACGCCCTTGGTACATAAACAGCTGTTTTGTAAAAATGTGGTTTGTTCTCTTAAGACGAGTTCTCACATCAGTTTCGCTGCCGCAGTTTGTCTGATTCAGTGATACTGAACAAATAATTCAAATAATGAAAGTGAGTATCATGAGAACACATTTTCAATAGTAATATGTTAAGTGCATGTAAGATTACCGAAATATATGCATGAAGGTTGTTGCCCTAGAAACCATTTTATGGTTATTTTCATAAAAACTGCACTTTTTGTCAAACAACTATAAAATTGTTTCGAGCTGTTTAGGGCAAATAGTCTGAATTCAACTTTTTCTAAAATTTTACATGCACGAAATAAAAATATACTGTTAAATCTATAATATAACCCTTTAGGAGTGCAATTGTCGGGGGTAATATCCCTAGTGCATTTAATTTTTCCGGGAAAATTCGGAAAAACGAGTTTCTAAGTAATTTGTTAAAACAAATTACTTTGAAATGAGCATTCCAGTTTTTCCACAGGAAAAATTAAATGCACTAGGGTTATTTCCTGAGTTAAATAAACATTTTATTTTAATACATTTTTTTAATTAAAACAATATGAACAAAGAACAATAACTTTCAAGCTAGAAAGGGTAATTACTTCAAACTCATTTTAAATTACAATTAATATAAAAATTACAATTATTGTAGGTTACAGGAGTATTGTTAGCCATATCGGTTAGATTGTTTTAAGTTAAGTGTCTATTTTCTGTTTTTTCAAGGGAGCTTCGAAGCTTGTAGATGGTACATTATTTTGGACGGTTCTTAAAGCAGTGATGATATTTGAATGATGTTGACTGTCCATTTGTAGATATGGTTGGATAGACGCAGCTTTAGAATGTCCTGTGATTTTGA
Organism: Ips nitidus; assembly: GCA_018691245.2. Lineage (NCBI taxonomy): Eukaryota > Metazoa > Arthropoda > Insecta > Coleoptera > Curculionidae > Ips > Ips nitidus. The sequence continues at coordinate 12,432,172 of CM042789.1, read as the reverse complement.
TGAGTTGCTGCTCGTCTACACCGGCCTTTGCAAGATTAGTAACAACAGTTGATCGCATAGAATGGTTAGATATTTTAATTTCTCTCGTGTTCACACCTGTTTTTTGCGCTGCGTCTTTTGTCCATTTTGATAGTTCTTTTCTTCCAACAGGAACGTTTTTAAACCATCCAGTGTTACGATTGGATTGCCATGCTGAATTTGGTGTGAAAAACAATCTATTTGTTGTTATTTTAGACGCTCGTTTGTCCAACAGGGATTTGTACAAACGTACCGGACAAAACTCAGGTTTTTTTGAATAAGAACAAGCCACTTGCTATCGCACAGATTTTTTTGCACCACCTTGTGCAGTTTTGCTAAAGACTGTATTGTACTGAATCCTTCTTGAAACAAGGGATACATAATTTAACTTAAATGTCAAAATATCTTTTGTAGTGTAATTTTAAAGTAGATGTATGTAGCTTTTAATTTTTTTGGGCAAGCAAAAGGAATTTTTGTGGTTATATATCGTTTTTGATTTTATTACAAAAATAGTATAGCTAACAAATTTTTTGGATGCTAAAAAATGACAAACGTGATTTATACAAGGTATTGCAAAAAAGACTTTAAAAAATTGCGAAAACAAGTGCGCAAATTATGCGGACATATTTTGTTTTGATATAAGCGTTTTTTGTGCCAAATTACAATAAATATTTACAGATTTTGTTGCAAAATTAAAAAGCAATATCTCACCTGTTTTGATCCCATAATTATCAATTTCTTCTTTAAAATGTTCTGTTAAGCAACGACCGACGCTTCTCCTTCCCTCCAAGCAAGCTCAACTGCTGCAATAAAGTAAAATTTTACGCTGCAACCCGGTTGGAGTTGTCTCATCCCATAAGGACACCATCTTGTAGTACTCGTCCATATTTAAAGAAGCTGAACTTGTTTTCCTTTTTTCTTCATGTTTCTGGAGACTTCTCCTTTTCGCATTTCGATCGTCTCTAGCTGGCTTAAAGGTAATGTCGTGGAATGGGTCGAACCACCGCCCTCTATACTAGAAAGCCTAAAATGTCACTTTTAATGGCGGCGTTAGCGGTTTTCGTTTTATACACAAAATGTGAGAAACAAGTTTTTTCTTTATTATTTTGTTGTAGTTGATTGCAAGTTGTGAGTCAAAAATCAAAGAAAGTGATTAGATAGAGCTTTTTCTACACAATCAAGTCCAGCCTAAACAAATTGGTTAGAACATTTGTCCTTGAAAGAACAACACACAGCAAACTAGTTTAAACACTGTTCAATGTAAGAAAATCTGTAAATTCTTGAAACTAGGTACCAAGAACATTCATTCAAAATTATTTTTTCTAATTATGGCATATAAAGTGACACTTTTCAAAACTGATTAGAGTGACAAAACGTTTACTTTATGTAACTAGTTACATAAAGTATCACTTTATGTAACTAGTTATGTAAAGTTCATTTTCATCACTCCCTGTTTTTATGCATTTCCGTAGAAACATATGGGCGACAGCCATCATAACATGTCCTTGTCACTGTTTTATACAAGGTGCTATGAAAGTGAATATTTGTGTTAAATCACTTTAAAAGATGGTTTTACCCCTTTTTGGTCAAAATAAGAAAAAATTATGTATGCAACACGTTTCGAAAATGTCTTATTGTGTAACTCATTCAAATTGTAGGACCTCGCTGCGCTCGCCCAACAAACATTCATTCGTTACACAAAATCGATCTTTTCGTAACTGGTTACATAAATAGCTATTGTTGCTCTCACAATGAAGGATGCATTAAAATGAAACTCCACATACCTGTGCATGTAACAAGTACCTAATAAGTTTTACTGTACTAGAAAGCACTTGTACCTACCATTGAGTGTAGTGTTGGAGTAAAATCATCTCACTTCAAAGTGTTCAACCACTGTTGAGTTAGATCCGGTTTTTTGTAAAGTAAAAAACTGACACGGTTGGGCTTTTTCCTGAATTGCTGTTACAATGTGCCTTGAAAAACTTATGAACGGCAGCAAACAAAAATAACTAATGCAATTAACCTCAAGTCTTGATTTTAAACCGTAAAAATTCATCTAATCCTCAAAAAAACTCAATTTCCACAATACCAACAAACGCAAACTGTCACTACTATTTCCGCCATATTGGAATTTTTGACAAGCACCTTCTAGGCTTTCTAGTATAGTAGGCGGTGATCGAACACGATATTAAATTCTTGAAAATATTTTTCCTGTAGTTTTTTGGCAACGATATTCCACATTACTTTTACACACAGTTCTTTATAGTCTTTTCCATTAGCTTTACGCATGTTCCATGCCCATTCCTTGAGGATTAAATTTAGCTCGCCTGTAGTTGTTGTCTGGAGTAATTGGTAATTTTTTGCATGGAAAAATTCCATAAATTGCTTCCAGATCGATGTGTGAGTCTTCTGAGTATTTAGTGGAACACTATTTTCAACAGCCGCGTTAATTTTACTTTCGGAAACATTTCCAAACCGATTCATTTTGAGTTTCAGTTGAAAAATTAATAAATTCGGAAGCGTCGTTTGTGATTTTTGTTGTTGGTAACGGTACATAATAGCAACACAGCATAGAAACCATCAAGTTTGTTTTTACAAGGCAACTTGTCAAACTTGCAAAAAACTTTTTCGAATTTTTTTCCGGAAAAAACTGCTGACAGCTAAGTGGACAGTTGTTAAGTGATTTTTTCACTTAAAATTTACATTTGTTATACTAATTCTGGATAGCGATTGGTCAAAATTGATAGGAAGGAATTAATCATTTTGATTTTGTTTATTTTTAAACAAATCAAATAATGAAGTTTATTCTATTATTGACCCATCCTCTACAAACGCATCTAGGTTAATTACATGAGAAAGAAACTGATAAAAACTTGATGAACTCGGCTAGCGGCCTTATTGTATAGAATTAATTATGGCTTTTTCCAAGCTGACAGCTGACATTGTGAACGCCTATCGTGCGTCAAAACTGATACAAAAACGTTCTAAAAATTGTGTATTGCTATTCTGAAATTTGCTAAGTAACTGCAATTAGTCGTAGAAAAGGTAGACTGAAAAAATCAAGTGGATTTCAAACTTCTGTCCTCGTATCATAGGGACATCTTATCTACCATTGTTGTATATTATACTATTATACTACACAATTTTTAACAGTTAATAAGCTCAAACAATAATCCAACATTGTTTTTCATTCGCTGTTGGAATGCTCTGAATGATGAATTTTATAAAGACCTGAATTTGCAATATTAAATGATAGTTAGAGAAGACAATTTATACAACAACCTTTGACCTACTAATAAAAAAATTAACCAACTTGATTTGTTTGTAATTATCGTCAACGTTGAGTAGGCGGTAACACACGGCAATAGTTAATTGATTAATAAATCCCATAAATTGGTACACCCAGCATCACACGTAAGCAAAGAAAAATGTTTATAATGTGTTTATGATGTGATAAAATGCCAATAAGTTACATTCTTTCTCTAGTATACAGGGTGATTTACAGTGATCACACTCAAAACATATTTTTTTTTATTTTGAAGTATGATGAGCCAGGTCGTATCTACAACTTGCGTAATAGAAACAACTTTTATAGAATAAAATATTTTCGATTTTGTGTTGTTGCCTGATCGAACAAAAGTTTGGAAATGCTTCAGGTATTCTAAAATTTGATTTTTCTCTCTCTTTTCAGAGCAAAGTATTCATTTTGCGCACGCGTATAGTTGGATTTTTACCTTTTGAGAATGACGTCATCTTTTTACATCTTTGTTTATCGCATATCAAACATATGAAATAAACAATTTTAGCAAAAAAGGCACGTTGTTAATTTTGTCGTCCTGTCAAATTAAAAACGTTGACATTTACTGTCACTTTGATTTAAACGAATATCAAAGGTATAAAAATGCTGCGCTACAATGAGAAAGGCCCAAATGCTAATTCTAAATGTGCTGCTTTTTTTGGAGTACGAAAAGATACAGTTTCCAGATGTCAACTGAAACTCTCATGATCACTCATTTTTCAAAGCATTTGTAGGTTAAAATTTGTGATTTAATTCCAGACATGCGCGTTTTTTCACCTGCTTGACGTCATTCTCAAAGGGTAAAATTTTGACTATACCGGCAATTTTTATATTTATTAATTAAAACACCAGTCGTAAAACTTGTTAACTGTGACGTTAAGGTTAAATATGACACAAAAACTGTGTATGTGACAAAAGTGTGTGTCAAAGCGGAATTTATACAGGTCCAAAAAGTGTCCAAAAAATCTGGAATATTGCAAATATCTCGAAAACTGCTGCTGCAAAAAAGTTTTCATATTGTCATAGTACATAAAAACGCATGACGTGAAGGTGAAACGAGGTTTGCAAGTATACAGGGTCACAAAGAATACCAACTTTGTTAATTCATACCCAACATCCTGTATATTACTTTAGATTTTAAGAGTAATCATAAAGACCAGTTCAACAATACACGCTTTCATAACTTTGTTTTGGTAACAGGGTGTCTCATTATAAACACCCTGTTTTATAGTTGTTGTGCAACATCTCGTGACATGTGTACTTAGAAAGTACAAATGGCGTTCCCAAATCTAGGAACAACCCCATTAATGCCGCATCATTCGGTAAACACCGATCTGATTGGAAAATGGTGAGGTTCAGTTTTTTTTGTTTATCAAGCCCTATAGCCTTTCGAATGAGCCGTAATACAGCGAAACCGGACAGAAGATTGGGATTGATAAACAAAACTTCACCATTTTTAACCCTGTATTTATGTTGCAAAATATAAACTAAACTGCAAAATATAAAAATAACGCCCTTGGTACATAAATAGCTATTACGCTTGCTGTCCAGAGCAACGGCCATAATGCATGCCATTATTGAAAATGTCAGTGTCAACAGTTTGATGTCAGTATTCAATTGTGTATAGTTTTGATCCTGTTTTTGAGTATCTACGCAGTAAGTTTAGTGGTGTTAAATTATTTAGCACAAAAAATATTGTATGTAGGTATTACGCGCACAATGTGACTTTAATGCGCTCAAATTATTGCTATGATCATATTTTTTGCTTAATACATAAATACCTATTTTCTACTCCTACAAGGATATTGGTTCATTCCTTAACAGTTTAGAGAACGGATAAGTAGGCAATTGCCAACGGTTGAACGAATACAGAATCCTATACTTTCCGCAACTGTGCGATATGAAATAGACCAATCACAGACAATCTTCAGCGTGCGTAAAGAAATAGACCAATTACAGCTAATCTTGAATGTAAACAAAATAATTCTTCTGATTCTCATCCTCACTGACAGTTGGCATCAAAACATTGCATTTTGGCTTATGTTTTGAGGCAATGAAAAAGCCGTTCAAGTTTCAGTTAGTGTTCAATTAAAGAATAAAAACATCTGCTTTATTATATGATAAAGCAAATGATACAAACTTACAACTTACAATAAATCAAATAATCCATTCAACACCGCAACCTAGAAGACGAAGTTAATCAGCTGTCACCCGGTGACAATTCGGGACACCGGTCAAACTTTGGCTGCGTCAAAAGTGATAATGTAAACACGCAAACGTTTCAAACATTGAGTGTTTATTTGTGTGAAATTTGGTGAGTAATTCCAATTAGTCGTAGAAAAAATAGCCTGTAAAACTCGGGCGAATTGTCCATATCACCCCCCCTCCGCCTTTCGGCGTCGTGCTCAAATTTTCGTCCTCGTGCGATAGGGATATCTTATTCACCATTGTTGTACAAAAGTGTACTTTACCGCACAATTTTTTACGGCTAAAGTAGCACTTTTTCGCTCTAGTGCGGTAATAGTATATTCTATATTAAGAGCGGAAAGTACATATTCGCCGCTTGCACATGAAAATTGCAACTTGAGGCGAAGCCGATCACTGCAATCACTTTCTGCTTTGAAATGGAAGCGTACATGAGGTACTTTCAAAGTCAGTCGTCAAAAAAACATTTCGTCCTGTTATTAGTCAAATATTCAACGTTTAGCAACGATTTAAAAAAATGTTTATTCACTAGATGTTTAAAAAATTTTTAAATCACTCTGAATGACATTTGCCTATTTATAGGTGTAAACAAACAAACATCAATGTCACATCTACGGGGCGCGGTGCAAATTTAATAGAACTGTAATTTTAGTTTTTTTTTTTAATATAAGAAGTCGAAGTTTAATAAAATATTGTATAAAACACGTGACTTAAACCGGTTTTTCACTCGAAAAAATGGTTTGTCTCTTGCTGTATAAATAACTATTATGGAATTGCCTTTGAAGGTTCTGAACTTCATTTGATGGTTTCTAAATTTAAATTGATTTTATTCGAATTGCACTTGATGGTTTCTGAATTGCAGTTCGATTATTCTGAATTACGTTTGACCTTTTCTGAATGTCACTTCGCCTTTTCTGAACTACATTATTTGGAAATGGTGTAGAACCAAAATGGATTTTCATTATTGTCCTAGGAGGTAAAAAAATAATGTCTAGAACTTGATCCAGACTAAAGCGTTACTTTGCTTTGATTGGCTCTACAATACAATCCATGTTCTTATTCAGAAATTACGGTTTTTCTGAAGATGCCAGGGCTAAATTTGTGATCAAAATCAACGTAAACAAACGGACACGACACACAGCATCGTTAACACTGTAACAGTAGACACCATTTCCAAAGTTGCCCTACAGAGGGCGTATCATGGCTGTCTAGCGTCATCTATCGCTTTCAACCGTGATTACGGTTACGCGTTCCGAATTTACTGGTTTTCCCGAACAACCGGTTAAACACGGAAAGCCGCTTGAAAAAAAAGTATATGCTACACGGACGTGGAATGCGATTATTGTGCTTCGCTCAGTTGTCGTGTTGCCGACCTCAGCACAATAATCGCCTCTTTCTACTCCTAGTAATCTAAACTGGACAACCCGGCCACCTGTAAGAAATTAACGTGACTGGTTTTATATTGTAACCCCTTCATCTACATATCTATAGCAAGATCGTAGTGTCTTTTCCGCACTTGATAGCGAAGAACTTGAAGCAGAAAGGCTTTAGTAACTACCATCTAGAGTTGTTATTTTCAGGTAATCATATTAAGTTTGAAATTAGTGGGATATATGCATCTTTTTAATTAAAATTGATACTCCGGACATTTCACAAAACTGGAACTATTTTCTTGAGATTTATTGATGCCAGCTTCTACTATCAAATTTGTGTGCCCAAGCTCTATGAGTGCCTTTTTCGTCCAAAAGCCGACAACCACTCTTACTACACACTTCAAATACTTTTTAGAAATGAATTAAAATGAATTATTGCCAATCAATTTTGGAACATATAATTTATTACATAACAAATAACGTGACACCTTCTTGTGTTTCGCACGAATTGAAAAATGATATACATACTGAAATAATTTATAAAGAAAACTTTGCATACACCACAATAATTCATGTTCATTATTTACATTGCATAAAATTATTGTTCTTAAAAGTATGGTTGTTAAGGAAATAATTGGCTAAACGGTCACGCTGATTTAAGATGTACTCGCTTTTTTTACTTTTCCTTGGGTTTAAATTCAATTTTTCTCGTCTTGAGTGTCGAAAATTTGAACCTCTTCACGTAGTACGAAATGGCAATAAGAAGAGTGAATATTCCAATCGCCTTAATCGTCATCCTCTTGCGATCATCGAATTCCGGCTCTGACGTCCATTTCAAGAAAGTGGCTACATCCTAAAATTGAAAAGTAAGTTAGTGGCCGACGTTTTCTCAAAGCTAATATGAAATTGAAAAAATTACTTCGTTTTATTTCATTAAAATTAACGCCGGCGAAATTAAGAATAAATACCGTACAATGGGGTATACCAAATTTTTTTTTGTTCTAATTAGAAGTACTCATATAAACTGCTCGTCAAAAAGAATGGGACAGCAAAATTTTTGCTCTTTTTGAGCGGCTGCTTTTTCAAATTGATTTACTTGATTCTAATAATTTTTTTGAGGATTAAAAGGTATTTTCTTCCTCTTTCTTTTGACCTAAATGATCTTTTTGAAAGGTGCCACGGATTCGAGTATACAGGGTGTGACTGAGGTGTAGTCAAAAAATGAAAAATTCGGTCTAACGCCATTTCTCGCAAAAAATTTTTTTACGTTTTACAATAGCCTTAATCGAGTCTTGCGGTCAATATCTCTAAACGTTTTCGCCAGTTTGGCGATTAAAAGCCGTTTACAAAATTTATTGCAAAATTTTTAAAATGTGGTTACTTTTGATTCTCTTGTTTAAAATTAAACAATTTCTTTAGATCTTTTGTGGAAGAAGAGCGGGATTAGCAAGTTTACACTTAAAACTACCCAATTTAAGTAAAAAACATACACTGCGAGATACAGGGTGACCCAAAAAAAAATTTGAATAGAAAATCATATGTTTTATCATAAATCTTAGCATGTTCAGTCATTTTAATGGAAAATAATGATATTGGATAGAGAAGCACACTATTTGTTTAGTAATCCAATTCATATCTCTAGACGTTTTCGCCAGTTTGGCGATTAAGGGCCGTTTACAATATTTATTGATTTTTTTTTGCTAAACTGTAAAGTAAACAAAATGGTCCTGGTTACTTGTTTACTATGTGTTGTAATAGACAAAAATTAATTTTATTATTACAACTATGACTAAGAAGTTGGGTAAACCCGGCCTAACTTGTTGTTTAGAGTGATATCTCGGGACGTTTTTGACCGTTTCTATATTAAGGTCATGTGTCCGAAGAAATATCGATTTGCGGGAAATTAATGTAACATGTTTAATCTTAAATTGTAAGTGTAATGTGTTTAATCTTAAATTAAGCTATATCGGCAGCTGAATATCTGTCATTCGAATGCCGTTGCATGTTCAACATTATCTTTTACATAATTTGAAAATTTTTCAGGACAAGCTCCATCATGCTTGATAACACCTTACAGGCTGTCCGGAGACAGTGAGTAAAACTTGAAGTTGTTTGCACAAGTTATTCTCTCACCTTAAGTGTCTCTAGAAACCCGGTCAGTCACGAAGCTGACTTTAAAAAAGTTTTCAGAATGGACGATCGCGATCAGATTAGATTAGAATCAACCAAAAACCAGAATAGGAAGGAAATTTCTTTGCTATCACAGAAAACCTTTTTCTATCGACGTTTCGATTGGCTAAGATCGGCAACTCAACGTAGCTATTCGGGTTGTGCAAAATAGAAAGCCCAAATGAGGTCGAACTCTGTAATGAATAGGAAGGAAATTTCTTTGCTACCACAGAAAACCATTCTCTATCGTAATATATGGTACTCTCTACGTTTCGATTGGCGAAGATCGGCACTCAACGTAGCTATTCGGGTTGTGCAAAATAGAAAGACCAAATGAGGTCTTGCTATGATTTTATCTTTCTTGGGGCTATGAAATTTTGTCATTGTCAATCTTTTTTTTCCCGACGATTTCGTTTTCCTAACCCGGAAAAAGACGTCGTCTTCTAAAATTCAAATGTTTTGTTTTTTAACCTCTATGCCCGTCAGTGTCAACATTGTGTCAATAAGGTTGGGTTGGGGACCAATTGATTGTGTTTGCAATGTATCTATTAGTTATTGTTTTTTCGTTGCACTTACCTAACACCTCCACTGTGTGAAAATGTGAAGATGGACTTATATACTTTTCGTTTCTTGTAATATTTGAAATGTTTGTTTCACAGAATCTCTTGAAATCCCTCCATTGACTATGATAAATTAAAGAACTTACCAGATCAAAGACCACCAACTTCTGGTAAATATGAATACATTTAATTATTTGGTATAGTTTTGTTTTTTTTCAAAAGTTTAGGCACATATTCACCAAAAAAAAACGAGTAAAAATAAACAGAGGTGTAAATTACTGTTCATGATGGAATGGTTGTGTTATGGCTATATGAGTTCCATCAACACATCCTAAAGTCCCATCCTACTTCCTTCACAAAATGCATACAAATTGGTAGCATGTTTACAAGGAACTGAAAAATATTAATGGTCCAACAAGAAAATAAGAAACTTAAAACTGAAGAGACAGAACTATAATAAATAAAACCAACAGCAATAATGGCAACGAAACGGACTATTTTATAATGCAAACTGTGAAATCTGCGATTAATTACTGAGAAAGAAAGTAAAAAACGTAGAATTGTCATTAAACCTGAATACGACGAAACAAGTAAAAGCCCTAGATTTATTACTAGAAATTAGTCAATGTTTTTAGGACTGATAGGTTCCCGTTTTTTGTTGACGGTGTCAGAAGAACGTGATAGAAAATAGGTTAGAGAGTACCAACAGTTAGTAGAAAGAAATTTTCTTGTCTATTTCTATGCGTTTTCTATTTCCTACATCGTTACGGAGTTTGCCTCCAGGGGGCCTATTCCAGATCACTTTGACTAATCGGGTTCCTGTCATCACAGGTCTGTCTCTTGATAATTCCCTTCCCTCGTTTCAAGAATATGCACCCAGATCACTTTGACTAATCGATTCCAAACGCTTTGGATTAATTTTCATTCAACCTCTAAAATGTCATTTCTAATTCTGTTCTGTCAGTCAATTAGAGTTTTACTAGTTTTTAGCACAGATTTTTCAAAACCAAGAGCTTTTTATTTTTCAATGCAGTTTTCTTTAAAATCCAACATAAGTTGCTATTAATAAACTCATATTTATCAATGTCCTTAAAGACATGATTTTCCATTTGGTCTTGTGTTGGGACGACTAGTTTAACGTTATTTTCACAACTTAGTTGAAAATAGTGTGAAATTCTATTTTCCCAACAAACCTGTTTTGTGTGAAGAGACAGAAGAGCCAACTAGCAACAAAAGGTCGATTTCCTCGAGGTAACAACAGCAAGTAGTAAGTAAAAGTTTATGACGTAACGGTTAGATCAGGGTAACTACTAGCTACATCAGCTGATTGTCAAATGTCACAACTTTTGACAACAGCGGAAAAGCCTCATGTTTTGTTTATTGTTTTTGAAATACATCTATCGAGTTCAGTTGTGCTTGTGGGATTGTGCATTAAAAAAATAACTAAGAAAATGAGTAATATAGACCAACGTTTATTGGGCGCTGTAATGAACGAAATTGCCAATCCTGTAGGAAGTTTTTTGAAAATTGCTTAAACTGCAACACCTGCACTTGCACAGTGCTTGGACTTTCTTGTGTCCCTATTCGACGACCAGTTTATCCGACTGCCCGAATTTCACAAACAGTGGATAAAATTATACCCAAAAACCTGATTTTTATAGCCGTTTCCGCCATTTTGACAATTCCAGACGTAACCACGATTGCTAACTACACTTGGAGGTTGGTTTCCCGCTGTAATTATATTACCACGCGCCAAGAAAATAAGCACAGTTAGCGTTTGTGTTACGCGGTATGTTGTCGTTACATCGATGAAATAAACCTAAAGTAATAAGTAACTCGTCTCAACAAACATATAGAACATATGATTTTTAATGTTGGTTCCAACAGCGACGAGGAAGAGAATAATGTAGCTCTCATTCAGCCGACACTTCCTAGAGTTATAACCAACGAGGATATAATAACTAAAGGAGAGTGTTCGAAACTTATGTACGGATTGGCTGAGAGATTCTAGTTCTTCCAGAAGAACTTGGCGGCGCCACTACTATCTTCAAACTGGGCTTTTAGTGTCAATCGGCGGCTGTCTACTGTTACTGTCGTTTTGTGGCAAGCGCAAGTGTTATTTATTAAATTGTGAAAATTCAAAATCAAAATTGAAACATAAACCCACAGCATAAACCGTTTGGCAAATTGTTCTGGTCAGAACAGAATCCATTAAGACACAAATAAAACAAAAACAGAAAACCTCGCCAAAAAAGTACTGTTTCTAAGGTGGAAAGATTTTCTTTTCTGGCTAATGTTGTCTGAGAGATGGGAGTGAAAAGTAAATTGAAGTTACAGCAGAACACAGACACAATTGGAGCTACAGTATGGATTTCATACAGAATTGGAGGTACAGTTTGGATTTGGAAGCAACTTGTTAAAGCATTCTTCAAAATTGAAAGGTTGTTGATGTGGATAAGATTGAATCACTGAATACCAAAAACAAACAAAGGAACAAGACTGTAAGACTCAAGAGTGAGATTTTATTATTATGTTTTAGATTTTATATTATATTTTGCTAAAATGTGATAGACAAAATGTAAATACAAATAAAGTTTGATAAAACATTATCATCAAATTTGTATATTTGTATTGTATCAGCTGATTGCTCTGTCGGTAAAGCAGTTTCCGTGCATAACTTTTAGTTAGTTTTACCAGAGCTCCATCGTGGCGCTACCGACAACAATGTGACAAATATTTACTACGGCAATAACCACTCTTCTTTAGTTATTATATCCTCGTTGGTTACAACTTTTGTGTTATCTAATTGAAATTTCATAATGAAAAACGGAAGCACAACAGAAGGTTTCAACCTACTCAAAAGTCAAAAACTCGAACAGCTGACTACATTGAATCAGCTGATTGAAAAAGATTCACCTAGAAAACCGGATTACTAAGATCACAGCAGGTGCGAGTGAGGTGAATCATGGAGCTGTATAAATCAGGGATAACAGTTACACACAGTCATCCCCACTATAAATGATACAATTTATGGTGGAGATGACAGTGTGTTACTGTTATCCCTGATCTTGAATTAGTGATCGCATCGCAAATTCCGAAAACCCTTTAAATTATGTAGCTCATAATAGACACTTTAAGTGGCAGGAAGACGTAATACATAATACTCAAGATGACGTACGTATTTAAGGATTTTGCGTTAATGTTAAAATTTACTTCAAGTACGTTTTATGTTTTACCTTACACGGTGTAAGTTATTTCAGGTTTCAAATGACACTATAAGTCAGGACATCTGTCAACCTCGTGTTTTCTCTTAAAATTTCTTAAATTTTTTCTATTTATTTTGTGTACTGTAGAAGTTCTTATTTTCTTTGTGTGTTGTATACTTACTTACTTATCACAGGTATGCTACATAATGGATGACATTTTTGAAATTGCCATTCTCGATTCCGATTCGGAAGATGAATGATTTGCTGCTTATGCACTTGCATAATGAAAATAATATAGTGATAAGAAAAGAGCTCTATGGATCTCCTATTTCTTGGGGTCTTCACATGGGTTTTGCCCATGTACTTCCCTTGCCAAATGTAAATCTAACTCTTTTGTAAATCTTAAGCGCAATTTGAAATCTGATTGTTCCATGTTTTGTTAGAAAAATGACAAATCATAGACACGTCATAGCCCGTAAAGTTACGTTACACCGCAATACGTTAAAGCTGTTATCCGTTATTTTTGCATGTGGAGGTGGTGAAATAACGTATTACGTATTAGGTTAGGCTGCCTTAAAGTGTCTAATATGAGACCTACACATGACTTAAATTGACAGATCAAAGCTACTGCCTTAATTCGAGAGAGCACTGCTGTCTGATTTTTCGAAAAAATCGATATTTCTTCAGACCTAGGACGTTAATTGAGAAATGACCAGAGATATGGACCTAACCGACAATTTCCTACGTTAAAATAAACAAAAAATTAATTGAGGATTACTTGAAAATTTAACTTTTTTGCTCGCGCTCCTTCCCCAACCTGTATAGTACAGTTATAGTGCATTAAAGTCAAAGAATTTACCTATCAGCCAAAAGCCAATAAATCAAGCTCAAACCGCATCAAACTCTGTGGTTTCGTTTCGAAACGCCAAAAATTTAAAAATCACTATCCCAGTTGATGTGGCGCGCTGACACAAGCCGCAAAATAAGATGCATTTACCGGAATAGAAGCTGAATTTATAAGCTCCATTGTTCGTCTTATTCGTACGTCATTTTTTCAAGTTTATTGTTGATTATTGCTTTTTTATTTGTAGTTATTTAGAATAATCGGTATTGATATGAATTGGTGAGCTCAGATATCACGTTCCTTGGTCGGTAAGTAGTTAAAACGAAAACAGTGAGCAATGGAAATTGGTAGAATGGGAATATAAATAACATCTTAGCAACAGTGGAAATATAGAAAATTACATATTACAGATTTAGTGATAATCGAATGAACCCCAGAAATCTACAAAAGATAATTAAAAATTACCTCAAAATCTTTTAGAAGTTACTTAATTAGAGTTATTTTTTATTGATAATGGCAAATGTACGCTTTAGAAGTATCATGTCAAGATATCATTGAAATAAGAATTTCTAATACCTATAAAATAAAACGTATGTTTTATAATTTTATCAGATTATAAACATGACAAGAAAATAGAATTTGTGAATATGCCAAAAAATAAAAAAATTACCTTTGCTAGTTGACTGGCAGTAGCTGGAGTTCCATCTGAGTACTCTAGAACTTCATTGTACAAAGCTTGTGCCATGGAAATAGCACCTCCCGGGAAGTAGGGATTGTAATACTGTCCATCTCTCAATACAATACCCGCCGGAGCATCGTAATAACCCGTGAGCAACGAAAATATGTAATCTTCGCCTAAATTGAGAATAACAATAAATTTAGTAACAAAAAAAAAATGGTATAAATGTCTTACCGCCGTGTCTGGCCAGCACGATGTAACTTAGATCGGGCGGGAAGGAACCGTTATTCGCAGCCCTGGCAGCCTCTTCATTAGGATAAGGGCCAGGAATGTAATCGGACAGTTTACCTGGTCTCTGGAACTAAAATAACAAACATTCAGCAGTGTGTGCAAAACGCAATATCGTATAAAAAAAACGTACCATGTTACCAGCTTCATCGGGGCCGTCGGTGACCATTTGCTCTTCGGCTTCTGCTTTCGCCTCATCTTCGGTGTGAGACACTCCAACTAAATTACGGTAAGCGATAAACCGCAAAGAGTGACAGGCCGCGCATACCTGTTTATAAACTTCATAACCTCTTCTGATGCTATATTTCGAACAAATAAACTATTGTAGCCATCTGAAACCATATGGAAAAAAAGCGCATTTACCTGGCATGATCTAAGGAACTAAACCAGCCGTTATGGCTCCAGGGATTTTTTGGCGGGTGCAATTCTAAATCCGAGGCTCTGACGGATTGGTCTAACGCATAAATAAGGACGCCAGCGCCCCCAGCAAGGACTCCTAAGCTACCTAGAAGCTGCAATATTGCACAAAAATTAATTCACTTGTTGCATAATTTTGAGCAAATAAACTTGATTCAGATACACAGGATCGTCGTCAATTTTGAAAAACATTTGAGCAGAAATTATACAGGATGATTCACCCTGATGGTATATTAGAAGTATGCAGACAACGGCTCAATATTTGTAGTGTAGTCTAGGTTGGATCTAAACTCTCTTTCTAAAGTACTTTGAAGTTTGCGGTGTTGGCAGATCAGCCGGAAAGAACCTCAACTTTTTATTTTCAAATGGAACAGCCGGTTTCAAGTCACATTTTTGAATTCCTTGCAAGAAAACTAATAATTATTCTTAATAGTTTCCTATACCTATATTGCACCGTTTCATAAAAATAGTGGATTTGTCAGCAAAACCCTAGTCTAAACCATAACTAAATTCTCAAGTCCTGAAAGGTTTGCTAATGTGAACTTTTATCCTCAGTTAGCTATGGTTAAAAAGCCCAGAGACAGAAAATGAAAAAAACTTACAGGATGCTCAATATTTACCTTTAAGTCGGACAGATAAAAAACCTCCCAAAGGTTCTAAAAGTTAAATATTGACCACCCTGCAGGATTTCTTCATTTTCACTCTAGGCTTTTCAACCTTGTAGTATTGTCTAACTGAAGACAAAAGGTCACATCAGCAAACCTTTCAGGACTTGAGAATATAATCATTATTTAGACTAATGCTTTGCTAACATATCCACTAGTTTTATAAGATATTTAAGAAACGGTGCAAGATAGGTATAAGAAAGTATTAAGAATAATTACTAGCCTTCTTGCGAGGAATTCTGTGAAATGTGGTTTGAAACAGTGTTCTATTTGAAAATCACGTTGGTGTTCTTTTCGTCTGATTTGGCAACACCGCAAAGTCCAAAATATTTTAGAAAGGAAGTTTGTATCCATTCTTGGCAACACTCCAAATTTCAACAAAAAAATATTGAACCGCTCTCTAGATACCATCACCGTAAATCACCCTGTATATTATATAATTATATTTTTATACTTATATTTAGCTAACGTTATTCTATTCATTCTCATACAGAGTATTCCAAATGTTCCAGAGAGGGTACTTTTTGGCACAAGGTGAAATAAATGATGAAATGTGAATAGGCATCCCTCAAGGCTAAAAATTTCAAACTTTTTAATTTAAAGTTAAATACAGAGAGTCTCAAAAACCAAGCACGCCACTGGAATTACATCAAATAAGTGCCTTAAAAAGGTTTTTGTTTCACTTTGATATTTTAATAACAAAACACTTTAAATCGGGACACCATTCCAAGATTGCAATTTGCAATAATCTTGAAAGTTCCCACCCTGTCTACAGGTTGGTCCAAAACGAACCGCCGCGATTCATTATGAAAAAACCGTAACGCCCATAATTCTGAAAATTTGGTAGTTTACCGAAGTCGGGGGCAGTTCAGCAAGTAGATACCAACTGGCTTATTTTAAATGAAACACCCCGTATATTATTTATTTTTTGAATTCTACGACAATTGCAAACATTGCTAGAGACAACATTGCAAATGTCAAATTTCACATAAAATGGTAGTATAATTATGAAAGGGATACAGTTAAGTATATGACATTATACGTGAAATATGTCTAGAATTTGCCAGAATTTAAAAAATTGAAAAAAAAACAATATACAGAGTGTTTCATTTAAAATAAGCGAGTTGGTATCTACTCCCGGTATAACCGAAAGTGTCACCATATGGAAAATAAAAAAGAGTTAGAAACAATATTTTTTCTAGGACAAACCCCAGACTTAATTTATTTTGAGTCACTGTAACAAGTTTCACGATTGGTGTTTCGATTCATAAATCCAAAATTCGATGGTGCGCCTGCAAAATAGATACTTTGCACACACGAGTAGAGAATAGTAGTTTTTGTAACTCTTGTGCAAAGTGTCTTGTCCGCACTTGCCTGGTGCCTAAACTCCGGTTCGCGTCGTTCGTGCATATCAAGACATCGTACGTACAAGACTTACTTTGCACAAGAGTTACAAAAACTACTATAGATAAACTGTTCCTATTGACTTTGGTATACTACCAAATTTTCCGAATTGTGGTCATTAGGGGTTTTCCAGAATAGATCGCGGCAGTTTCTGATTGACCATCCTGTATTAAACCAAGTTTAAAAAGTTGTGTTATAAACAGAATTTAAAACTATTATAATGAATTATTATTTTCTAAGGATTGTTTATGTCTTTTCCAGAGAACCCCGAAACTTGCACCCTTCTGGTAAAAGCAAAACTAATGTGTCTAACTACCTTTTAAACCTCAAACCTTTTTAACCCTGTAGGAGGTATGCGTATTAAATACAAAACTTTACAATATGAACACACCTACTCTTAATATACAATTAAAACTTAAACTTATACATACAGCCTGTCCAGGAGAACCCTGGATATAGGAGATTAATATGGAAAATCAGTTTTTATTTTTTTGCGCCTGTACGGTTTATTTAATGGAAAAACGCTTTGGATAAAAGTTGTAAAGCACCTTTTAACGATAAAAACGACACTTAAAGTGATGAAAACGAAGGCCTGCAGATGTTTGAAGATAAGTTGCTTTACTATACAGGGACCACAAAAGAAGGCAATTATATTGAATAATGTCAATAAAAAGGCATTCTTTATAACTATCACTGATTATCAATGTTTTTTCCCTAGTTCGACAGAGTAAGGTAAGTACTGATACTTAATTAGCTCTAGTAGTTAAGTTGAACATCATTCACCTGCAAGGATACTTGTAAAATGTCTACTAACCAAAAATAGTCTATTTGCAAGTAATGTATAACTCGGGTTCACATTTGATTGGTAAAGGTATGTCCTGTGAAATGGTTGTATTGGATAAAAAGCAAATTATTTCTCTTTAGAGACTTTAAATCACTACATTTCACCTACCTAAGCTTTCCACTTGAAGAAAATTTATACTGTACCTTGAACTGTAATAAATAATTAATACAAACGTTCAGTGTACAAAGTTTTATTTGAAACAATAGAGTGTGAGGAAAAAGAAACAAAATTAAAAAATAAACAAATTTGGTTCATTACCAATTAACCTACATGTCATTAAAGGCCCTGGTGCACATTTTTGTTAATAAACCTAGAATGACAGCTCAATTTTTCCATTATACCTACCCATATACACCACCCTACTGATAATTTGATTGTGGGTCCATATTCTGTTCCTAGAAGGGGTTTCTCAGAGGTTTTATATCCAGTTTAACTAAGATTCTGCACACTTCACAGTGAGATCAAATTATGAGATTTAAGTCGGATATCAACACTGAATCACATTAAGTTTTAGTTACAACTTTTAGTTAGTTTTAGACTGAGGAAGACCCTCACTGATGGACTTTTGAAGGAAGTATTTAGTCTCTTTGTGGTTGTCCCTGTACAGAAAGGAAACTTATCTTCAAAGATCTGACAGGCCTTCATTGTCCACTGTTTTCATCACTTTAAATCGTTTGAAGTCTTATGAAGAGGCTTAAGATAGGTGATTCGGTCGTTCTCATTAAACATTTGCAAGCAAAAAAACAGTGTTTTCTTAAAGAACTTAGCTACAAAATAAATAAGTTATTAGGTAGAGACATTGAATGAGGTTATAAATGCAACGTACCAGATTTTTGGCAATGCAATACAACAATATTTTATTAAATTTCGACTTCTTATATTTAAAAAAACTAAAATTACAGTTCATTAAATTTCCACCCCACCCCGTAGATGTGACATTGATGTTTGATTGTGTACATGAACCGTACAGGCGCAAAAAAATAAAAACTGATTTCCCATGTTAATCTCCCATGTCCAGGGTTCTCCTGGACACCTGGTATGTTTTATTTGAATTACACTAAGCTTTTTCCTCAGTTAATAATAATTAAAAATAAATATTATGAGTTTTCCATGTAAGGAAAAATGCTCAAATAATATCAGATTATTAGTAAAAAAACTCAACCAAAAACCATAATTTGTTATTATACATAGAGTGAGCGGCAAATGTATTGCATATAATTTTTAAAAAGTCAGTTGTTTATTTTTCGATAAAATTGCTCGCACCCTTCGATTTTCGTTTTTAGTCACGCATTTTGGAAAATAATTTTTATTTATACAGGGTGACCCAAAAAAAAGTTAGGATATCAAGGCCAATTTTTTTAAATTTAGTTCTCTACAAAATTCTAGTCAGTTTTTATGTAACATACCCTATAGTTATCTTGAACGGTTTTCCAGAAAATGCCGTGTGATGGTGTATGGAAATTACTGTTTTACACAATTCTAAGGCCCAGTTGTACAACAGTGGTTCAACCTTTGAACCTGGTTCAAGTCAGAAACGTCACTTTGACAGCAATGCAATTCATATGGAAAAGTTTAAGTACCAGTCGCAGTTCAACTGAACTAGTCTTTAAACTGTGATTGTACAACCGGAACTCATATGCTTAAAAATGCAGAGAAATTAGTACATTACGTTCAGCTGAGTTTGACGTTATCTACTATTTGGTTGTTTGGCGGTTCTGTTAAAGAAGGTTATTTCTACACGATATTCAGAGGCGATTTTATCGAGAACCATTGAAAATAAGCCTATAGGGTATGCTACATAAAAAATGATTAGAATTTTGTACAGAACTGAACAAAATTACAAAAAAAGGGGATATCTATTTAAAAAAGTTGGCTTTGGTATCATATTATTATTATGTTTGTTTAATTTATGTATGTATGTTTAAAAAATTATATGCAATACATTTGCCGCTTACTGTATATGATTAATTTGTATTACTTACAGCTTTTTTTGCTGGTGTCCATTCCCTTGCAGTAGAGAAGGAATTCACCTAAAATAAAAAAACAATCTGAAATTTTTTAGTAAAGTCATAAAAAATTACATTATACAAAAACAATCAAATTGTTTTTTTCAACTCATTTTTAAAACATAATACCAGAATAATATTCCAAACTCACAATATGTTAAGATCACATTTAACTATTATTACCTCGATTATTACCTATGTCTTTGGTCAGAAAAAGACTCAAGTCCAGCATTGATTGAACGCAACAAAGTAAAAAAACAAAACTATTAAGATAACCACGATAATGAAACAACACCAAAAACAACTATGTTGCAAAATCAACTGCAGAAATCCTTAATGCAGTACTTGATTCACTCCGGATTGTTCTACATCTAATGCCCCCAATGAATCTACAAATGTTCAATCAGCATTATTCACAGTACATAAACATGTCACAACACTAGCAGTCAGATTAGGACAAACAGAAAAAAATAACATTGAACTGAGAAATCAAATTAAGGATTTAACATTAGGCGTTGGAACTGCACTGCACTTCTAAAGCCCTTCACCAAGTATGTCAACCTTGAAACCTGATAAATCATCATCATTTAGCGACATGTTAAAGTTTGTTCCAGCTCATAATAACCCTGGGTCTCCCAGAAGTATTACTGAATGAAAAACGCCACCCCAGTCTAAAACCAAACACGAGACTATAGTAAAAATAAAAGGACAAGCCGACCCTAAGGTTGTTCTACAGGAATTAAAAAATAACATAAGAACCTCAGATGTACCTGGTACTTTTAAAAAGGTAAAACAACTGCCAACTGGAAGCATTATCATTGAATGCCAAAATGCATCCCAACAAGAGAAACTAAGAACTAGTCTTACTACCTCTGACAAAAATATTGAAATTAAGACACCTACAGATCCTATGATAATGATTACTGGAATCCTAAAAGGGTATACTCCTAAATGTTTTATTAAGGAATTTGTCAATGAAAACACAGATATGTCAGTAACTTTTGATTCTGATGTAGTTGTACCATTTTAAATTTATCACCAAGAGGGATTGTAAAAACAAAACAAAAGAAAATTGGATATTTCAGACATCACCTGGCATCTTCAAATGGTTAATTAGAAATAATAGCCTTACTTTTGACCTCTGTCCAGCATATGTACAAGAATACACAAATGTTGCATTGTGCTTTAAATGTTGTTTATTTAGTCATGTTGTCACATATTGCACAATAAGTGAGTGCTGTCATCAGTGTAGGGAAGCACATAGTCATACTCAATGGGCTGTAACTACCTCTGACTGCCCCAACTGTAAGCGCTACAAACTAACCAACAGAAATCACACAGCACGAGATCTAAATTGTCCCATCTGTATTCAAAGAATAAAGCGAATGCAGCATCACACAAGCTCAAATTTTGTATGCTAGATGCAGACAAAGGACCAACAGAACACTCACTGACTGTTAAAAAAATAGTATCTCCTGAAGTTTCTGACATTTCAAATTGTATACCAAAATGTTTGTGGCCTAAGTACCAAAACAAAAGACTTTTATAATGCAGTGAATTTAACTGAAAATAATTATGATGCAATAGCTGTGACTTTGTTATCAAATAGTGTCTATGATAGTGAATTGTTATATTAGAAATTAGAATATTGTTCAATTGTATGGAGTCCATACTATAATAATCATAAATACTTACGAGTAAATACACTATTGAAAGAGTGCAAAATAGCTTGCAAAATAGATTCCTTCATAGATTCTTACGATATACCTATATACAGGGTTATTCACGTTATTCGACATGTAAGATTGTGACTAAACTAATCTTTCAAAAAAGTTTTGTTTCTGGGATGGATATAGACCTATTGGAGGTATCTTTTAAAAATTTTTTCAAGATGTACGGTTTGTCCCAAATGCAGAAAAAGTATCAAAGTCATATTTTTTCAAATGGAACACCTAGTATATTACTTTATTTTCAGAATCTACATTGAAAATAAAAGGAAATTTTATTGAAGTTTGATAGGTTCAAACTTTACAGTTTTTCAGATATTCGTTATTTTGTAAAAATGTAGAACAAATATTAACATTTAAACATTCAGCCTTCCTTTGTGTTTTATTGACCAAATTGGCTTGGGCGCTGATAACAGATTAAGTTTGATGGTCCAAAAGTCATAAATTGTCTAGCTCATATAGGAAGTCTCAAAAAATTTACTCAAAAACTAAAATTTTTAAGTAGTATAAACTTGTCAAAATCAAATAGAACCCCACCTATTTTATGGTTACAGTATATGCAAAATTTAAATACCTATCGAAAATTATTAAGGTTTCATACTGCTAATTGTTAACGTTTTCTTGGAAAATCGACATTTCTTAAACTAGAGCTGACTTTGACTGATTTTTGATATTGTTCAAAGATCACTTGGTATCTTTTCCAATTACTAAACTTGTAGGTTTTGTTGTTGGATAAAAATTTTTAAACATCCTGTATGAGCTAGACAATTTCTAACCTACAGATCCTAAAACTTGATCATTTAGTTGTTCCCAAGCCAATTTTGATTAATAAAAATCAAACAGAGGTTGAGTGATTAAACCTTAAAATGTGTTCTAAATTTTTACAAAATAAGGAATATCTGAGAAACTGTTAAGGTTAGACGTATCAAACCTCAATGTAATTACCTTTTGTTTTTAATGTAGATTCTGAAAATCAAATAAAATACTAGGTATTTCATTTGAAAAAATACAACATTGATACTTTTTCTGCATCTTGAAAATATTTTTAAGAGATACCTCCAATAGGTCTATATCCATCCCAGAATCAAAACTTTGTTGAAAGTGAATAGTCACAATTTTCCGTGTCAAATAACGTGAATAACCCTGTATATTATTAGAAAACTAGTAGGTTTGAAATCATATTTCCAAATTTGATGTTATGAACACACAATCTTAAACCTCTAGAAAATAATAGAAAAATCGCATCCATTCTCTTGCTGTATAAACTGATATACAATTCTATAAGTGATTCTGAACTATTGCTAGATTGAGTTTTTGTGTTTCAACTTACAGAACTAGAAAACCATCAACATTTTATATTGACAATACTAGAACTAATTACTATTGTAATTATCTGATCAATGTAATGTGTAGTCTATATAACCAAATTCAGGAAAATTATGTTATACTCGTATTTAGTGTAGGTTTGAACTCATTTAAAAGAAGAACAAATGAATTAATTTAATCTAATAAGTTTAAATTACTAGTAGGTATTGATAGACAGTAGTTAAGACAAATGTAGAGTTTTCTTTTTCCTGCTCCGTAATTGGATATTTATATCTGTAGAGTTTGTAGTATATAAATAAATAAATAAACTATAACAATACCTAACAACAAACATGAATCTACAAGAAACATGATATAGCCAAAAAAATCTGCTGAAAAATCATACAAAAAGTGGATGATGCCCTAACAATGTAATAGACAAGTAAATGTTTGGAATCTGACATTAAGTCTGTTTGCCGAGGCAATCACTGACCTGATTTCTGGTTTCCAACTCAGAAATTGTAAATGTCAAGTTTCATTGGTTGAATGCTCACATGACTATGACGTTTTCTGACTTGTGGCCAATGGATGTATCTATTTCTCTGATTACAAGTTGGATATTCTCTCTGTAAACAGACCTATTTGCTTCTTAAGTTGACATATTATACAGGTTGTTTCAGGATAAATTTGTCATATTTCAGGACTTGATCGTGCACCAGAAAATAATACAAGTAGTTTGATAAATAGTAAACTATGGTTCAAAGTTGTTTTAATACAGATATACAATGTTCAAGTTTGATTTAAAAAATTGCAAATTTTTAAATCTAAATATTTGTTTCATAGATTAACCACATCCTGACAACCCATGACAAACTGTAGGTGACCTACAGGTAGGTAGTTCACCTACAGTTAGTTTGTCATCAGGTAGGTGTATTTCCCATCCCTTTGGCCATAACAAAAAAGAGAAAACAAAAATAGTCAAAATAACACAAAACAAAGTTATGTAATAAATTTGTCATTAAATTTACATCATGTTTTAATTAACAACAGACCATTTTTGATTCAACAAAAGCTGGAATAAAAAATGACTAGGAGATACCATACCTAAGGTTTATATAAAAAAAGTTTTATAAACATTGAGGTTGATTATCTCAACAGTTTCTTTAATTCATTGGATATTGGATGACTATCAAAAAGCCTCTAATTTCATCATCATATGATATCTGAATGTTTTTAAAAGAAAATAAGGATGACTGTAGTGACAAAATGCACTGGGTTAAGTTCTGGTTAATTTAAAAAAAAATGTTGTACCTACAGGGTGAGCCAAATTGGTGGTATTTAAATGGGAAGTGCTCTTATTAATAGAGATAGGCAAAAACTGATGTCAGTGTCTGAAGCTGAAAGTTGATACAAAACTTAATGACGAAAACCGTTGGTTAATATCTGTCTCCGTTTGACAGATACAGAGTGCTTCTCAGAATTCATACTTTTTTTCAAAACTTCCAGGTGCATTATTTTTATTTCTAAAAATACATTTCTACAGCAACTTTTCGCATAGAACCCAGTATGTAGTATAAATAGTTAAAAAAAAAAATTTAATATTAAGTGTTATATGTCATTAAAATGGTAATTTTAAGATCTTTTCAAAAATAAAATAATATACAGTTGTGTTCCATTTAAAAACACAATTTTTAGGTGTGTATCTCAAAATCCATGTCCAATAAAAAAAAACTGTTTACACTACTGGATTCTAAGCAAAAAATTGTTGTGGAAATGTATTTTCAGAAATAAAAAACAATGCTAGACAGTTTTGAAGAAAAGTATGAATTCTGCGAAGCACCATATCTGTCAAACTGTGACAGATATTCAGCAATGGTTTTTGCCATTAGGTTTCTACCATTCTTATCATCTTATTTTTTTCTACCAAATTTGAGCTTCAGACAACAACATCAGTTATGGCCTATCTTTATTAATAAGAGCACTTTCCATGTAAATAGGTCCAATTTGGCAATCTTAATTTTTAGTGACACCTGTTTTGAAATGAATGGGAAGGAATGGAAGGGAACAACTTACAGATCAGCTGATAGGGAAGTAAAATACAATACAATGTTCACTCATACAAAGAATAGTGTGTGCATCAGGGGTGGTAACAGCTTTAGGGATCTCAGACAAATTAAAGCTTTACCATGCTCAGCCTCAAAACTTTGTCATAAATGAGTGCTGCCTTATTGTTCTTGAATATACTATTCTGTTAACTTGCCCACCATTTCTTTTAAATCTGTATTTTTCTATGATATTGCACAAAGTGAACTTTAAAAATAAACTTTTATTGAGTCTCTTATCATTCCAAACTACTGAAATCAATGGAAGTGTTTCTGTTAATATAGGCTTTCAAAAAATGTGTGGTTTTACTTATTTTGAGAAGCAGTTTGGCAAATTGTTCATCCTATAAAATTTCCAATTATAAACAATGAGGTTATAATAGAGATATCATGATGATATAACACTGAATTTTGGAACCTAAAGATAACCTATAATATGGATAAAAGTAAAGGGCACACTGCAGTTTTTCCTGAATGAACTTTCAAAGATATTAAACTAGCTGAAGCAAACACCTACCTGCCTTAAACAATGTGTCCTATTGGGCTTTAATATTCCAGCCCCACAAATTCTTCCGACTCGAGCAGCCATATCACAAACAGGGTTTTACGTCGATGTCTAGTTACGTAATTTTACAGAACTTTCGGCCCTTTTTCACGCGGTATTTGGATGCGAACTTACAGCCCAAAACCAAAAATCTTCGATGATTCTTCTCTTGAAGGAAAAACCGAAGATTTTTTCAGCTTTTTGACATTTACGTAACTTTAAACAGAAGGCTCACTGCCACCAGCAAACTAGTGTCTTTATTTTTATTTTGTTGGTAGCGAAGGCGAATGTCAAATTCAGTAACATTTGTGAGCAGTTGGTTGCGCTGAATGGCGTAAATTGACAGATGAGATGACAGATGATATTACCGACTAGTAGAGATGGGTCGAGGAAAAAATTCATTTAAAAAGTTAAAAACAAACAAACGGTAAATTCGACAATTTTCTTCAGAAAATTACGATAAAAATTCTTAAAATGTACAATAATTTGGTGGAAGAACCACACTTCACCTGTCAGGAAATCAGCTGTTCGGCGTAGGGTTCGCCAATTTCTTGATTATGTCAAGATCTTGTCTTGATCTTGTCTTGATTTCAAGACAAGATCAAGACAAGAAAAGGATTTGTATATTCAAGACAAGACAAGAAAGGTTATGTCAATATCAAGATTTTTTGACAAGACATCAAGAAATCTTGATCTTTATGTAAGTAAATAAGTGTGTCTTTAAAAAAAGTAAAAAGTACTACCAAAAAGGCAGTATTCTTCATTATTATAAAATGCTGAATATACTTCACTTATATTATTATAAATACTAAAGTTTCATTATAAAAACTTAACAGATAAAACACAAATAAAGATCATACATCAGAAAATTCAAGTATTATCTGGTAACAAAAAGTATCAAGTATGTTTTAAATAATATTTTAACACTTAACAAGTATTGGTGGAGCTCTTTATATCCGAATTCAGAAGCCAGGAATTAAGGCACATAAGACTTCTTACGGAATCCAGGGCTAACCGATTTCTTGATTTGGTCACAGTTAAAGCTGCTCTTGAAAATAACCTTTCAGCAGGTACCGATGTTGCTGGAGTTGCGAGTGAGAAGTGCCGGCATTTTTCATTTTTAGGTAAACACTTTTTCCAAATTTTTCAAAACATGGTATACATTTGGCTATCTTATCATTGTTTTTTTTGCTTCTGTTCCCCACTTCCACATGAAAAAAATCTTTAACTTGTCTTTTGCCACTCTCTAACATTTGAGAATGAGGCTGCTTTTTCTTTTTGGTACCACTAGATCCGTCATCGTTCTCATGTGTATCACTTGAGTCATTTTCACTTTCACTGTCCATTTTATTGTAATAGCTTTTCTGTCCTTTGCCTGGTAGGTATTCGGAGCCCGAATCGGAACCGAAAGGCTCAGACTTGCTAGAGTCACTCATCTCACAAAAATAATAACAATAGAAGATACTTTAGTATCTACGAACACGAACTTCACTGCCTTCCTCCCTTCTACTTATCGTCAAGCAAATTAAATTAACGCCTGGGAATCACATTTCGCCTATCGTTGCTATGACAACCAGACTTCATGGGCGACGGGGAATCCCCGCTTAATCAAGAAATTTCAAGATCTTGAAATTACTTGAATCAAGACAAGAAAGAGGTTCTCAAGAAATCGTCAAGACAAGATTTTTCAATTTCTTGAATTTGTTTTTCAAGACAAGACAAGAAATCATCAGTCAAGACAAGATTTCTTGTCTTGTCGAACCCTAGTTCGGCGCTGTGTCGGTTCGATGTTGCCAAATGATCTACATAATACCTATAACCTCAAAAACTGCGGCTATTAAAAACCAAAATAATGCTTGGCAACATAATGCTAACCGTAGTGGAAGATTCGTATAAGTGCCAATATTTGTTTATTGCAAATTTAGGAGACAAATATGTATTAATTAACTGATCTAGACTAACCAAGTGCGAAAGTGATTCATCCACCCATCTTGTAAAGTAAACGAAGGAAAAAGGCGGCAACTATGCTTTAACATCATAATTGAAGAATACTGTCAAAGTTATCCTCTGTGAATTATGCGGCGTTGCCAGACGCTGAATATTTAATACTTCAACTGATTTTTATTGTTTTTATTCATAAAAATATGTTTGGTAGCCTAAATATCCGATTAGTATAGACATTGGCAAAGCTTGTTTTTATAAATTGTAACTAATTTTTAAGCCTATATTTGACAACATTGCAGAAAGTAAATTGTGGTTCCTCCACCAAATCATTGTAAATTTTTGAATTTTTATGGGAGTTTTTTGAAGAAAATTGTCGTTTTACCGCAAATTTTCATTTTTCTCTGGACTATAGAAGCCGTAATCTACAGTGTGGTCCAAATTGGTGATGCATGTATGGGGATATCCGTTATCGTAAGAGATACAGGATCGGTTAAATGGGGAAAGTTTTAGAGAATTTTATGTGAAACTTATTTCCGGTTTCCAAATTAAATTATCTTTCTCCGTTTTCCGGAAAATTGGGAAAACGTCAGAGGCTGCATTTTAAACATTCTTTAACAAAGCCAAAGAGAGTTTTGAAACTAAGACATTATTAAGGCACTTTTTTACGTAGAACACGATGACGTAATTAGAAAAAATCCATCGTCATTGGTTTCCGAGATATGGATGATAACTTTCTAAATCCTTATGGCCTTCAAGATGGTTTACCTTCAAGATTTTTGGCCATCTTGAAGGCGGCCATAAGAATTAGAAAGTTATCATCCATATCTCGGAAACCAATGACGATAAATTTTTTCTAATTACGTAATCGTGTTCTACGTAAAAAAGTGCCTTCATAATGTCTTAGTTTCAAAACTGTCTTTGGCTTTGTTAAAGAATGTTTAAAATGCAGCCTCTGACGTTTTCCCAATTTTCCGGAAAACGGAGAAAGATAATTTAATTTGGAAACCGGAAATAAGTTTCACATAAAATTCTCTAAAACTTTCCCCATTTAACCGATCCTGTATCTCTTACGATAACGGATATCCCCATACATGCATCACCAATTTGGACTACACTGTATATGCAAAAAAAATTTGGTGACCAAACTCGTGGATGCTTAATATTTACAAGACCCGGCAAATCCTGCAAAGGAAAGTAGGTATAGTGTACTGAAGAGATCGTTTTTTGAAAAATGTAGGAGCCATGTTCGTACAATTCTTTATTTAATGTGGGATTGGGTTTGTGAAATTCGGTACGGCTGCGCATCCATGTCTACTGGGTGCAGGAAAAAACAAGTCGTTTAATATTACCGATTATTCACTTCTTCAGAGATATTTGTTCCTGGCAGATTTTACGGGAAGAAAATTTATTTCAATTGCTAAAATAAGGTGGTGTTGGTTGTGTAGTCCAAATTGATGAGTCCGTCCTGACCAGGCGTAAGTACAATGTTGGAAGAGTGGTGGCTCAAAAATGGGTTGGGTCTATATGACGTCACCAAGAAAAGAGGTATGATAGTTTATGTGCCAAATAGATCTCCAGAAACTTTGGAAACTATCATTAAAGATCATGTTTTGCCCGTTACAGACATTTGGACTGATTGTTGGAAAGGGTACAGTGAGTTAAATTATTTAGGTGGTGTGTCACCATACAGACATTTTACAGTAAACTACAGCAGAAACTTTGTGGACCCTATCACAGGAACATGCACTAATCATGTTGAAGGGTATTGGTCCTGTTTCAAACAATTTTTAAGGCGACTCTCCGTTATGCAGTCGCCTTTCTGGTTTGAATATGTCGACCAATTTATGTGGTGGGGCTTGTATGGTGACACACCATCTGAAAGGTTTAACAATTTGACAAGGCAAATTAGTCAACCGTATGTCTTTCATTAGCTTTTTTTTCAAATAGTTAGATATAAGTTTTAGTTGTCATTTTCATTTATTTTAATTTGTAGATGTTGGTCAGTCATTAGTGTAGGTTAAATTTAGTGTAGTAGCCTACTTTTGCTTTTTTTAATTTTCTTTGTAACTGTAACTCAGTAGACATACATGCGCAACCGGAACGAGTTTGACGAACCTATTCCCACATTTTCTCTCTCTCTCAAACAATCTCTTTAGTACACTATACTTTCCTTTGCAAGATGTGCAATAAAAGTATAGTAGTATTCAAAGGCTCTTTTACTCGTTTTTGAAACATAACATTGCATATATGCATATTTTTCAGGATACAACAGAAATAACGAATGCTGCGTGCAATATATTGCATGCTACTAGGTTAGCCATGCATCTTTTTCGATACATTTTTACTCTTGAACTAATCGTACACTAAGGTTAGCATTGTCAACAGTAATTATAGATAGTAAAGTGTCACTTTGCATGTAAAAACTAGAAATACTTATTTAATTTACTAATTTTTAAGCTTTTTAATGATTAAACCATTGTTGTTAAACGGCTTATATCTTTTCCTGAACCGTCGGTTTGACAACGTTGCACATTTCCAGTAGTAAGGGGCAGGAATTTTTCCTAGACTTGTGGTAACCTGACCACTTTCTAATCGTTTTTTTACGATTCTTTTCCCAAAAAAACAGTTTCATCCACCCTTTTTTGGGTAGAACTAAGTTAAATAGACAATCTGACATCGATTCCATCAAAAAAGAACTAAAAATACGATGGCACCTATCCGCCTTCCATCCGCTTCCGCCTTTCCGCCTTTGGCGTCGTGCTCAAATTTTCATCCTCGTGCGATAGGGACATCTTATTCACCCTTGTTGTACAATATACTATTTAACACTCTGTAGCTCGATAAGTTTTGCTTTGCGGATATATGCTAGGAGAACTTTTTACCTTACCTAAACTAAGGAATCGCTTTGTGAAATATCGGACACTTATTAAAAAACACTCTTTATAGATTGTAAGTTGTAACTTCATAGTTTCTTAATGGTTTTTATCTCATTCTATTTTATTTTCTGCGAAGGTCAGATGGACATTAACCAATTTCAAGCATTCAAGTCGCCAATTTAGACGGAATATACGGACCAGAAAACCTCAGTTCTACACCATTTCTAACTGTAATTCAGAAAGAGTCAAGTGTAATTTCGAATAGTTAATTGTAATTTAGAAAATGTCAAGAGTAATTCAGAATAGGCAACTGTAATTCAGAAATGGTTAATTGCAATTCAGAAAGTATAATAAATATATAGTATATACAGGGTGTCCCACGACGAAAGACATCGATTGATATTGGAAAAAGTATAAATAGTAGAGTTTTGAAAATTTGGCAGAATACTGATGTGGGCATGCCCAATCTAACTAAAATATTTTCAAGATGGTTGCACTTCCGTTTATACCGGAAGTCTATCACAACTTTCTTATTTTAAATAGAACACCCTATATATTATTAGATATTTGGATTCCTCACAAAATTCTGACCAGTTTTTGTGTACCATGCCCTATGCCTATCTCTAGCCGTTTTCGAAATATTTGATGTTTTTCCAAAAAAGTGACAGTTGCAACGCTCAACATATTTTTGTACTCTGTCAAAACCGTATTTCATTTTGCAATGAAACTTTGGGTTATTGTAAATAAAGGATCGTTTTATTAAACTGAGGGTGCGTAATGACATCATTTGTATACAGGGTCGTCAAAAAAATATCATAAACTTGCCACTAAAAAAAATAAAAAATTTCAAGTTTTTTAAATGGAAACCCCCATTTTTTATGACGGAATCATTTTGAGCATTAAAAATTACTATACGTTTCAATTTACTTGCCTATACCTAAATCCAACCCATTTCGTTTTATTTGAGAATTAACCTTTTTTTATTAGGCTGCATGGTTGGGATTAGCTGGTACTCTAGTTGGTCATGCTTTTGACACACGGTGATATTGGAGACCTGCAGAGCATGTTTGTTGTGTATGTAAGGGTAGCAACGGTGGCGGTGAACTCACAAATGCACAAATGTATGTAACTCAAATTATATTGTGTACTGTGTAAGCCAAAAGGTATACTACGCTGCTTTTAACATTGTCCAAAAAAGGTCTCTCTGGTTCCGCAGGTTTTTCAACTATGTTGTTAGAAATGCGCCTAATAGTCCGGGAACACTTAATCCTGTAGTGCGGGTTCTATTTACACAACACTCTCCCTCGTAATAAAAAAAAATAATCATGAAAACTATACAACCTAAGTAAGTTTAGAAAACTAAATATTTACAAATTACAGTACACTATTTACAGTTTACTCTTACAGATTACTTAAAAATCGACTGCATAGTCAAGCAATCGTCTTGGCAAGTTTTTGCGACAATGGGCCTATCCCACATATCCTAAATTTTTGTTTTAATGACTGGAATCGAAAGAATAGGATCAAAAAACTAATTTTTCATATTCTTGAAGAAAAAATTATGGTCGTAAATGTTCCTACATTTGTTTGAATTTGTCCATTAAATTTAAAAGATCTGTTTTGGCGCGCATGTGACGTACGTAATTCTGGGCGATTTTATTGGCTGTTGCACGCCAACTGTTTCACTTCTTGTCGCTGATTGGTTGATAGTGTAGTACGTCACCGGCGGCGGGCGTTTTAAACATGAGATTAATGTAGTTTTTATCATCATTTTTTTTCTATTTAGACTTAATATTTTTGAAAACAAAAAAATACGGGTATAATATTTTCAATCCGTCTTTGTAGTTATGAAAAAAAAAAAAATTGTGGGACAGGCCCATTGCGTTCTGGTCTTTTTGACTTTTGAGCCGATATGATAACGTCTGCTTGACCTGAGCTCGATGCATTGTTTTCCGTAGAAAAACTCGTGCTTGCTTCGGAAGTGTCGCTGACCTCTACTGGCAAATCTCTTTCCGAAGTACTTTTTTCATTAGGAACTGTAGACATCCGTTGCATTGCTCGTCCAGGCGAAAGAACTGTATTATTTGATCCGGAATGAGAATCTCGAAAAGCACACTCGAAACTCAATGTAGTCTTAGAATTTTGTAATTTAATTATTTGATTTATGTGTCTTTTCCATGTACGCCCATCATCTAATTTTATTAAATAATGTAATTTGCCTAACCGTTTTATAATAGTTCCAAAACACCATTTTTCATGGCCCACATAATTTCGACACTGTACTCGATCATTTACTGACAACGATGAAAACTTTTTGTCACTATTAGCATTTGACACACTTGTTTCTTCGCCAGGTATCAGTAAATCTAAACGTGATCTTATTTTCCTACCAAACATTAACTCTGAAGGACTTAATTTAGTTGAGCAATGTGGTGTAATTCTGTAATGTAACAGTAACCGCTGTAAATTGATTTCCAAATCATTTCCCTCAAATCGTAAAATAGATTTTTTTAATATCTGAACAAAACGCTCTGCTTGTCCGTTAGTTGCAGGATGAAACGGTGCAGTACGTTTATGAGTTATGCCATTTGATCTTAAAAAGTTCTGAAATTCTTGTGAGCATAATTGCGTGCCATTATCACTCACAAAAACTCGCGGAATTCCAAAAGTAGCAAAAACCTCTCTACAGAAGTGTATAGTTGTTTTACTTGTAATATTATTTAGAATTTTTACAATTGGAAATTTAGAATAAGCATCAATTAAAATTGCAAAATATTTATTCTGGATTGGTCCAGCGAAATCAAGTGTACTCTATCAAAGGGTGCTGCAGCTGGTTCCCAAATATGTGTATCAACTTTTATTGGATTATTTTTGGTTTGTAAACAGTGTGAACAATTTTTAATTAATTTTTCAATATCTGCATCAATATTTGGCCACCAGCAGTAGCTTCTAGCTAATTTCTTGGTTTTTACTATGCCAAAATGTCCTAAATGTAATTCTTTTAAAACGCGTTCTCGCAATGTACTAGGTATAACTACTCTATGACCTCTCATCAAAATTCCTTGTTGTAATACGAACTCTGTAATGTCAATATTGAAACTTTCAGACCTAGATGGTTGTAAACCGCGCTGTAATTTATTTACTAATTTAACTAAAGCTGTATCTTTGCTTATTTCATTTTGTATCTCTTTTACTGTTAACGGCAAAGTTTCAATTGTATCTAATTCAAAAACATCAACTACATCAAATTCCGAATCCCGTGTAATGCTCTGCGGTAATCTCGACAAACAATCGGCATTCAAATGTTCTTTAGTATTTCGATACTTAATTTCATAATTAAAACCCTGTAAAAAAAGTGCATAGTGCTGCATTCGCATTGCGCTGTACATTGGTAGTGTTTTTGTCGGTGAAAAAATTTGTGCAAGTGGTTGATGATCAGTTACTAGTAAAAATTTATTCCCGTACAAATATTGATGAAATTTTTTAATAGCGAAAATGATACCGTAAGCTTCCTTGTCAATGGGCCTGTCCCACAATTTTTTTTTATTTCATAACTACAAAGACGGATTGAAAATATTATAAAAGAAAAAAAAATGATGATAAAAACTACTATTAATCTCATGTTTTAAACGCCCGCCGCCGGTGACGTACTACACTATCAACCAATCAGCGACAAGAAGTGAAACAGTTGGCGTGCAACAGCCAATAAAATCGCCCAGAATTACGTACGTCACATGCGCGCCAAAACAGATCTTTTAAATTTAATGGACAAATTCAAACTAATGTAGGAACATTTACGACCATAATTTTTTCTTCAAGAATATGAAAAATTAGTTTTTTGATCCTATTCTTTCGATTCCAGTCATTAAAACAAACATTTATGATATGTGGGATAGGCCCATTTGAGAATACTTTTTTTGAGTGTCAGTTAACGTTTGTGATGCGTACTGAAGAACTCTCTCCGTACCATCAGGCTGTATTTGTGATAGGACGGCTCCAACACCATACGAACTGGCATCGGTAGCTAATACTAAAGGTAGTTTTGGATCGAAGTGAGCTAGAATCGTATCTGACTTAAATTCTGCTTTGGCTTTAAGGAAAGCGTTTTCACAATCTTCTGTCCAAACAAACGGCATGTCATTATGTAAAAGATTGTTTAAAGGATGTAATAATGAACTTATGTTTTTAATAAACCTACCGTAATAGTTTATCATGCCTATAAAAGATCGAGTCTCTGTCTTATTAGTAGGGCGTGGCATGTTATCAATGGCTTCCATTTTCGATTTAGATTTATGTATTCCTTTAGCGTCTATCACGTAACCGCAGTACTCAATCTGGTCCTTGCCAAATTCACATTTTCCCAAATTGATGCGTAAGTTATATTTTTCTAATTATGGCATATAAAGTGACACTTTTCAAAACTGATTAGAGTGACAAAACGTTTTACTTTATGTAACTAGTTACATAAAGTGATCACTTTATGTAACTGGTTAAGAAAAGTTCATTTCATCACTCCCTGTTTTTATGCATTTCCGTAGAAACATATGGGCGACATCCATCATAACATGTCGTTGTCACTGTTTATACAAGGTGCTATGAAAGTGAATATTTGTGTTAAATCACTTTAAAAGATGGTTTTTACCGCTTTTTGGTCAAAATTAGAAAAAATTATGTATGCAACACGTTTCGAAAATGTCTTATTGTGTAACTCATTCAAATTGTAGGACCTCGCTGCGCTCGCCCTACAAACATTCATTCGTTACACAAAATCGAACTTTTCTTAACTGGTTACATAAATAGCTATTATGTAGCCGTTGTAAAACTTGTTCCAGTCTCTCAAGATGTGTTTGATTATTAGGAGCAGTAATTCTAATATCATCAAGAAAAACTGTAACACCTTCAATTCCTGCCAAAATATTTTCTATTTCCCGTTGCCAAATTGCAGGTGCACTTGCTACGCCGTAAAGAAGTCTTGAACACGAAAATAATCCTTTATGTGTACTAATTGTTAACAAATGTCGATCCTCCGGCCTGATTTCTAATTGTAAATATGCCTGTCTTAAATCTATCTTTGAAAATTTTGTACCGCCAGCCATAGTAGCAAATAATTCCTCGGTGGTAGGAAGTGGGTGATCGTCAACTTCTAAATGGGGATTTAATGTCACTTTAAAATCACCGCAAATTCGAACAGAACCATTTTTTTTAAGAACTGGTACTATCGGTGTAGCCCAATCGGAAGTATTGACTTTTTCAATAACTCCTTCTTTTAACAAATTTTGTAACTCTTCCTCCACCGCGGATTTTAATTTGAATGGCATTGGCCTCGCTTTTACGTAAACAGGTGTAGTGTTAGGTTTTAATGTAAGTTTGCCCATGATTCCTTGAATTTTTCCTAAAGTGGGTTCCAAAATTTTAGGATACTTTTTTAATAAATTATTAATTTCAACTTGTAATGAACTAGAATTTGTATCCTCCGTAATAAGTGAAACAGACTCAAATTTAATTAATTGTAATTGTCTAATCCATTCGCGTCCTAACAATGGCATTTTATCAGTTTTTGCAATGTATATATTTAGATTGTAGGGTATATTGTTGAACCAAACATTTACTACTGCATAACCAATAGTAACCAACTCTGTATTGCAAAGACTAATAAGTTTTGTATTCGAAAATAAAATGGGCGTATGTGGAAAATTTTGTGCAAATTGTTTTTCAGATATAATTGTAACTGCGCTACCTGAATCGACTTCAAAATCGATAGATTTATCATTGACATTGAGCTTCAAGATATACTTATCTCGATATTCCTGATGTTCAATGTGATTGATCTGATTTATAAATAGACATAACTCACACTACTGGTGTGACATAAATCCACACGTAATTAGAGAGAGAAATTTTCAAGAAATCTGGAGTTTTAATAATAAAAAATGTTTATTCCCAAATAAAACGAAATGGGTTGGAATTAGGTATAGGCAAGTAAATTGAAACGTATAGTAATTTTTGATGCTCAAAATGAATCCGTCGTTTTTTTAGTGGCAAGTTTATGATTTTTTTTTTTGACGACCCTATATACAAATGAGTCATTACACACCCTCAGTTTAATAAAACGATCCTTTATTTACAATTACCCAAAGTTTCATTGCAAAATGAAATACGGTTTTGACAGAGTACAAAAATATGTTGAGAGTTGCAACTGTCACTTTTTTGAAAAAACATCAAATATTTCGAAAACGGCTAGAGATAGACATACGGCATTGTACACAAAAGTTGGTCAGAATTTTGTGAGGAATCCAAATATGTAATAATACATAGGGTGTTCTATTTAAAATAAGAAAGTTGTGATCGACTTCCGGTATAACCGGAAGTGCAACCATCTTGAAAATATTTTAGTTAGATTGGGCATGCCCACATCAGTATTCTGCCAAATTTTCAAAACTCCTATTTATACTTTTTCCAATATCAATCGATGTCTTTCGTCGTGGGACACCCTGTATAGTATAGTATATACCTATGTATGTATAGTGTAATTCAGTTTAATTTTAAACCTAAATTGTGTTATTTTTTTATAACATTAATTGTGTTATAAAGTATACCTATTAATTTATTAAATTGCTTTGGATTTTCAGCTCTGGTAATTTTATCCACAGATAATGTTTGTTTATGGAATTGCCTTTGAATGTTCTGAACTTCATTTGATGGTTTCTGAATTACGGTTGCCTATTCTGAATTACACTTGATGGTTTCTGAATTGCAGTTCCTTATTCTGAATTACGTTTGACCTTTTCTGAATCTCACTTGGCCTTTTCTGAACTACATTTGGAAATGGTGTACATCTCTGCAGAATATTCAAGGGGTGTCTTGTCTGGGGATTTGTGCTAAATTTGTGGCAACAAATAAAGAGTTCTTGTATCTCCCAAAAGTGGGCAGGACGCGGGACCACTTACCTAACTCACACAGACCAATAAGTTTATCTTCCTTTATAGTTAAATCGCTGGACAAGCTAGTAAATAGGTATATCAGGCACAACGTACAAGTTGTTTCTCTTAGTGTCCACCAATATACGTATCAACCAGGAAAATCTACAGACCTGGCTCTGGAAGACAAGGATACTTTCCTGGCCATGCAAGGAGCATTTGACCAAGCCTCAACAGATTCTATTTCAAGAGCGCTGAATAGGAGACGAGCTCCTTGGGCAATCTGCAAATGGATAGAAACCAGTCTACAAAACAGAACGATAATAGCATCCTTAAGAGAAACCATTATGAGGGCAGTAGAAAGGGGAGAAGTGCCTACAAGGCCATCCTATCTAGCTAACTTTGTTTTAGGTTTCTTGGTACTGGAGGTTCATTTCAAACTATATCATTTAGCTTCAGGCTTGGAAGATCCACAGTAGCAAGTATTGTGCATCACACATGTGAAGTGATAATAAACGTACTTTTGGAAGAGTCTATAAAATTTCAAATAAGAAAGAATGGATAGCTATTTCAGACGACTTTTGGAAAAAGTGGCAGTTTCCTATTTGTATAGATGCTTTTAGACGGCAAACACGTTAAGATACAAGCTTCGGGGCTCAAAATCATCGGGGAGCTTAAACGGGAATTATAAAATAGCTATTTATGTAACCAGTTACGAAAAGATCGATTTTGTGTAACGAATGAATGTTTGTAGGGCGAGCGCAGCGAGGTCCTACAATTTGAATGAGACATGTTCGAAACGTGTTGCATACATAATTTTTTCTAATTTTGACCAAAAAGCGGTAAAAACCATCTTTTAAAGTGATTTAACACAAATATTCACTTTTATAGCACCTTGTATAAACAGTGACAACGACATGTTATGATGGATGTCGCCCATATGTTTCTACGGAAATGCATAAAAACAGGGAGTGATGAAATGAACATTTCATAACTAGTTACATAAAGTGATACTTTATGTAACTAGACAAAAGACAACAACAACAACTACATAAAGTAAAACGTTTTGTCACTCTAATCAGTTTTGAAAAGTGTCACTTTATATGCCATAATTAGAAAAAATATTTTCTTTTAAATTTTATGTTGGAAGTTTTGGAAAAAAATCATATGGAAGCATTTTAAGAAATTCTAATCTTGGAAAAGCTTTGGAAAGCAATAGTTTGAATATACCAAATCCGGAAAAGTTACCAAATACGGATATTGAACTGCCGCTCGTAATTGTCGCAGATGAAGCTTTTCCTCTAAAAAATTACATGATGAGACTTTACCCTGACAAAAAACTATCTTAAGCTTAAGCACAGCAAGACGATTATCGGAAAATGCATTTGGGAGTCTTCAACAAAAATGTAGAATTTACTCGAGACGTCTGCAAGGATCCCCAGAAAATATTACTGCAATATACAGCGTTTGCTGTTCGAGACCAATTTAAATTATTTCTTAATTCACTAGAAGGATATGTTGATTGACAAGAACATGCAGTATCAGTATGATTTTTGTTTCCTCTCGTTTTTCATATTTATTTAAAATACTTCTTGCATTCCTT
This sequence comes from Ips nitidus, assembly GCA_018691245.2. Taxonomy (NCBI): domain Eukaryota; kingdom Metazoa; phylum Arthropoda; class Insecta; order Coleoptera; family Curculionidae; genus Ips; species Ips nitidus. The sequence goes on along the minus strand of CM042789.1, from coordinate 12,393,178 downwards.
TGAGAAATGTACGTAGTAGTCCTGTTTGTCATTTTTCAGTTATTTTTTTTTATTAGTGCTGATTAGAATAAATAAAACCAGCTATATAATTTTGTAACCTAATATATCATAATTGTTTTTTAATTATCATTTAAATATCTACAATTACTACCTAAAATCGACTTCAGCAGGAATCATTCAATGCATATGGTAGTTTAATGAAGTAGTTTCAATAAATTAAAACTGGAGAGAAATGGTCTAAAGAAAAAAATGTAGCAAGTTCAGCGAAATAAACGTACGTGCTACTGTGTAATCAATGTGAGCCTGATGATTTATTATTGTTATTTTTAGTGTATGTAATGCAAAAATGCTTTTGTGGTAAAATACTTAACTATTCTCACTTACCTTTCGCCTCAATTGTCTCAACAATTTGCTTGCTGTCGATCATATTTAGCGTATTGTAATGATGGGCGCAAATTTACCATGATCGGTTATTTACCGGTAAGGTAAAGTAAAATTCAATGTGACAGGAAAATTTACCAATTTTACCAGTAAATTTATGGGTATAATTGAAATTTGCTTGAAAAAATCATTTTCCGGTCCCGACTGTCATTAATTTGAAAAGTCATAAATCTGAATTCCTATACTTTTTATGCACCTCCTGTATAGTAGCGGCACTGACGGACTGTGAAACTTCAGGGATGAGTTTAGCAGTTCTCTACGAAAATTTCTGCTTTCTTTCAAATTTTTCGAGTTATAGGAAAAGGAAAAACTGGTTTGGTGCAACCTTGATAACTTTCCGTATAGAACAATTTAGCTAAATCGTATTATTTCGATGTCAGGAATATGCTGTAGCTCTATGTCCCATTACTTATGGTCCATCCTGTATAGTATTATGTTAATGTTTTACTACCATCTTCAGGTTAACGCCTCTTTCACAATGCACTTAAACGTAGTTAATTTCAGTTAATTTTTTTCAACGTTTGTAAAATATATGATTAATTCGAATGTCAGAAAAAAACAGCATTTAATATTGTGAACCAACGGTACTTATGTTTCAGTAAAGTTATCTTCTTCATTGCCGCTTATTATATTTATTTATGTGTTTAGTATTACGTTAATGTCCGATAGGGCTATTATTTCATCAATAATGACAACTATTAAGTTCAATTCTCTAAGAAATAATGCCCTAAGGTGAGGGCATTTATTTTTTATAATGCCTGACTAAATCTCGAATTTGAGAGAGTCAAGTCGAGAAAATAAAAAATGTAAGAATGAAAGTCGGACATCAAACATTGAAGACACCACAGGCATTATAGGAAATAATGCCTCTGATATCTTAATTATTACTATTACGTTCATTGTGAAGTTTTTTGTATCTTTAACTTTGCCTTTTGTAATATTTTGTTATTTCATGCAATAAAGATATGTTATTATTATTGAGTTGGTTTTAATAATCCTTCTTTTCGAAAATATGTATACAGGGTGCCACAAATTCGTGTCTAAGTACGGGGATCTCGAAAACGGTAAGAGATAGAGAGTTGGTAAAATGAAGGCAAAGTTGCACAATTTTGAGTTTAATCTTATGCCGTTTTAACATTTAAAAAAGTCCGATTACTTCCGGAAATATCGGAAAAAATACGAAATTTCGGAAAAACATTTTTATTTTATTGTAAGCTTATTTGATGAGATAATTTAAATTTATTTACCCTTTGTCATTGCAACTTTTTTTCCTCTAATACCACACATGTGACGTCGTCACATTTGAAATCCGACATTTCTTTTTTCGGAGAGCTCAACTTTTTTATGCGAAATTCCATTTCAAATTCTGTGGTGTAGCAAAACCAATTGACAAAACAGCCACTAAGAAATGGCTAAGTAAAAAGTCCCACAAAAAAAAACAAAGAGCTAATTGACGAGATGATTTGGGAACGGACTACAGCAACTACTTTTTTGCAATATTGTCACGTTTAGGGGTGATGGTAGAGAAACACTCAGGTCACAAGTAAGCCTCGTTTATTATAAAAAATAAAGTAAGTAAGGTATAAAGCGGGGTTAATCTTACCCCCAGATGAGAAGGGCCAATACTGCCGTAATTGCCGTCGTGTGCATGAATGTAGGGGGAGGGCGAGACTAGTTCAGCCCTTCAGCTACACCGTAAAGAGTGACACGCAAGGTGCTCTTGTATGGAGTGACCAAAGGACCAAGTGGTGCACTGATAGGGTTAAGGGTTCTAACGGTCACTTTAAGTTGCGAGAGAACCCTTCTCTTTTCAGCCTGGGATCGTATTACCTTGGACCAAGGGGCATGCTCATTTAGTTTGTTTAAAAGGTAATCGAAAGTAGATATCTTCAATCTCATATATTCAAAAAAACGGTCAAAATCTTTTCTTAAGTCCTGATATAGATGATGAAATCCTCCATAATATAAACAAACGTTTTTTGTTGAGAGGATGCACTGTTATTTATTGTGATGGATTATACAGGTACCACATTTTAGCACTTGGGTTTCATAAAATGTCTTCCTCATCTGACAAAGAGGATAATCCATATTTATCTCAGCCTCGTTACCGTTTGAGGCTCAAAGCAAGGGTCGACAGTACCATGCTTTGGTCGGGTTCGTCGGAGCCTGTGGTTTCCTTCTTCTGAGCTACCCCTAAACGTGACAATATTGTGGCGATATGGACGATAGTTAATTTTGGTAATGCTTATAACAAGGTTGTGAAACGATCCGTTTTTTTTGTAATCTGATGTTTCAAAAAGAATCCAAATGAGTCTGGGTGACGACTCTTTAAAGTTAATCGTCTGCTCATTTTTCTCTTGTTCAAGTACCGGGCGAAATCAGACGAAGGCGATATGGACAATTCGCCTGAGATTTGTTCGGTCTAGGTTGACTAAAGGTAAGTGTCAAGTTGTAAAGTGAGTCGTCAAATAAAAAGTCTTTTAGTTCTATGTATTTTCTTCTGTTCTGTTGTTAAATAAGATAGTTACTGAGTTCCTGTATTTTTGGCCATCAAACCCATCATTTGGCGCAGTCACGAACCTAACCGATGGGGAACAAAGACGATATTCTGCAATAACTTCTTGAAGGTCAGCTGGAACTGTTACGCTACTTCAAGGAGACTCATAATGGAACTCAATCAAAGTTAACCGTTACCTTAGACAATTTTGCTAAACGCCTTGGTACGCATGATGCCGATGCTGATCTCACATTTCAGAAGTGGTATCAACGTCACTCAATGACTTTTTTAGAAGCTAAATCGACGCTCTCTCCCACACCTCGTAGAACTTGTCCTTAACACCTTGGATGATCACGAATTTAAACCAGCTACGTGGCTGCTTATCTCCAAAAGATCCATCTAAATTGGTTTTTGACAACCTGGTTGGCAAGCTTAAGGATTTGTTTTCAGATTCGAAAACGCTTTTCTAACGACGTTATGAAGCTTTGACGTATAAGGCAACAAACAAGAACATAGACGCTGTTAGGGATGAATCCAATCTACGTGGAGATCTATTTGAATTTGACAAACTGACGCTGGAGAAGTTCAAATTATTACTTGCAGCTCTTTCCATGAGTGATACATTTTATCAACCATTCCGTGCATCATTCTCAAAGAAAGTGATTTCGCCGAATGAAGAGGATCCGGGAGTTGTGTCGCGCACATGCTGACAAGCTCACCAACGTTGGGGAAGGATCTTCATCAACTGCTGCACATACTATTGATTTCAATCCAACAAAAGGGAAGAAGAAAACCAATGCTGGTCTAAACAAGTGTCAGGGTTGTGGAGCAACTCACAACAGACGGAATTGTCCATTCCACAATGCAACTTGTCATTCTTGTAACAAATCAGGACACATTTCACGCGTGTGCCGGTCAGTCTTTGAAAACAGTTCACTTTAACAATTTTTGTGTAGATCCAAATGCTAGCAGACGCTATTATGATGTTAACGGCATTCTAGTACGAATGCAGGCTGACATTGTTGCTGATGTAGCTGTCATTGGCTTTAACTCCTGGAAAAAACTTGTTTTGGAGGATTGCTGTGACTGTGGCCGTGTTGTTAATGGAGTAGACTCTGAGATTACCGCTTTTGGGTTCTTCGTCGCCAGTTTTGCTTATAACGGACGAACTTCTAACTGAAAATGTATATAAGTATCTTTAAGTACTACATAGTTCATAGTTTACCATGACGCTATTTCCTTTGTATTAGTTGATAATGTACATTGTACTCTATCCTAATCACAATTCGAAATAAAGACTCTTTATTTTACTTGTTATTATTATTATTATTATGTCATCGACTCGTGCCTCAACTTGTTGAACACCAATATACTGGAGGAACTAAACATAATCAAGTGGACTAATGCAAACACTGTCAATGTTAGTGAGCAGCGGACTTCTGTTTCTTTGTCAGAACTTTTCCCAGATCTTTTTGGAAAAGAGATTGGTACCTGCACGAAAATGTCTGTAACTCTCCGGGTTAAATCCAATACTTTACCAGTCCATTGTCGTGGTAGACCAGTTTCTTTAGTAAAGAACCATTGAATGCAGAATTGGATCGTATTGTTGCCAAACGGTACACTCACTGCCGTAGAATCATCAGAGTGGACCGCACCAATCGTCGTAGTTGAAGATTCGATTGCGTGCCGACTATTCAACAGGTCGAAATGACGCACTAGTACCTGATGATTACCCTATTTCGCACATGGAGGAGATTATGGCTCGTTTTAGTGAAAATCAAGTTTTCAGTCAGCTCGATGTTTTAGACGCGTACAATCAATTGCCGCTGGACAAGTCATCCCGTGTCTATACAACCATAAACACTCCTCGAGGGTTGTTTTAATACAACCGTCTCGTCTTCGGTCTGAAGACAGCACCAGCAACCTTCCAGCATTCAATTGAAACATGTTTATCCGGTCTGGATGGGGTGATTGTCTACTTCGACATATTTTGGTTATGGGTTTTGATAAACAAGATTATGACAAAAAGCTGCACCAGGTCCTAAGACGTTTACAAGATTGGAGATTTCGTCTGAATCTAGAGAAATGCAAATTCTACGTTACTGTAGTCAAATACCTAGGAATCGTCGTCAGCAAAGATGGTCTTCAGGCTCACCCAGCAAGGATTAATGCTATTGACAATCTTCGTCGCCCAAAGGATCAGAAGGAAGTTCGTGCCCTTCTAGAACTTGTTAACTACTATGGAAAGTTTGTTTAGCATCTACATCGAGTCAAGGGACCGTTGGAATCTTCAATGTTGTCAAAGACACTCTTCATGGGCCTCTTCCTCTGGCTCACTACGATCCACGTCAAAAACTCATCGTAGCTGCTGATGCTTGTCAGTCCGGGATTGGTGGCGTACTTCTCCAACGATTTGTTCGACTCTTTCGCTCTTGTTATAGCTGTGGAACGATTTTACAAGTATATCTAGGGACAACATCTCATTTTGCAGACAGATCACCGTCCTCTAACTGCACTGTTTAAGTCCTCGAAAACAAAAGGACTCAGCGAAAGAACTGCAGCTTGTCTTTGCAGACATCCGCCTCATTGGCTACAATTTTGACATAGAATATGTCAAGACAGATGAGTTTGGTCAAGCTGATGCTCTGTCTCGACTGATCAATGAAGTTTGAAAATACTTACATGATCCGGTCTTCGCAACAGTCCAAGTCGATCAAGAACTCACAGACAGCACGATGGAAACATTAGGTTCATCTAATGCCAGAAAGCTTCTGAGGAAGGAAACGCAGCGAGATCCGACTACAAGCAAGGTGTTCAACTGAAGACAAAAACTACAATACCTTACTACCCTACGTCAGGCGTTCCGATCAACTTTCCATCAACGATTTGCATTATTATGTCTGAAGATCGTGTTATAATTCCACTTAATTTAATTTAGAGAATAGGTATGTCTTAATTCAACTTCACCAAAGCAAAGCTTTTCGTCAGTGACGTTAATCAATCTGCTGTTGCCCACTATTCACAAATCCACTCGTCAATAATAATTCAACTAATTTAAGTTTGCAAAAATTAATCTTTAACGGACCGAAAAGCAAAACAAACAAAAACAACAAATCTTTGCGGTTTTTAGCTAACTTCACATACCACCAAATATGAACAAAACTGTTTTACGACTAACTTCGGAAGTTTCATTCAATTGCGCAGGTGAATGTGGGGGACAATGATGGCGACTTCCGCCTCGGTCGCTTAATGCACAAACGGGGTATTTGCTACTTCCTGTTTCTTTTTGCTCGAAGGTAATAGCTATGTTCAACCTGTCAAAACGTGACTTCAAACAGTTCCACAGATTACGGAAAAGTTTTTGTTATTGCCCTGTGTCAATGCAGAAATGTAATTGTTCTCTATGAATGAATTAACAGTATCTTTTTTATGAAAGTATCACTCCATGTATCACATAAAACATATTAAAAACATACAATGTGTTGTACATACAATGCAATAAAAATAATATAAATACTTACCTGGAAAACTGATATTAAGGGTAAAACCAACTGAAAATATTCCATCAACCCGAGAATGAGCTACTGTTCGCACTTACTGTAATACTTTTTTAGGCAATTTTGGTCATCGAAAATATCAAAATTACAAATACAATTAGACAAAAAACAAACCTGTTGTGTTCATATTATAGAAAAGGGCGTGTCTAAAGCTTCGTTACGTTTAAAATTTTGCGTGTATTGTCAGTCAGAAAGTAGAGATCTTTGGCTGCAAATTTGCACTAAAACAACCTTATACCAAAGCAAATCAAAAATATCTTGACCGAAATAACATTTTTTATTTATGAGAAGTCTCCGTTTGGATCATAGAATTCCGTCTAAATTTGAAACCTAATTTATTTACCAAAATTCGCAGAGATGTACCACCAATATGTAGTATTTCTTTGACTTTAAGATCTTGATTTAGGTTCTGGATGGTTACATGTTTCTCTAAAATAAATACAACAAATTAAAAATTCAATAAGACATTCTGAGTGATGCTGTAGTATCTCATATCTCATTTTCAGGTTGCAATCCACTTATTTTATTTTAAACACGCTGGAAAACATTTTAGACGCTTATTTTATTTTTTCTATGACTTTATTATTAATATGTTTCAAGAAATTTTTATGAAAAATCTATAATGCAACCCAAAAATCTCAGTCTCTGGAAACAATGAAATGTTAATAGATGTTTCTTAAAAAAGTAGATATATTTTACTATTATTAACATACTATCGTTGTACATATCATATAATGTATTTCGAACATCCATTTTAATGCTTTCAGATAAATCAGTGGTCTTGGCCCGTCGATAACATCTCGATTTACGTTTTATAACTTTCAATGGCGTTGTGCACAGGGTTGCGTTCAGAAACATCGCCGGTAAAGTCATTTTTGACAGTTTGTCAGGTGACATCAGTTCGTTTTTAAATAGGTTGATCAGGTGACATTTTGTAAAATTACTGAACTTCTTAAAAAACGAGGCACTGCGCCACCTCAGAACTCCAAAACATTCTCAAATTAAAAAATTCGTAAATAACATGAGTCAAAATTCCATCTCGCTCAATTCACATATAATAGAAAAGGACAACAACAAGGGACCGACTTTACTCAACCGCCAGCCAGGATTAAGTAGAAACAATGGCGGCGCTGTTATGTTTTTAAAAACATGAAAAACTTCCGTTTTTAAAATCCGGTAAAAATGACCATTTCAATATCTGGATCCAGACACTTAAAACTCATAATATTATATAAAACATATATTTAACATATTCATGGAATGTATTAAATAATACGCGGCAACATTTTGAAGCACTCTTACAACAATAATTATTATTATGGTAAAAAGGAATGGTACTTTTGTTAGTAACTAGTAAAAAAAATAAAATATATACAAAATGAGTCGGAGCTCAAACGAGTATTATGTCACTCGGTTGCGAATGTGGTACAGATCTAAAAATATATTAAGTGAGGATTTAGTGCCATTCGATTCGTATCGTTTTGATAAATTGTCTTTTTTAAAACACTTCAGAGTTTAAAAGTGCTGATTTGGAACTTCGTAACCTAGTTTGTAAATGTAAACAAAAAACAGCTAAAGCTAATTTGTTCATAGTATAAAACACAACTTTTCACAATATGTGAATACAGTTTACCTGCACAGTCAACCTAATTTGACTATCTAGTTAGCCGTTTTAAGTTCCTTCGGCTTTCTTTTGAGCCGATGGCGTTGACTTTTACTTTGGGAGGTGAAGAAGGCTCAATTACCTGAAAAAAATCAAAACTAATGCTATTCAAAGCAAAATTACAAAGAACTCATACCTGAATTTTCCGTCTTACGTTGGAACTCTTAACAATGGCTGCAACATTGTTTAAAGACTTTCGTTTGTCTTTTGTGGCAGCAATAACTGATCGGTCTTGAGTATTATTGTGCTCAAACAGAGCTTTAAGTGACTTAGGTGGATTGCGAGTTTCCTCGGCGGCAAATGACGAACTAAGGTTCCTCTTTACCGAGATTGGCGTATGTGATAGATCGTAACCGGAGAAATAACCTACAAAATAACCATCATTAACCAGAAGATGCAAAACGGCTGTTCATTTGGGCAAACCTGAAGAGAAATTCTGAGGTTCTGCGGTGCTGTTCAGAATCGAGCTGGCGTTAAAATCGAGAGAACAATTGGTCAAATCGTCCAATTTTATGCGTCTTTTCACTGAAGACAAACTCAGAACTAATCCTTGACATCTGGAAAATCATTAACAATAACAGCTAAAATTCACTTGTGTGACAATCGTTACTTGTCAAAGAACTTTTCCGGATCATAGGAGAAACTCTCGCACTTTTGACAGTAAATATAACCGCAGGAATTGCACTGCGCTATCGATTTCTCCACCACAGACGGTCGAATACATTTAGGGCATTTCATTAATGATTGATTGGGGTTTAAGCGGTTTCCTGCAAACAATAACACAATTACAACATCACAAAACTTACGAAACAAAAATTCTGATACCTGTTTCCACGAATTCCGCAAATTTACGACTGCCTGGACTTAAGGAACCTTCAGGAAATAGATCCTGACTTTCGGGACTGCTGGGAGGAGTTATTTTGTAATTCTCTTTGTTCCGTTTGTGACACTCTTGGAATGTTCTAAAACTGGAAAAAAAAATACATATGAAAAGTTAGTTAACTTTTTTTGAGCTCAAATTATGCAGGCTAGAATTAATTGTAAGCAAAAAACAATTCAAATTTTTATAGCGCTTTTCTCCCGGACTGTACCGAATTGTTAGTGTTTTTTTAGGTTATCGGATAGGAAATTTAGTGAGGATTCCAAAAATGTGCTTAAAAATGTAATCGGGTCACTACAAGTAGGTTTTACAGACGATTTTGTAGCGGACTGGCCTTTAAATCGTCATTTTTACCGTTCAAATTTGTGACAGCGCTTTTCTCCCGGACTGTACTAAATTGTGAGTGTTTTTTAGGTTATTGGATAGGAAATTTAATGAGGATTCCAAAAATGCGCTTAAAAATGTAATCCGGTCACCACAAGTGGGTTTTACAGACAATTTTGTAGCAGACTGACCTTTAAATAGTCATTTTTACCGTTCAAATTTGTGACAGCGCTTTTCTCCCGGACTGTACTAAATTGTTAGAGTTTTCTAGGTTATTGGATAGGAAATTTAATGAGGATTCCAAAAATGCGCTTAAAAATGTAATCCGGTCCTCGATCCGGTCACCACAAGTGGGTTTTACAGACAATTTTGTAGCAGACTGACCTTTAAATCGTCATTTTTACCGTTCAAATTTGTGACAGCGCTTTTCTCCCGGACTGTACTAAATTGTGAGTGTTTTTTAGGTTATTGGATAGGAAATTTAATGAGGATTCCAAAAATGCGCTTAAAAATGTAATCCGGTCACTACAAGTGGGTTTTACAGACGATTTTGTCTCAGATTGGCCTTTAAATCGTCATTTTTACCGTTCAAATTTGTGACACCGCTTTTCTCCCGGACTGTACTAAATTGTGAGTGTTTTTTAGGTTATTGGATAGGAAATTTAATGAGGATTCCAAAAATGCGCTTAAAAATGTAATCCGGTCACCACAAGTGGGTTTTACAGACAATTTTGTAGCAGACTGACCTTTAAATAGTCATTTTTACCGTTCAAATTTGTGACACCGCTTTTCTCCCGGACTGTACTAAATTGTGAGTGTTTTTTAGGTTATTGGATAGGAAATTTAATGAGGATTCCAAAAATGCGCTTAAAAATGTAATCCGGTCACCACAAGTGGGTTTTACAGACAATTTTGTAGCAAACTGGCCTTTAAATCGTCATTTTTACTGTTCAAATTTGTGACAGCGCTTTTCTCCCGGACTGTACCGAATTGTTAGTGTTTTTTTAGGTTATTGGATAGGAAATTTAATGAGGATTCCAAAAATACGCTTAAAAATGTAATCCGGTCACTACAAGTAGGTTTTTCGGGTAATTTTGCCGCAGACTGTCCCATAGACCGTAATTTTTTCAGTTCAAATTTTGACAGGGCCTTCCTCGTGGACTGTACTGAATTTGTAATGTTTTTTTTAGGTTACTGGAAAGGAAATTTAATGAGAAATCCAAAAATGTGCTCTAAAACGTGACCCGATCACTACAAGTGGATTTTACAGACAATTTTGTGGCAGTTGAAAGTGCAACTTTGTGGAGATTGACTTTGTATTTTTTGATTACACTTAACACTGACAGAGTACTTTTACCAGAACTTACAGGATAAATCTATATTTTTACAAATTACAACAACTAATTAGCAACTGTTTGAAAATAACAATTTCAAGATAACTTACCGTCCACACGCTCTCCAACTCATAAACAAAGCACGCTTGAAGTCCTCATTAACCTGGGAAAACCTAAACAAATCTCCATTAGACAAATAAGTGAAGATTTTATCCATAATCTCTACGGTATTAAGGATCAAGGGTAGTTTGTCTGAACTGCGTTTTTCGGTAACCAACACGCTTTTGTTGCGACATTTGTCTGATTCCACCTTATCGATTTTTTCTAAGATTTTTTGTGGTGTTGCTGGTTTTCTTAGGGGATGCAAGGGTTTCAGCTTGGAATAAAGTATTTCGTGTTGCTCTTTTAAGGGCGAAGGCACGCTGCACGCTGAAGAACATTTGGCAAAAATGCCGCTCTTTTTAGGAGTGCTATCAAACACTTTCAAGTGAGACTCTGGCGTTGAAGGGGGTGTTACCAGTTTTCCGCAACTATGCAAAAAAAAGTGTGAAAACAACAATTGGCTCAACATAAAACAAAACTTACTTGTTTGTTTTTAACAGTTTGGTAGCCGGTCCGTCGCAGTTGTCGGTAAAATAACATTGCTCAATTTGAATGTTTTGAAACTGTTTTGCTAGACTTTCATTTAAAGTACTTGAAGCCTGCGGCGTTGACGAACATATCTCACTGAAATCGTCCAGTTCCAGATCATCTCTATTGTGGATGATGTTCTGAATGTAGTCAGGAAACTAGAATAACACATTTCACATTATCAAGTTGATTATTTCCAAGCAGAGGTTCTGTAGTATACTTTGCGTTTCTTAGAGTTGTTGTGGTACAGCTGAGGTGTGGATTCTGTCATGTTTCTAGAATGGACCAATGAACAACTGTCTGGACTCGAATCTAGTGGGGACAGTTGGTTAGAACTGTTGGCTCCTTTTGTACCTTCCATAGTGTTCAAATTCTACTCAACTGTACTAAGAGCTGGAAAAAACACATTTTTTTTAATGAAAATTATAAATTGATGGTAGGGTATCTGAATTATGTTTTTGTAGAGATGATTGTTAAAATCCTTTTAGCTATTTTGCTTTTGACTAACTTGTCTATAAAATGTTTGTCAAACCTGTATTAATGCCTGTTTTCCTGACACTTCCAAGTTGATTTTAAGTACAACTTAAGATGTGGTATGATCAAGGGTTTGATGTGACAGATTAGGTGCAAAATATTACAGTTTAAACTCTAAACTAAACTTTTCTAAGCTGTCCTTAAACTTAACAGTCAGTGGCAAAAAAATCAGGAATTCCAAAGCATACCTTATGTCCAGGCATGTCCCTTTTTCTATAACAGTCTACCTATCTATCATAAGAGATATTATCTGTGTGCTAGTTACAGTCTAAACTCCAAATTTTCAGGAAACAAAATTAAATCAATCAAAAGTAAAACATATTTACTAATGTAGGTCAATTTGACCACTGGTCTGAAGAACTCTAATTACAGTGTACATCTAGTAAATACTCAGTCACACATGCTAAGTGCACCCCCAACTTACCTGACTGATGCAACTCGGGAATGTTACAGTTTACGACTCTTTCACTATTTTGCAGCGCGTCTACAGCCCCATATTTGAATAATAAATTAATATAAACAAACTTTAATAAAATGGCGCCATCAACAAAGCATCAGAGGTTTTTGCGGGATCCGGGTTTATTGTGACCGAATTACATTCCTATTAAATAATAGACTCGTACGAATGAAAACACAACCCGCACTGACAAGTTTAAATAAAACGGGGAAAACAAATTAGAAAATAACAACTAAAATAATTAAAAAAGGAATAGCACAAAACACAGACAATCACTGCTATTATTTTGTTTTAGACGGTTTGACAGATTTGACATTTGATAATTGACAATTGTCAAATCATTTCTTCTGGCAGACCGGACAGACAGCGTTGCCACACTTTTTAAAACCTTCTAGTGCCTGGCGGGTTTTTTGAATTATTTTTGAGTTGCAGACCGTCAAATCTGTTTATTAATGTCTATTAATAATGTTAAGATCTTTTTACTTGTTGTGTTTACTTCTATAATAAAAAGTTGTCGAATAGTATAATTCAAGATTCGTCTGCAACGTTGAAAATTACTTAGATCGAATTTAGTTAAATACTCTAGTAGGCCGTGATTTTAAATTACCGGAAAACTGCCGATCGCAATTTGTTTATTGTTAAAGTTTTGACGTTTTCGTGACTTTTTCCTGTTTCTATTTTGCGTTTTGCTCTTATTTTAGACGAAAATGTTTATAGAAAAGCAATTTTTCATTAGGCAACTTTAATTATAAATTTAAGAAACCCGTATTAAATCAAACCACAAAGAAATACACAAACCGAAAGCCCCTGGAGTCGAATCGGATTTGAAGGTAAGCGAAAATGTCGAATTGGGCTTTTGTCGGTACACTGTAAAGCCGTAATCAAATTGTATAAATCTCTTCGAGAATCGGAAATTCAAATGGTTCAATCCTGTAATATTTTATTTAAATAAATTTGCTGCGTTGCTACCGTGGCCCGGCTTAAATACCGTTCCTGGCAAAATTCCAAAAGTTGCCTGGGCTGTGATTAAAATTTTCTGCTTTGTTACTGAAGTAATGTTAAATTAAAAGTGTCTTTTAATTAATCAGAACGAAACGAACCGATTGAGTGGGAATGAGGATGCACAAGGGAGAGTGAAAGCGCGAAAAATGCCTGTGCCTGATAAAGTGTGATTAACACGGCAACGTCGCAAAAGCAGATTTGTGATGTTACGTCACACTTTCGAGACACGCGATTGGTCGACGCCATCTTATCGTCAGTTTTCAGTTTTAGTTGTTGAATAGAGATAGTGAAAAACGGCATAGTTTTTAGTTTTTTTGTGATACAAATAGGACGAATCAATGTGCGTGGACGGGCCCCGAGATCAGCAAGTAAGGATTTGTTAAATTTAGCCCTTCAGTTGACTAATACGCCATACAGATCGCTTTAAAAATCCGCAGCTTTACTGCAGTCAGTGTTTTCATTTTGGTGCATTGTTGTAGAGTTGTCCCGAAAATCGCCCGGATCTGGGCCGTAACACACAAAATGGGTAAAAAAACCGTTTTACCTTAAAAACAGAACAATTTCACTTATGTCATCGCATTTTTAACTGCATTAAAACAGTTTCTAACATCTTCCATTGTTTACTATTGATTGGTTTAATTGAGCAAAGTGAAAGGAGCTAGATCCGCTTGCATTCGGTCTAAAAATCAGTTGGAAAGCGATGTACGCGGAAATGGGCCACCGAAAGTGGGTCAAGTCTATTAGGAAAGTCAAACTGGGAATTTCAGTCAGAAATTCAGTTGATTAACCTAAAGGGACTTTTTTATAAGAAATCACTCACTCCCAGAGAATCTTAATTACATTTGACTGCATTTTTTCATAACAAATTAACTTCAACCTTATCAACTTTGATTATGATTCACCATCTTATCTATACTAAACTGAACAATGTATCAACCATACTAAGACAGTTAATTTGTATATTTTTTTCAAGGCATAGTTGCAAGGCAACCTTCCTATCTGGTCATGTCTAGTGGCGGCACAACAATGACACAACAACAACCCCAACCGAATGCTCTACAGCAGAGCAATGGATCTGGTCCAATGAGTGGCAAGAAACCGTCTAATGGCAGTTCAGGGGGCCCAACTCCTGCTGGAACCCCTGTACAAAATGGGACTGGTCCTCAGGGATCTAGTTCACCACCATTGACCAGTAATGCACCCAAATATGGTAGGTTATTTCATAGTGGATCAAAGAAGGAAACAGTTTGTTTTGACAGTTTGATTTATTAATTAATCATTTAGATTATGCTGAGTTTCAACTTTCAAGCTCATAAATTTGAAGATTGTTTACTTCTTGATATAAGGGTTTGTTTGTTTCTATAGGTGCAGGTAGTTAAGTTTCTGACTAATCAGAGAACTAAAATAGATTGATTTATTATTCTTTTGATACTACAACACTGTATGTTTTTGTTATAGGTCCTAGTCTAATTTGGTTTATCATATTGGTAGATAACATTGTTTTGTTTATTGTTTCTTCTGGCTGCTAATTTCTTATGAATAATATGTTGTCCAAAATTGGGTGTTATTTAACAGTTGGATAGGACAAGTCAAGACAATTTTAGTGATGGTTTTTGGGTTCATCTTTGATACTTTTCTGCAAGATATGTGCTTGGGATAATACCTAATGTCGAGCCTAATGTAGTTCATAATTTGTTTAGTTTTTTGTAATAAAAGGTGCTATTTTAATAACTAACTAATTTTCAATCCATACCATCAAATGCAAAAAATATCAGGAATTTTTTGTAAATGTTTTCTTGTTTTTTATATTTCTATTAGTAAGGCTTCATGAAGGAGTCCATCTGTTCCTGGTTCTATTATCTCCAGCATACTCAGTAATTGAGTTTTTTTTACAAATTCTACAACTCTACCAAACTTTTTTAATTTGATTCATATGTGAAATGTTAGACTGTGAGTCCTGTGCATTTTGCACATATAGACTATAATTCTACTAAGTTACAGTATGGGTTTCTTACATGTTTCATGATCTTTTAAATGAACTTGTTCTCAATCAGTATAAGTAACACTTTTTTTAGAGTTTTGCAGTAACAGAACATAGACAACTAAATATTTTTTTGTTATTTTTATATTCAAAGTTAACTCTTTGTATAAAAATACTGTGGTCAATTATTGGAATAAAATTGTCCACCCTAATAACACTAATACACTATTAATTTACCATTGTTGTTTTCTCACCTTTTGCACAAGCAATACTTTAGTCATTATAAAGGCATAGAGTGTGGTTTAAGAAAATTTGATAAATGTAACCGTTTCCGGTATATAACCACAGAAAAAGTGGTGGTCAATCACTGGACTTTTGTTCTGGCTTCAATATCATGAAGAAAAAGACAAAATAGAAAAAGAAAAGGCAAAACAAGAAAGAGCATTGTTAAAAAAAGGAAGAAATACTCAAAAATAAATAAATATTGACCTGACAGTGACAAATGAGAAAAAAGCTAGTTAACTTGTATAGGTACTTTTTTAAATATGGTTGATTACTGGTGCTGTGGTCAAAGACAGGGTTGATCATGGTCAATTACCAGACCTTTAGTATTTTTTCTATAAGGTTACAAAAGACTTTTTGTTTTAATGTTTTTGGACAGTGAAAGTGTTAAAGGACATTTCTATTTGCTAGTATTGGCAGAAATGTTCCATTTTAAATAAAACCCTGGTATTGCATTTTGTAAATACATTTAATAACTGCTTTACTTATCAACGGCTTATAATCAACTAACTAAAACTCAACTCACATTTTGGGTGGTGGCTGCGTTACTTAAAACTAAAATACATACTCAGCATTTCACCATCCAAATAAAGCTGATATAGGTATAAGTTTCTACACCATTTACACATGTAGTGTAGAAAATATCACTTGGATTTTAGAAAATATAAGTTGGATCTCAGAACTTAAAAATTGTATTTCAGTATCGTAAATTTGATTTTAGAAAGCGTGAGTTCTATTTCAGATTAGTCACTTGTATTTCAGAAAAGGTCTGTTGGATATTAGAATAGTTATTTTAATTTCAGAATTTGTCACGTGTATTTTGAAAAAAGTTATTTCAATTTCAGAATTTTATTATGTTTCTGTCTGGTTATTAGTCCATTTTTTTAATTTAATATCACTTACAGAAAAAAAAGCGCCTATCTGGAGTATTAATTTATATAAAATATACAAAGAGCAAATTGTTCTATAGTAACAATTACGAGTTACAAAGCGTCAACAAGAATAACTTTGTTAATGAATACAAAATTTACATCCAAACTGACATATCTTCATTTGCTAAAACTTTGTAGCAATGACAGCACAATTACCTTTCACTACAAAAATGTTAGTATGAAGATTTCTGATATACTACTTTAATTTTCCAAATTACAATTAACCGTGTCAAAAATCCAACTGATCTTTTCTGAAATACAAGAAACTATTCTACACCATTTACACATGTAGTTTAGAAAATATCACTTGGATTTTAAAAGTATAAGTTGGATTTCAGAATCTATAACTTGTATTTCAGAAAAGGTCACTTGTATTTTAGAACGCGTTATTTCAATTTCAGATTTTTTTGTGTTTCTATGTGGTTATTAGTTTATTGTTTTTTTTTTAATATCACTTTAAGCAAAAAACCCACCCATCGGGAGTATTAATTTATATAAAATATACAGGGTGTCCCATAACTATATGACAATCTCTCGGGGGCATGCAGGGGAGGTCAAAATAATACGATTTGTTCATATATTTTTTTTTTAAGTCACTCTTAAGGGAAATATTGAGCCCCAAAGAACTGCCTTCCAATTAACGTTTTTGGCCGTAACTTTTGAAACACTTTGTATATTGTAATGATTATTGGGTTTAATGTTTTATCGAAAGAGACCTTCTATTTGACATGAAAACCAGGTATCTCGTCTTTGAAAGGCAGGAACTAACTGGACCTAAGACACAATTTGCTTAAACTTTGACAGCTGTCATTATTTTCAGCTGCAAACGCCATTAATGGATACTCTTGACATTTTTATCGAAAAATTGTACTTTTCCTTTATTTCAATAAAATAAATGGATAAATCGATTTTTCATTGAACTGCTTAAACCACAATGTTATTAAAAATATTCGTTAAACTATTTACTTTTTTTACTTATTTACTTTTTTTTTTACTTTTTTTGCTCAACATTAATTTTCCAAATTACAAATGACCACGTCTAAAATCCAACTGCTCTTTTCTATAATACAAGTGACTAATCTGAAATACAAATTGCAATTTCGAAAATCAAAGTTATTATTCTAAAATTGAAAGTACCTTTTCTGAAATACAAGTGATATTTTTTAAATCCATTTTATGGTTTCTAAAATTCAACTGACGCTTTCTAAACTACATGTCTAAATGGTGTAAAATACAATTTGCAATTTCTAAAATCAAAGTTATTATTCTAAAATTGAATTGTACCGTTTCTGAAATACAAGTGATATTTCTAAAATCTTTCTAAATTACATATGTAAATGGTGTAGTATTAGAGGCACTAGCCGACGTATAAACAAAGTTAATCAGTGGATTCAAAATATTGGATATTAATTACACTCTTAATGCTAGGAACGCGAATATCAATTTTGCATCTTAAGCTTATGCTTAAAAAGCCAACAAATATTCAATTACAATTAAAGTAATTGTCAAAAAAGCTGTAGATTTTTTAAATAAAAATTTTACTTAACTGGTCAATTCCAGTTTTATTTGATTTTCTGCATCTGTAATCATTTTGTGAATTTAAAATGCAATTTTTAGGCACTCTAGTTCCAAACCGAATATTTGTTGGAGGCATATCAGCGAACACCACAGAGGGAGAACTGATGCAACTATTCTCTTCATATGGTACAGTCAAAGCAGCAAAAATAATCCAAGATCGTGCGGGTGTGTCTAAAGGCTATGGATTCATCACGTTTGAGAGTGAGGTAAGTAAATACTGAACTAAACATTTTAATGAGTGTGAAAGTTGTTTTTTTCTGGAAGATGGCTAGCGATGGCTTTTCAAAAAATACGATTTTTCTGGACTCACCGTTTGATAACAACCCTAGGTTTAATGAGTGTGAAAGTTGTTTTAAACCTCAACTAAGGAATCGTTTTCAATGTGTTAGATATAGTTAAAATGTTTAATTAGGATGACGCTCGTCGTCCATTACGCGATCCCGACAATATTGTTCTGCGCGAACGAAGACTCAACATCGCCCCAGCAATCAAGAAGCAGCCATTTGGGCGACCGCCGACTGTGCCCCCATATGACACGACCGGACAGGCCGATGGTCGGTCGCCTGCCCCTGCGCCCCACCAATCTTTGCAGCCCGCCTTACCACCATTTTTCTTTCCGGGTGCTCCTCAATTTTATCCCAGTGCTGCTGCTTACTATCCAGCGCCTCCGGTGCCCACGATGACAGCGGCACAGGCGCAAGCGCAAGTCACGCAGGCCAATCAAGAACAAGCTGCAGCCGCTGCTGCTCAACAAGCTGTTTATCAGAGTAAGTGTCTATTTTTATGATCAACATTTTACTAAAACCAATAAATAACAAAATTTGATTTGTTTTCCAATTTTCAGCTCCTCCAGTGTATCAAGCACAAACAGGACCTCCACAAGCGGGTCCCTACGGTTCGATGATGTTTCCACAAGCTTTCTACGTGCCGCAACAGTATTCTATAGTGCCGGTAAGCCTTATTGTTTTACTTCAACGATTCGATCTATTCCCGATTTTGTGTGTTAATAAATAACCATGAGATGTTGTGTTTGTCATTAACGCCATCAGTCCGCGCAAGCGTGCCTCGGGGGCCCTTTGGAATGCGCCGTGGCGGGACTCTATCCCCCATCCCCGCAGGCCTATGTGTTGCTGGACGCGGCGGGTGCCGCCCCCCAGCTTCAATATTGAGGTTCGACCCCGTTCATTCTTGTAATGATTATTTTCCCGGTCCGTTCTATTAATCGTAGCTGACCTATGTTCCTGTCAATTTATTGGTTCGATTAAATTGCTGTCAAAAGGTTGAATTTCCAAGTTTAGAACCACTTTATAATCATATTAACCTTATGTCACTAGTGTTACTTTTGTTAGTTTACTAGTATCTATCTACTTAAAATATAATAAAATCTATAATTTTTAAAATGTAATATAACAAGTAAAGAGACATTCTCTAGGAACAACATTTTTCTATAATCTCATAAAAAAGAACACTTTACTCAATGCTTGCTCTCCACGGTTTAAAGTGCTTTTTGTGCTTATTTCACTTAATTTAACGTCCTTTGTTATAAATACTATGCATTGGAATCCTTCTGGAGCAAATTAAAAATTGCCAAAATTTCAGTTTTGACAAAATGTGCATTTTCCAATTTTCGTAGTTCCTTTATTTAAACTCGTACTAATTTCACTAACCCGCCATTAGAAGCAGCTTGAAAAATTCTACAAAATAAGCCAAAGCTGGTATCTCAAGCTCTATCCACGTTTCCGAGATATTAAATTTGAAAGAGCGGTTAAAAAACGCGCGTAAACTTCACAGACATATGCAACGGCTGTATTAAAAACTATTAAATAAAATTAACAAAAATATGTGAGTTTCAATTTGGAAAAAGGCAACTAACAACACTGTCTAATTATTGTGATTAATTGGTTTGGAGATAGGCCAGCTACGTTGAACAGACCGTGAGTGTGTAGTGTTTTTCCTATGTGATGAAGAGAAACATTTATCATTTTCTTTGCTTTGAATGAAGCACGACTTTTTTCTTTTGAGTGTTTTAACCAAATTGTTTTTAGCTTTTGTTGCTATAGAAATTAAGATTTTGCATCAAGAATAATTATTGTTTTATGACTAGTTTTGATGATCAAAAACCTCAATTTGTTTTAAGGAGACTTTACACATTAGTTGCGCCTATAAAAACTGGTGTGCATGTAAATTCAATTTTGCACCTGTAACAACGACTTGCGCTTTACATATCTAGGTGTTGAACTCAACACGAGAGGATCAGAGAAATCGGAGATACAACATCGAATAATATCGGCAAACAAAGCCTACTTCGCTCTGTCCCATATATTCCGCTCCAAAATCATACACAGAAAATCAAAAATCAGGATATACAAAACCATCATCAGGCCGATACTATGCTATGGATGCATGGGTCATGACAAAGAACGCACAGAATAAACTGGAGGTGTTTGAAAGAAGAATACTAAGATGGATCTTTGGGCCATTAAATGAAAATGAGATATGGAGAAGAAGATATAATCATTAAATCTACCAACTTTTCAAGGAGGCACCTATCTCAGAATTTGTCAGACTACAGAGGCTACGATGGGCAGGCCACGTAGTAAGAATGCCGGATAACAGACTACCAAAAAAGGCCCTCAATAGTAGGATGCAGGGCAAAGACCAAAAGGTAGACCACGGAAAAGATGGGAGGATCGAGTGACAGAAGACGCGCAAAACTTGATAGGTGTCAGAACTTGGAGGAGAGCGGCGTTGGATCGACAGTGTTGGAGGCGGAAGATAAAGGAGGCCAAGGCTCAATTTGGGCTGTAGCGTCATTGGAGAGAGAGAACAACGACTTGCATGCAAGTTAAATGCACGCAAAGATTCAACTTGCATGCGTTGTCGTTTACACGTGCAAAATTGAATTTACTGGCACACCAGTTTCTATTGGCGCAAGTAAATCTATGCATGTGTAAACTCTCCTTTAGCATGTGTTTTGTAGTAGATTGTATAAAACGATTTTTTCGACGACTGACTTTGAAAGTACCTCATGTACGCTTCCATTTCAAAGCAGAAAGTGGTTATTCGCCGCACGTGCGCAGAAAGTGAATCATTTTCTGCTCTAGAGCGTTTTCGCTTTCTACTAACAATCTACTCACCAACTTTTTCGGCGTTTCCATAACCTTGTTTGTTGGAAATAAACACATTCCGTCAAAGTGATTTATCGGTGACAATGAGTTCGAAGGACGAAAATGATGTGAGTTGTCCTTCTACTCCACCCCACAGCAGTCGTCGAAAAAATATCGTCTATATTTCGAGCCGAAAGTACTTTTGCCGCTTTTATATGATTGCAGCGTTCGGCTTCGCCTCAAGCTGAAATTTTCATCTGCAAGCGACAAATATGTACTTTCCGCTCTTAATATAGAATATACTATTTCGAGTTTTGATTATTTTTTCACTAAATGTTATTTTTTAATGTAGCGTTTTTTTGTAAATACGCATGTCCGCCTTGCTTGCTAACTAGGTGTTTGTGATTTTTTTACAGTATTACGAACCGATGTACGGTGCGGGTGGCGGAGGCCCATCGCCAAACGGCGGTGTGCCTCCCCCGTATGTGTCCGCGGGGCCAATCAGTAACGGGGGCGCTTCGCCCCCGCGAGGTCCTTGCTACGCACCTGCCCCCGGACATCCCGAAACCGCCATCGTTTACACCGGACCGCCTCCGCTCTTCCACGCCGCCACCATCGACCCAACTACTGGAGCGCCGGGCCCCATTTACGCACCCCACGAAGGCACCTTCGACTCAGTGGCCCTTCACACAATGGCACATTTGGGGCCATTGTCGTCGTCGCCTTATGGCTTAAACGAGGTAAAATTGATGAGTTTGTTTATGTTAGCGTGAATCTGGTTCTGTTAGTATCTTCTCAACTAACATGTTTTTTTTGCGGTAACAGGTCTTTCTGTCATGAATAGTTTAGTGATTTAAAAAGTAACTGAAACATTGACAATTTAACCAAAATTTTGATATAACTGAATTGACAAACTTGCGTAAAAAACACATTAACCGGTACGCAGGATGGATCTTTCTCTGAACGTCCTGACGGGAGCGGCACGCCACGTTCGATGACGACAGGCACGCCGCCTTCGGAGCAGCGCAGCACTGCCACTCCCGTTGTGTCAGTATTGTCGCTGGACTTCCAGCAAGAGAAAGACTTTGCCTCGTTGCAAGGGGGCCGTCGTCCGCCCCAGCAACCGTACGCCCATAACAATAATAACAACATGCAATACCGCCACACGTTGCCGCCCACACAACAACAACAACCGCCCCCGCAACAACAGCAGCATCGGCGAGGGGGTCATCACATAAACGGCGCCCCTCCCAGGAGGCCTTTTAACAACGGTCGCGCCTACCACACACCTCATAACACGCAATACATGCAGGTATTGTAATATTGTAGATTTTTGAGTTGTGTTTTTGAAATTTAGACTTTTGTGTTTAAATGACGTGAAACAGGTGACAAACTACGCATGTTGTGAGTTGGATTGGACTAATCTTGTTTTGAAAAATCATCGTTCGAGTGTTCAATCACACTCAAAGATCGTTTGTCTCTGTCTCTAGTTTTAGACAAAAAAACTACGTATCAACATTAACCATAGCTTGGTAATTATACCCTGATTATTTCCCTCATTGTACTAGCAGCCAATAAAATTCAATGAACCTTTCTAGTTCGACCAATGAGAGCCGTTATATACTGAATAAATCCCTAGTTGCTAAAATTTTACACTGAATAAACACCTCCTACCTTTTCGAATACGTTTTTTTTTGAAGAACATTTGATATTAAACGAAACGGGATTTAGACACATATAAAATTTAAGCTATTTTCTTCAATATTAACAATTAATAAATCACTATAACGTAGTTTCCATTAAAAAATTACATAAATTAAAATATTATGACGTCTGATTGTCAATCTGAAATGTAAACAAAAATATACATGGCTGAACGAAAATCTGTCGTCTGCTGGGGTGAGTTCAATATTATCATTAATTTCATCACGTTTAGTTTAATATTTGTGTTCTAACTAAGGTGTTTTCTTGTTAATAAACTAAAATGTGAGTTTTCAGGAAATAATCTTGACATATACCCCTCGGCGTTCACGTTTTATCACGTAAAATGTGCATTGGTAGGTTTTTTGCAAAATTTTTCTTTTAGGCTAAATAATTCTTTGGAAAAAATCCTTCGACCTGCGGTCTCAGGATTTTATCGTCGAATTATTTAGTCTCAATCATTTTCCAAGCAAAATTTTGCAAAAAATCACCTATGCACAGTTTACCCGATAAAACTTGAACGTCTCGGGATATAACCTATGATTATTACAACTTTAGTTGCACGTCATCAAGGTGAAAATGGGCGGCGTTGTCAATGTTATAAAAACCGAAATTGAAGAATATGATTTTTCTTTCAAATGTGACATTTAATATCAGAACCGTGTTTGTTTACATTTTGAATTGTATTTGCAGAAAGGTCTGAGTGGTTTTTAGTGTTTTTATTGAACTTGTGGGGCATAGAGAGTGAGGAAAGCTTAGTTTAAGCGTGTTTAGAAGACAGGGGTTTGAGATTTGATGTGTTTTAGTCGGCATTTGTGTATAAACTGTGAATAATAATGGAGATATGTTTATTTGCGTAGATTTTCAGGTAGGGGCTTCTTAACAATTCAATGTTTTTTTATTGGTTGAATAAGCTTACTCACGAACGTAAAATAGGATCCCAAGTCACGATAAATTTGGAAAACGCTGATATTTACGTCAAACTTTGACACTTCGAGACGTATAATTATCGGGTGAGATAATCGGTGATCGGAATAGCTCGGTAGGAAGAAAATCGAAAAACAGACGACAACATTGCGCACTATTGCCGACATATTTTAAGGCGCGTAATTTAAATTTCCATATCTATGCAATGTTATTGTTCAGTAAGTTCGGTTGGCAATAGAATCACCTGTGTTATGACGTGCAACTACAGTTATAATAATCAGGGTATACATAACAACATTTTACTAAAATTACTGCGGCTATTTACAATGACAGGTCGGTTTCCATTATAGTCAAATTTTTACCCTTTGAGAATGACGTCATGCAGGTGAAAAAACAGGCATGTCTGGAATTAGATCACAAGTTTTAACCTACAAATACTTTGAAAAATTAGTGTGTTCAGAAGTGACTGATGATCAAGTGCCTTGAAAATCACATGATCATGAGAGTTTCAGTTTAATCATCATTCATTCAGTGAATAGGTGTACTTGCACTCACTTAAAGATCTCTTCTACTCCTAATAACATAATATATTATTAATGTTCATTGATTTTGTGCTGTGTTATTGTGCTGTGCACAATAAAGCGAAAATAGTAATTTGACATACCAACATTACTAACTTCTTTGTTTTTCATAAAAGCGGTTATTTTGGTTTTACTGACCGACATTTTCTTAGAAATGTTGGTGAAATAGGAGTCGTCAGCTCGAATTCCAGCCTTTTTCATTCGGCATAGGGTAGCAGTACTCACTTTTAAAGCTTGTGATGCTCTATCATACACATTGGAATAATCAATTGGGATGACATCTGGAAACTGTTTCTTTTCGTACTCCAAATAAAGCAGCACATTTAGAATTAGCATTTGGGCTTATTCATTGTAACACAGCATTTTTATACCTTTGATATTGGTTTATATCAAAGTGACAGTAAATGTCAACGTTTTTAGTTTGACAGGATGACAAAATTAATAACGTGCCTTTTTTGCTAAAATTGTTTATTTCATATGTTTGATATGCGACAAACAAAGATGTAAAAAGATGACGTCATTCTCAAAAGGTAACAATCCAACTATAACAACATTTTACTAAAATTACTGCGGCTATTTACAATGACATGTCTGTTTCCATTACTACACTTGATATCATACAGGGTGTTCGGTAAGCACTTGGTCAAAAGGGTTGTGTGACATTCTTTAGATTGAAAAATGACAATTTGACATAATTGTCATTAGGAAAAAGTGTTTGGTTCCACTGCTATGAATGGTAAATATTCTAGAAAAAAATCTATTTTCCGAACTATGTATTTGGAGAACGTTTCGATGGATTTTAATAAAACTTGCTCTGAACTTGAACATGAAGAATTATGTTTCAGCATACATTGAATTAATTTGATCTCTCAATGTGTTTGTTTTTCATAAATGTAGTTATTTTTACCTACATTTCCTTAAAAATATGAACAATATAGGACAGGCCTGCTTAAATTCAGTTTTCTTTTTTTAATTCAGGATAGAGTAATGTGGCATTTATTTATGTCCAAGTGAGTCAACAAAATCAACGACCTGTCTTGTCTTCAATTTCTGATGATATACAAGAAAGATTTTAAAAAGTAAAATTTTATTTTTGTTACAGATTAACAACATTATCAATAATAATGAATGTCTGTGGTCCACGTAGTTAAAGCACCATAACTTGTTAACACAATATCTCAAAATATGTAATAAATATTCACAAATAACATTCAACACTAAAATTGCAAACTTTACTGAAATGTGTATTTAAGAGCTCCTGTTATTAACATAATTGATGTTGTTCAATTATATTAACAAGGAGTGGAATAGAAAGAAAACAAATACTTTTAACTTCTATAAAAATAGCTTGTGTGTCTTATTTGACGTTTTTAAATTTACATTAAGTAATGATTTACATGTCACCTATTTGTTTACTCGAGTGTGGTGTCTCACATAATTTTTTCTTCAACAGCAACCTCCACAAGGTTCGTTTATACCGCCGGCGAGACGACCGCGCAAACCCCAGCGTCGTGCCGGACCCGGCAACGCCGCCAACGAGATTGGGGCCGGAGACGCTCCGCTGCCCACCTCGCAAGACGATCTCTCCGCACACGTGGAGACGCTCAAGATTTAAGTCGCCCGCTTCATTGCCGTAGCTAAAACAAACGTGCGTAGTACTCAGTGATTTTTTTTCTGGTAAAACAAACGGAACAAAAATGCCGGATCGTGGCACGTTTTGAGTCGATTTTGGTGTTTTCTACCACTCGCCACGTAATTTTCCCTGAGCATTGGATTTGGTCCTGCCTCGGTCCGGTATCTTAAGTCGAGTTCCTATATTTTTTCTTTCTACGGTAAGCTCAATCGTATGGTTGGTTGGCCGAGAAAACGTTGAATTGACTCGCGATTTGCTATAATTGTGGAGTTGGTCATAAAACAGGTCAGACTTACAAAAAAAACCATTGTATTATATTAATGTAGTAGCGGTATAATATACTTAAGCGACTCCGAATTAGGCGTCTTGTCCATTTTTTCTGCTGCTGTTTGTGTGTGAAATGCGTGTCTGTTGGTGTATATTTATAAGGTTATAATTACCGTTGGGGCCTTGTATTTTCGAGTTTAGAAGGTCGAAGGCGGTTGGCTGAACAATTTTAGGGTTAGATGTTTTTTTTTGTAGCGCAACCTAGACGAAACCGTGCCTCAAATTTCATGATGTTTAACTACAGTTTTCGATTTGACGATTTTCGTTCTTTTTCAAATTACCGACGTGACAATATTATATTTCTTCGGCATGGCTTGCTTTCCGTCTTAAATTTCCGCGATTGTGATTTCCAGCAGCGAATCCATCGCGTTTTCATCTAAAGTGAGATGCCATTTGTTAACTTTTAAGGTCAGAAGCTAAGTCAGTCGATGATAAATCTTCTCTCTTAGATTCGTAGTATTACAAAGAAACTTTTTGTAGATATATTAATGATACAGCAGAAAACGTTAAAAAACGAAATAGAAAACTATGAGAATATTAATATATATTTTAGGTTATATCTAATTAAGAAATAAAATATATACAACATTATTAATATACATCATATAGATTATATTTAAAGGATTCTCTCTTACTTGTTATTTAATATGTAAGGTTGCTCGGTTTCTTTGGCTAAGGGTTTCTTGAATTTTTTCGGTAAGATTACGTGTAATTGCCCGCCAAAATATCTGGCTACAGTCGAATATACAGAATACAAATTCTGTCAATTGACTGCGTTTAACTGGGATTTTATTCGTTTGAAACACTCACTGAACGGCAATAATGTTTTGTTTTTAATTAATTGAGTTTTTTAACGAATGGACCGGTTACTAAGGCGTTACACGCGCTATCTACAAGAAAAATGAAACTTGACAAAAAGTGAGATTCTTGCTCAAAATGGTTGCCATTTCGTCTAGATTTTTCCCTTGTAGCTGTTTTACGGTGCAATTTTCAATTAATAGTGAAACTCTTTCAAGAGGCAGAAATACGGTAGTTTGGCAACACACGCTAATCTTTGATAGTTTTAGTTGACAACAGTCTAAATAGTTTTAGGCAGTAATTTTGTACCTAATTTATTTGAAAAGTTGCCAACATTGTATAGTACAAAACAGTCAACAACCAGATAAGAATTCAAAAAGAAGTAGTAGTCCA
The DNA here is from genome assembly GCA_018691245.2 of Ips nitidus. Classification (NCBI taxonomy): domain Eukaryota; kingdom Metazoa; phylum Arthropoda; class Insecta; order Coleoptera; family Curculionidae; genus Ips; species Ips nitidus. The sequence continues at coordinate 12,365,619 of CM042789.1, read as the reverse complement.
TATTCTTTCAGTGGAGTTGTATGAGTGAGAAAGGAAGGGAATGACACGCAGTCGTCTCCACAATACTTTATTTCAACCTTCAAAGGGTAAGGTCTGCTCTACCAGTTTCGGACATATAAATGCCCATCTTCAGGAGCTCAACTAATAAGTCAATGCGGCCGGCTGTCTTTTTAAAAAGGGAGACCCATGTTATGAAGAATTAGTGAATTGTTCATTGGAGAAGGTTTCCTGTCTGATTGCCTCTGCTGGGGATGGTAGATTAAATTTAAATTTATTATTTTCTCCCCATAGGGGAGCCCAGCCCTAATAAAATGGGTCTAGTTGTAACTTTAATTTTATTGTGATTAAGTATGTAGTGTCAGGTTTTTTCTTCATAATGACCCCTTAAATTTTTTTTTAAATTCACTAATTCTTCATAACATGGGTCTCTCCCCTTTTAAAAAGACAGCCGGCGCATTGATTTATTGGTTGAGCTCTTGAAGATGGCCATTTATAGGTCCGAAACTGGTAGAGCAGACCTTACTCTTTGAAGGTTGAAATAAAGTATTGTGGAGACGAATGCCTGTGTCGTTCCCTTCTTTTCGTGCAGTTAAGAATTGTCTCCATTAATTTAAATATTTCAACTTTTAACAGAAAATTTGCTGATTTTTAACGTTTTATTGGATTTTGTCGTATAAGGCAATTTTTCTTATTATTAATCAAAGAATTCAAGCTTTCAAAATTGTACAATCATAAAATTCGTTAATCAGTATTACCGCAAACTATTTTCCGTAAAGTGTCATTTGGCTTTTATGCCCGTTAAGGTAGTTGGTTAAATTACGTCATTGTGTCATTAAATTTGCTCTGCACTCTCCGTAGAGACTAGTAGCAGTGTTGCCATACTTGCTTATTTTTTTGGACTCGATATTTTTCTAACATGACTTCTCCGATATAATGGTCGGCCTTAAAAAATTTTGACTGAGAGTTTCCAGTACAAACAACGTCGTTTACATTCTGAAATTGCACTTTAGCCCCGAGCCAGTTATTTGCGTTTTGTCTGTGCTCGTTTTCCTGCTGTCATTCATCTCTGTCATTTACATGTCTTTGCTGAAAAAAATTAAACACGAGTGTAGTGTATTTTTCCCTTGTCGGTTCCGCAGCTTAGTTCATTTTGTTCATCACGTTCACCTCTCTTCGTTTCCTGTTAAAAAACGATTGTGTGCGTTTTTTTTTAAATTTTTGGGCTGTGACGTTTATAACATAATATTGATAATTGTTGAAGTTTTGTAGATTTTTTATGAGAAACTCGCCGGGCATCGGGCGTTTTCGTGCCTCCACCTCCCGTACACACAAAATCGCCCGCGCGCGTACCGAATACTGAAAGAAACAAACGATCAAACTTGAATCCTTTATAATCAAAAATTCAATACAAATTAATCGCGTTTGCAAGCACAAACTTGTTTAGTTGGTTTTTTTTACTAGGGAGTCGTGACACGCAAAACAAACAAAAAAAATGCCAAACTCGTTACGTTAAAAACTCGTTTAGTTATGTGTTCTTTAAGGGTCGTTTTTTTTTTGTGTTTGTTGGATAATATCATCTGATTTTTTTTTGTCGAAAAACAACGAGGGGCGTGTCTTGCGCAAGTGTTTTTTCTTCTGGCGTTTTTTGAAGAAACCACTTGAAAGCGTTGATATTCCACAGTTTAATAATAATTACAATTACAAGCGCCGTCCCCTTGTACAGTTAAAAAGTAATATATTAACATTATCTGTTTTTTTTTTTTGTTATCCAAAGATTTATTTAGAATGTAGGTTTAGATACGTACTTTGTAAAGTATACATAAAATAGCTCTTAGCAGTTTTTAAGATATTTAGTAATTTATTATTAGCTTATGATAGACGCATAGTCCGTAAGATTTAGTCTTTAAGCCAACCACACATTATATCATACCTAATGATATAGTATTCAATGGCCAAACGTCCTATTTAGGCTAACCGATGTTTTTTGATACTATAGATTTTTCGAAATTTTTTTGTCGTCTTCAGAACGACTGTTTGATATGAAAAATGAACTTGCTTCAGCGCCAATTTTCTTTTGTTTTGTTTTTTATTTTGTCTCGCCCTCGTCCACGTTTATCCTCTCCTTTTCCTCGTTACCGCTGTTGATTTTGCGCAATTGATGCACATTCGTACCTGTTTATAAAAACGATAAAAGTGTACATAATTTGTTTTAGGAAACGTTGTTGACTTGTGACGGATTTTTGGTTGTGCTGTCAAGAAAAAATTGATTTGCAGACATGGGTCAATTACTGTGTTGTAAGCGTTAAAATTGACTGGTTTGGGTGTGTTTTGGTCAATTCTAAATTAATGTGACTGGTTGTGTTAGGAGTGATTTGCCATATTCTAACCAAGTAAGGAGAGATGGGTGGGCGTCAAAGTGCTGCATTGTACTAACTAAAACCTTACTTATTTGATGGTCCAGTTTTAAATGTCAATAATTCACCAATTGATAGCCCATCAAAAAATAAGTTGACATGCATTATGTCATTTTCCTGAAGAACGGTTTCTAAGGAAGTCACCGACCTCCAAAGTTCAGTTTAAAAAATCGTTTTTTTGCTACAACTGTCAGACCGTTGGACCAATTTTGATCAAATTTGGAACAAGTAATTCATTCTTCAAAATTGCTTAGACGCGTCGATATAGGGGGATAGTCTTTATTTTCTACGCTCACTGGATAATATTCAAAATTGACAAAAATGTCTACTTGGGTTATTGTATTTTTTACTTTAAAATGGTTCAAAAGGATTCAGATCTGGTCATCTGTGAGGTTTACGAGTTAATTTTTGACACTGAAAATAGTCAAAAAACAGGATTTTTGGACTAATGTTTACTGGCGTTCAATTTTTTATTAGACTATAGGTAGTGTAAAACTGATAATTCAATTCAAACTTTTTATTTATTCAATTAAACACTGGTAACAGTCCGAATTTTCGAACTAAAAGGATTTATCAGTCTTAAAGCACAGTGAAGCGTCTAGAAGTCAATTTAATACTGACAAAGCGTGAAAAGGCATGTTTAAGCCTATGGAAAATGTAAAAATAGTTTTTTAAGTGCTAAAAGCTTGGTGAAGATAACCCTAAAACTCGATTTTCCAAGCTGAAAGCAGTTTTAAAGCACTAAAAATAGTCCAGAGTTCTAAGAAACTGAAAAGCAAAGTAAAAAAACATGAAAAGTTAGTCTTCAAGTCAATTTTCATGAATCTAGTGTCAATATCCTGTATTTAAGATTAAAATATTGAAATGTATTTTCAAATTATGAAAACTTACTTCAAATGCAAATTTTAAGCTTTTGATGTCACTTTTCATTGGTTCAGAGTCGCTTTTTGGTGTCCAAGTCAATTTTCAATGTTGAAATGTGTGAACTTGTAGCCAAAAATTCTAGATAAAGTATTTTTTCATGGCTACAATTCCATTTTCACTTCTAAAGTATTTCAACTTATCTGAAAATATAACGACTGACTACAAAGATTTTTAAGCCTCTCAAGTCAATTATTTCACCGTTTCAAAGTAAATTTACTGGTTCATAAGTAAATTTTCATAACTAAGTCTATCTTTGTTCTGGAAACTATGAAAACTGGCTACAAAGACATGTTTTAAGCTTCTTAAGTCAATTTTCATCGTTTTCAAGACAAAGTTGGGTTGGGTTGGATTTGGTTCTTTGAACGTAATAACTCAATTATCTCGTAAACAAAGTTTCAAATCAGATACTTATTTTGTCAAATTGAACAAGTAAAGTAAAAAAAACTGAAATTTTTGAAAAATATCCAGTGTCGTAGAAAATAAGGCAGAAAAATTAAAACCATCTTTTTGCATTTATACCACTGGACAGTTTCGACAATCGTATTTGTTCTAAATTTGATTAAAATTGCTTCAGCGGTCTGACAGTTATCACAAGAAACCGATTTTTTAAACTGAACTTTTATATGGACTGTATTTTCCTTGAGAATCATTTTTCAGGAAAATGACATAATGTATGTTAACTTATTATTTGATGGGCTATCGAATGGTGAATTATGGACATTTAAAACTGGACCTGGTATTTGTCTAATTCATATTTTTAGAAAACACACCCAAAATGGTCACACCCGAAATAAAGACTCACTAGAGTTAACTTCCATACCAAAAAAATGGTGAAACTTTGGCAATTATATCATTATTAAATAAAGCAATAAGTTCCGTCAATCACTGTTATACAGAGACTTGTCAATTTAAAGAGAAACTTGTTTCTAATTTGTTTGTACATAAAGCGCGACGAAAACACTACATAATTACATATACACCTACTTATATAAAATAAAATCCAGAGATGCTCTACTCAAGGTTGTGCATAAAAATGTTTCTAAGGTTGTAAACTAGATTATGTATAAATCTTGTCTAAAAAGGTAAGGTTATTAACATACTAAAAAAAGTAGGTTAGTCATATATTACTAATGCAAAAGGCTAATTTAAAAAAACTAGACCTAAGGAATGTACAATAATGAAAAACTGCGGACTCGTGAAGGAAATGAAAAAACCGTTTTTAAAAACCGCTTCGGCAACAGGAATAAGTAAACAAAAAAAAACTAAAAGGTGCGTTTTTTACTTTTTATAATATTTTATAAAATGTGTATTATACATATGGAATATGAAGAAAGTAAGTGTTCGAGCCAAATGTTTTGTGATATTGGATGTTTGCGAAATGTGCGCAAACTTGTCCTTGTGTGTTCTGTCTGGAGTGATCTCTAAAAAGTGATTTTCAGGGTTTCCAGCTATAAAAAGAAGCCAAAATGTTTTCTGGCATTTAATTAGAATGACGCAAAAAAAGCAGGTTTACCGTGTAAATTATTTTGAACCGTATTATGCTATACAGAGTGACCTAGTACAAAAATATCCTCAATTAAGAACCCGTCAAAGGATATGTTATTAACATATTTATTATACAGGGTGTCCCATAAGTAATGGTAAATAATTTAATGGCGTATTTATTGGGTCAAAATAATCCGATTTACCACAACTTATCTCAGACGAAAAGTCAAGGGAAACAGAAATACAGGGGGACAAAGTTATTTTTTTCTGAAATTATAAATTTGGGGCCTTTAGAGGGCGCTAGTTGCTCTGACAACTGGAATCCGAATATCTGTTCACCAATATGTTCTAAACAAAAAAGGTATACCTTGTTGGTATCCCTAAGATCAATAGTTTTCGAGATATTTGCAATTAAAGTATTCGGTGCAATGCATGTACAAGGAAAAATTGAAAAAAAAATAAAAAATTAAAAAACTTTTCGTCTCAGGTAAGTTGTGGTAAATCGGATTATTTTGACCCAATCTAACAATATCATCTCATCTCAGAAATACGCCATTAAATTATTTACCATTACTTGACACCCTGTATACAGGTGTAGAAGGCTTGATTTTTGATTTTCAAACATCAAAAAGTATAAGACATTTTGGCTATGTTATATCTTATGGCTTCTCCTATTCTTATCAGAGTAATTTCCCATACAAAAACATTTCCAATTTACTCATACCTTAGTATATGACGAATAATTGCAAGCGGAAACCCTGAAACGCAGTGAACCTTTTTTAAACTATAGAGTATTTAAAACAAAGTCCTTTTTCTCTCTCTCTTTTACTTAAATATAGTAAGCTCTGCTATATAAACGATATATTTAGTAAACAACCAGTACCTAATACTTAGTATATTCATAAGTATATAATTACTTTTTAGGTAATAAAATGGCCCTATATAGAGGTAATAATAGTATATTATTAACCAAGGTTTAGACAGAAGCTTTTATTCACCATATGTCAAGTTTAATAAAAGCTGATAAGGTCAATAAAAGCTGTCTAAACCGTGGATAATATAGCGTTTTTTCCACTATTAACAAAAACAGCAAAATGAAGAGACAACCTAATTTATCTGTCTCTGTCAAGTATATTTCATATGTCATATCTTAATAGACATTGACATTATTATTTACCTAGGTCAATAAAATTTTATTTTTTGTTGTGTTTGTGCCAGACTCGAACTAGAGATTATTGACCTAGGTCAACAATGACCATTAAGGTAGAGAAAACTAATTTCTCAAGTTACTAATCGGTCAATAATGGTATGTTTATCATGTTAGTAGTGGAAAAAAAAAATAAAAGATACTAAGATTTTAGATTTAAATTAAGCTAATATATTAATACTATCACAAAGAAATCACAGCAGTGGCTTGCAAAAGTTTGATTTATACTGACTGTGTTTTACTTTTAAGGTGAAAAAAGGGTGCGTATATCGAAGCAGTTTGATTTACGGGTAGAAGTAGAAGATCGTAAGTCGAAAGTAGTACAAACAGATATAGAGTTTCCATCAAATCAGTGATCTTGACAGTCAAATGACATCGCCTTACTTACTATACATTTATGGTAAGTCCACATGTGCTGTATTTGCCTAAATCACAACACTGTTTGTAGTTTGAAATCACAAACTGTGCTGAGATTCGCACAAATACTGCACTTGTAGAGTTTAGCATTACAGTCTATACGCAGCATTGGCAGTTTTAAGAAAACTTATCTCTTCTACTTCACCTTTTAGGGATTTACCGGGGAATACAATGCGAAAAGAGTGAAATATACGCGCTCGCAAAACTGTGAAACTCGAATCAATGCAAGCCCAATTTATTTTGTAGGGGCAAACAAACCAAACCGAATCCGCTGTTTGCAAGCCACTGTTGCTCTGAAAAAACGTGACAAAGTGAGATATTACTGTAGAATATAGCGGATACAAAAAAAAATAAAAGATAGCTCGTAAGGCCCTATGTACAAACTTACAGGATAATAAAAACCACAATATATGATATTATATAGTAAGAAATCGTCATTTTATTAATATTCTAGAAAGGTGGTTAAAATAAGGAAGAAAAAATACGCTGTTAATGGTACAAGTATCTTTAATGTTCGATCAAAGCAAAAAAAACACCGGAATGTACGGTAAAAAAGTAATTTCGTTTTAGAAATATCATCAGATCAACAGTTTTAATCAACACTATAAATTAAAATATTCAGTACAGTATATGTATAAAAAAAAAAACCATTTATATTCAATACTTTGGTATAATATTAAATCTCATTCACTCCCTATTTAAGTAATAAAACCTTATTCGCTCCAAACAAACTCATTTGTCATTGGATCTTCTTCTTCTTTAGCACTAACCAGCACTTCGCCCTCTTTAAATTCTTTTCCTGCAAACTTTTCCAATCCTTCCCCCTCGTAAGACAATAACGGGGAAATCTCCACGCCCCCGTGGCACTTTGCCCCCACGTTCTCCAACCAAGTCTTGTGCAGCGCCATCAAGTCCGCCTTGGCTGTGGGAAACGAGAACTTTTCAGCCACTTCGCTATTTTTCACCGGGGAAAACTCTTGCGACCGTTCCACCTGCCAGAACAGCGGATTTCTGCTGTAACCAACCACGTCAAAAACGAACTTTTCTAATTTGATACAGTTCGGATTGATGGGGAAAATTTTGTCTCCCTCTGGTCCCACGTAAGTGGCCGTTTTTCTAGCCATGTGCACCTTCAATTCCGGCTCGTGTTCGTGGCAGATTCTTGCCAAGAAATCTATATGAAACAGATGAATGCAAATGTTGCCCACACAAAATATTAATTCTTCTCCTGTTGCATCGCGCAGTCCTAAAGTAGACTGTGACAATTCACTATACTCCAAAATGTAAACCGAATCATCTACGTTCACTACTATCCCCAAAGATTCGTGAGGATCGTCACGTTTAATCACCTTAAGACCTGCGTAGATAATTTAATACTGGTTGTTTATATTGTAACACCAAAACTCACCAAAATCACTATGGTCCTTAATGCATTTTCCTAGGAATACCGGGTCGGCTACCTTAATCAGCATATTATCCACACTATGAACGTGAATATAAGTAACACCTTTTGCTTGCATGTCTGCTAGCATTCCTTGACGAAGCAACGCTCTGTACATCCCTCCATTACCTGCGCGCGAAAAATTATAACAGAAAAATTAGCAAAAGCTTAAAAATACCATCAGGAGCTGTAGCAAGTTCGTCTCTCTCCTCCAAAAATAGATTCCCGTCCATATCGAAACAGGGAAGCTGTTGCTGTTTGAACAGTTTGACGTTTTCCTCTTTCAAACCGAAAAACTCGTTTTGGTAAAGGAATTTTTCAGTCAGATCGTGAGTGGCATCGCTCGTCATTACGTACCAGTAAATTACCGCATCACTTCCTTCTAAATAACAGTAAAACCATATGATTTGCAGTTCTTAACATCTAGTCAGTTTGAAAGTTGTGTCACACAGTCAGTTCTCTAAGTTACAGTTAATACCTAAATCAAAGTGCAGCAGAACCTATTGGCGTTTCAAGATAAGAGATACTCTCTCTGGTGATCAGTTGGGAGTGAGTAGAGGTTGTGGAGAACAGTTTCGGTCATTCCAGCTGTCATTTCTCCGTTTGTTTACGTTGATTTTAGCATATTTTGGTTAGGAATTTAGCACAGGTTTCATAAATATGAAGTGACAGTGTCATATTATTTATAATGTTAGGTTAGGAACGTGTAACATGATTTTTTCTGAAATTTTTCCAGTACGGCGCTGATTTTTTGGTTCAATTTAGTATATTCAGTGAAAATTTGAGGTCCGCAACCGCCCAAATACCCAAATTATGGCCCAAATTGTGTTTCAAGTTAGTTGAGTGAGTTTTCTGTCATTTTCAGTTTGGTTTTCCAAGTTTAAAAAAAACATGATTTTTTTTGAAATTTTTCCAGTACGGCGATGGTTTTTTGGTTCAATTTAGTATATTCAGTGAAAATTTCAGGTCCGCAACCGCCCAAATACCCAAATTATGGCCCAAATTGTGTTTCAAGTTAGTTGAGTAGGTTTTCTGTCATTTTCAGTTTGGTTTTCCAAGTTTTAAAAAAAACAGGATTTTTTCTGAAAATTTTCCAGTACGGCGCAGATTTTTAGGTTCAATTTAGTACATTTAGTGAAAATTTCAGGTCCGTAACTGCCCAATTACCCAAATTATGGTCCAAATTGTGTTTCAAGTTAGTTGAGTGAGCTTTCTGTCATTTTCAGTTTGGTTTTCCAAGTTTAACAAAAAACAGGATTTTTTCTGAAAATGTTCCAGTACGGCGCTGGTTTTTAGGTACAATTTAGTAAATTCATTGAAAATTTCAGGTCCGTAACCGCCCAATTACTCGAATTATGGTCCAGATTGTGTTTCAAGTTAGTTGAGTGGTTTTCTGTCATTTTCAGTTTCGTTTTCCAAGTTTAAAAAAAAGGTTTTCTGTCATTTTCAGTTTGGTTTTCCAAGTTTAAAAAAAAAACAGGATTTTTTCTGAAAATTTTCCAGTACGGCGCAGATTTTTAGGTTCAATTTAGTACATTTAGTGAAAATTTCAGGTCCGTAACTGCCCAATTACCCAAATTATGGTCCAAATTGTGTTTCAAGTTAGTTGAGTGAGCTTTCTGTCATTTTCAGTTTGGTTTTCCAAGTTTAACAAAAAACAGGATTTTTTCTGAAAATGTTCCAGTACGGCGCTGGTTTTTAGGTACAATTTAGTAAATTCATTGAAAATTTCAGGTCCGTAACCGCCCAATTACTCGAATTATGGTCCAGATTGTGTTTCAAGTTAGTTGAGTAGGTTTTCTGTCATTTTCAGTTTGGTTTTCCAAGTTTAAAAAAAAAACAGGATTTTTTCTGAAAATGTTCCAGTACGCCGCTGGTTTTTAGGTACAATTTAGTAAATTTATTGAAAATTTCAGGTCCGTAACCGCCCAATTAATCGAATTATGGTCCAGATTGTGTTTCAAGTTAGTTGAGTAGGTTTTCTGTCATTTTCAGTTTCGTTTTCCAAGTTTAAAAAAAAACAGGATTTTTTCTGAAAATTTTCCAGTACGGCGCTGGTTTTTTGGTTCAATTTTGTATATTCAATAAAAATTTCAGGTCCGTAACTGCCCAATTACCCAAATTATGGCTCAAATTGTGTTTCAAGTTAGTTGAGTGGGTTTTCTGTCATTTTCAGTTTGGTTTTCGAAGTTTAACAAAAAACAGGATTTTTTCTGAAAATGTTCCAGTACGGCGCTGGTTTTTAGGTACAATTTAGTTAATTCAGTGAAAATTCCAGGTCCGTAACTTCCCAATTACCCAAATTATGTCCCAAATTGTGTTTCAATAACACGTAGGGTGTTGCCCGATATTAGTTCAATTATTAACTCATAGAAATTATTAGTTCATAGATTAACTTGAAATGCCAATAAAACTGAACTAAGCTCTAAATTGAAGTTAAACAGGCCTTTAAGATCTTTCTTCATTTTTTTTCTTTAAATGTTATTTGTCAGCTAAGACATGACAACTTTTAAAATGAGTGGTCTCATAGCAAAACCACCAATCTTCAATTTTTGTTGTTTTCAGTAAAACAGTAGAAACTGTTTGGAGTTTGGCACTTTTGCAACAAATGTTTGGTTTTAAATAGCTTTTCACATGGGAAATTGGCTGTTTAGGTGCAAATGAAGCTTACATAACTCTAAATAACCTTTCTGTTTCTTAAATGCAACAAAAACGTTAAATCAGTTTAAAAATGGAAATTGGCATTGACTCTACTCAAAAGTACTAAAACAGTTTACACAATTCACCACCAGAGGTCAGACCTTCAGTCTTAAAGTGAATGTCACCTCACAATGACCTAATTTGACAGTAAAATTGTGGTTTTTGTTTTCTTAAATTACTCATCCTAATGTCACATTTATTCTACTGGCTCCATGGAGGATAAAAACAAATAAAATCTTAAATTAAAAAAAAAAGTGTTTTACCAATTTACCATTTTTTTCTTTGGCTAGCTCCATCAAACGTTGTATTCGTTCGGCCTGAATTTGAAAAAGAGTCTTTCCTGAAGGTAATCCAGTAGGACATAAACCTTTTGGAAAGCAGCTCCCTAGTCTGGTGCCTTGTCCTCCACCTAACACAACAACAGCTACTGTACCTCTAGATATCTCTTCCAATCCAATTCGCCTATATTCCTCGATCTCGTTGTGGGAAAACTCTTTGTCAACCTATTTAAAAAATTAAAACTTATTTGCATGTCAAGTGGATTTTCATGTTTAATTACTTGCACATCTACAGGCACCATATCATCTTCTTCCAGATATTTTTCCGCGTAGACGTAGTCCTCTTGGGCCTTGTGCCTCATACGAAAAATTTCTTCAAAGTCAATACTCTCCAATTGATCCATAAAGTCTTTCTGAGACTGGGGTGACAAATCATTCCAGTACTTTAAAAGGTGCTCATGTTTGTAATCCTCCAGTCGCCTTTTCATTTCCTCATATCGCCGTTCCATTTCCACATGATCCATTGTGCTTATTGAAAGAAACTTTATTGATACAAAAGCAAATTAAAAGGAAGTTTATTTAAAAAAACAAAAACAATTTTTGTCCGTTGAGGTTAGGATTCTCCCTTGTCACTCTCGTGTCGAATGTCAAATGTAACAACGTTGCCAGATTATTAAACAAAAGTCCTGCTTTCTATTGGAGGAAATTTTAAACTTTGACACTTTTGACAAGTCCAGCAGCAGGAAATTAAATGTCAATTTTTTATTTATTCATTTATTAGCTTTAATTAAAAAAATTAATAACAAAAAAATAATGCAACAAATGAGTACGAGGAAATGAAAAACTCACCAAATTACCGAGAAGGTTAGTCTCCAACAAATTACTTTCACTCTCAAAAATATTAGATTGATGGCCTTTTTTTAGATGGATAAATATACAGTTGACTTGGACCAAGTCCTGAACGATTTCGAGTATTCAGAATTGACCGATCAGCATCTAAAAAAAGTTCCAGAACAGCAACCTTTCCAGCCACCTCCAGTGACTAAGCACAGCATCAACAATGTTTTTCACAGCTTGAATGAGTACTTAAACAGCGAAGTTAACACTACATTAGAAAATAATCATTTAACTGACAATAAAGTAGCTGATAATAGTTTGACGACAACAACAACAGTGCAAGAAATCAAGGAAGATGAAGCATCAAACTCCCTGGAGGTTCCAAAGCCTATTTTACCTGAAGTGGTACATTTACCAGTGGTGGTTACAAGTGACAAGGTAGAGGAAGAATCAGAGGAGAATACTAGTTACAATAACAAATTTGAATGTGATAGAAATGTTAATTTAAAGTCTGATAGTACACTAAATCAAGATGATACTGAAGACCAGACTAGGGAAGAAAAAGCTTTAAATTGTGATAATGTTAATAACTCTTTTGATAATAATGTTATAAGTGATTTTGGAAATGATCAAGAAGAAGGAATTCTAGTTGATTACTTGGCTAATGATGAAGAGGTAAATACTGAGCAGGAGAATGTACCTGGAAATGCTGATGAGGCTGTTAAAGAAACTGTCCAGAGTAAAGTTGATGAGGATGAAGCACATGAAGACAGTGAAACTGAAGCTATTCGAGACACAATTCAAGTAAGTAAATTTAGTTTTAAATAAAAAGGTAGGCAAGCTGTCAAATATTGTCATTTAGTTATAATGGTTGAGAGAGAATATTTAAAACACAGTCCATGTTTAAGTAACCTGAAACATATTAGCAACTAGCTTAGGAAGTAAGCAGAGTGAATGTGACGTCATTCTGATCTATTTTAATAAAATCCTAATTTGACCTTCTGTCAAATTAGGTCATTGTGATGTTAGATTCACTCTACTGGAGACAGCCATCATTAATAGCCATTTGTACTTGTATGGATCACATTTTTTGGTATGTCAATATAACCAAGACAGCAGTGCTAATTGGTCATTTCTTCTCTTCTTAGAAGTGAAATAAAAAGTTAGATTTAAAGGATTTAGATCTAAATACTGTTCTCGCGGAGTGAGTTTACCCTGCATCACGAAGGCTACGTCATTTATAATCATATGAATCAAATCAAGTTTTCGTCAACAAACCTGTTGTGTTCATATTATAGAAAAGGGCGTGTCTAAAGCTTCGTCACGTTTAAAATTTTGCGTATATTGTCAGTCAGAAAGTAGAGATCTTTGGCTGCAAATTTGCACTAAAACAACCTTATACCAAAGCAAATCAAAAATATCTTGACCGAAATAACATTTTTTATTTATGAGAAGTCTCCGTTTGGATCATAGAATTCCGTCTAAATTTGAAACGTAATTTATTTACCAAAATTCGCAGAGATATGTAGTATTTCTTTAACTTTAAGCTCTTAATTTAGGTTCTGGATGGTTACATGTTTCTCTAAAATAAATACAAAAAATTAAAAATTCAATAAGACATTCTGAGTGATGCTGTAGTATCTCATATCTCATTTTCAGGTTGCAATCCACTAATTTTATTTTAAACCCGCTGGAAAACATTTTAGACGCTTATTTTATTTTTTCTATGACTTTATTATTAATATGTTTGAAGAAATTTTTATGAAAAATCTATAATGCAACCCAAAAATCTCAGTCTCTGGAAACAATGAAATGTTAATAGAGTTTCTTACAAAAGTAGATATATTTTACTATTATTAACATACTATCGTTGTACATATCATATAATGTATTTCGAACATCCATTTTAATGCTTTCAGATATCTACCGTCGATAACGTCTCGATTTAGGTTTTCTAGGTGAGGAAATCATAAGATTACTTGCTTGCTTTTCCCGAATCGAATAAACAGTTTTGCGGGAAATTTTCAAAACAGCTGCAACCTTCTAGTATCAAAAAATACATCAGTAAGAATATGTAAGGTCTTAAAATTTCTTATTTTCTTCCTGAACAGATGATAAAGCTTCTAAAGGTCCTCCATTAGTTTTTTCCAATTCAAAATATTCACAAAGGTTAAGAATTAACTGCTGGGCTTGTCTGTAAAGAATTTTTCCAGGCATTTTCTAAAAAAATACTGTAATAGTAAGTAATTCCGAATTTAGGAAAAACCAAATGGCTAAATAAAAATCATAATAGACACTCCCACTTTTTTTCAAAACAGGTTAGTAATTGTGCCAATTTTGGTTAGATCGTGACAGCCGACATAAAAAAAAATAAAAATATTAATAATAATATTATGAAGGTACTTACAGAATGTTAAAAGCGTAGAAACAATGGCTCTTAAAAGTACTGTGGTGGCGTGGTAAATAGAAAACTTTATAAATGATTAACAACACAAAGAAACGGAAAAGAATTAATAGTAAACAAATCAAATAAATTTCGATGGTTGTCAAACTGACAATGACTGAAATAGAAGTGCTAATCAGTAAATGTTTTTTTTGGAAGACATTCAATTAGATATTTACCCTTTCTGAAAGTGAACAATAGACAAGGCTGAAGTCAATAATGCATGTCTACTTCTAAATCACAGGGGGATGACGCACGGGTAAACTCAGACGGCGAGAACTGTATAACACAGTGCTTAATAATGGAGTTGTTTTAGAATATGGAAGCATCTTTACTAATTGAACCAGTTAAACTGATCACTAGTCCTGTATTAGTTGAAACATTAGAAAACCAATCCAATATTACACACACCACCACAGAAAATATCACTGAAGAATCTACAAATCAAGACGCACTTGAAACTGATGTCAATTATGAAGAAACTGAAGCAGAAAGATTTGAGAAGGAATCCCATATTCCAACTGAAGTGAGCACAGAAGCGCAGCCATGCGCAGTAGGATTTACAAGTGATTTAGATATAGACGAAAATGAACTGAACAAAATGCTGGAAGACTTGGAATTGGAGGTTAAAGAAGAATTTGAGTCTGCTAAAGAAGATAGTGATGCTGAAGGCCAAAGTGAACTTGTTAAGGCTACAGAGCCTACAATAACAGAACCTGAATGTGCAATAGAAGTTTCTAGTGGTAATCAATACTAATAACACTGTGCTAGTACCCTAGAGATTTATTTTACAAATTTTAGATGAAAAACAAGGTTTGGTAGAAGAAGTGGTTTCTGAAGTGCAACCAGAAGTGGAGAAAGAAAAGGTTGTGACTCCAAATGAGCCCAGTAATGAAGAAAACCCTAAACTTGAGGAAGTGACAGTTAGCAGACCTACAGAGTTGCCTTTAAACAATAAGACGGACGAAAGCGCTAGCAGGAAAATTGACTTAATTGGTATGGAAGTACAAGAACCGAAATGTAAAGTTTTATAAAAATACAACTCACAACTGGTTGTTGTTTTAATGCGTGCAGTCTGAGTGAATGTTTAGAGTGTGAAATTATAGGTAGTCCAGGTTCAACACCATACAACAATGTTTACATAAACAAATCAATTGAACCAAAAACGGCGCACGACGAGTCTGACTATGCCAGTTCGGCCAGTCCAACTTTTTCGGATTGTAGCACTGGCAGCACTGGAACGGCCAGCACTGCATCCGTCGAAGACTTGGTCAACTCCAAGTTGAACAGTAAAAACGAAAAAGAACCGAAACACGCACAGGAACAAGTTACAAATAGCAGTCAAGGTGGGTGTTAACATTTTAATACTAACCAGGTTGAGTTGGTGGTTTTGCAGAAGCTGGTGATGGTGATGCAGGCGCCCACTCACTAGAGGGCGGTGACAATCCTAGAGTTAGTGACAGTGGTGATCCACCAGGGGTTGCAAACCCTGAATCCAGTGAAAGAGCTTCAGGTAAGTTTCCAGTTAGTTAGTTAGTTAGTTAGTCTTCTTTATTTCTAATTATGGTCACAATACATTTCCTGTAACTACAAAAAACATACATGAAACACAAAAAGAAACAGCGTCATTTTAAGATGAGCCTACACCTAATAGTCTCTTACATAATCCCTGATACAATATGGCTCTAAATTAATTAACATCTGTTTTACCTTTCTTTTAAAAAGTTTCTCATTTCTTTCTAATTTTAAATCATTTTGTAATGTATTATAAAGCTTCAAACAGGCATAATATGGATTTTTTTCGGTTATAGTTAATCTGTGTATCGGATAATTTACATTTACGCTTCGAGTGTTATAACTATGATGTACCTCCAGATCAAACATACTTTTGTTTGTGAAAAAGAAAACTATACATTCATAAATATATAGTCCCCACACCGTCAGAATGCCATTAGCTTTGAAAACCCCCCTGCAGCTCTCCCTGTATCCCATTTTCTTGACTATTCTAAGTGCTCGTTTTTGTAAAACAAATTTTTTTTCCATTGAGCTATTAGAACCCCAAAATATTATCCCATACTTGAGCACAGATTCAAAGTTTGCGTAATATAGGATTTTTAATGTTCTTTCATTCATGTATTTCGCAGTAACTCGTATGCCATAGCAAACTGAACTAAGCTTTTTGTTTAACTCTAAAATATGATTTGACCAGTTTAGGAATTCATCCAAATGAATTCCAAGAAATTTGGTATGTTCTACGAGCTCTGTATTTGATTGTCCAAAAGTTAGTGTTCCAGGTTTTTCAATTTTAAATTGTTTTGTTCTAAAGAGTAGAACCTTTGTTTTATTATTATTAAGTAATAATCTGTTACTTTTAAACCAATCTTGTGCTCTGCAAAATAAGTTTTCTCCCGATAGTGCTAGGCTTTCTACATTTCTTCCCCCTGTCAACAAATTCGTATCATCGGCATAACACGTCACATGCTCATTTTCTGAAAGCAGAATGTTGCTCAGGTCATTAAGAAATACAATGAATAAAATAGGTCCCAATATGCTTCCCTGTGCAATTCCAATTTTATTTTCCTTCAGACTTGAGAAATAATTCTGTCCATTTTTTAATATTTTAACTTTTTGTTGCCTATTAGTTAAATATGATGAAAACAAATGTAATGTTTGACCTCGTACACCGTAAGCCTTAAGTTTTCTAAGCAACATATCTGGGTCAACACAGTCGTACGCCCTTGACAGGTCCAAGAAGATGCCAATCGCCAGGTTACCTTTTTCCATACTTTCTAATATCCGTTTTGTAAAGTTAAATATTGCAGTCTGCGTGGACCTTCCAGGCACATAACCATGCTGATTTAAGCTCAATAAATTACAATGCTTGAAAAAATCTATCAACCGTTTACACATACATAATTCAAAAATTTTTGAAAAAGCCGGTAACAAACTTAAGTTAAGTACGTTAAGAGGTGAATAAAAGTTTAATTTTTTTTTCGATAACAGATAAATCGTGGTTGGGTAAGCAAGCACCTCTTTGGATACCGGATGCCGACGCCGCGTCCTGTCTGCACTGTGATGTGAAGTTTACGGTTATCAAACGACGGCATCACTGTAGAGCTTGCGGTCTGGTTTGTAGAATCCATTTTATCTAAGAAGTGTCCTGTATATTATACAGTTGAAACATTTAGGTTCTTTGTTCTAAATGCTGTAACTTGAAGTTTCGCCTGGAATATTTGGACTCTGAGGCCCGCGTCTGCAATAAATGTTACGACATTCTTAATGAGTAAGTTCATACAGTCAAAGAAAAATAAATATTAGGGTGTCATCAAATTTGAAAAACTAAAACTGTTTTTAAAATAAGTTTATGTGATTGGTGGTAACAATGAGCGGTATTGCCAAGTTTAAATAGGTACAGAGTTGGTCCGTATATTTAGAAGCTTGTGACGACATAAATAGAACAATTATAGGTTTTCTTAAAAACAAATAATTTCATATATTTTTTTTTAGAAAAACACAAAAATGTTTTATTTTTGTACGTCACTTTCAGCAACTCTTAAAAAGGTATTTTCTTACTCAATTGATATGACAAAGACATTGTTCAGATTTTAGAATAGTTACCATTCAAATTAGGTAGTATTTAGGTATTATTTTGACAGGTGTCACGTGAGTGGCTAAGTAGATGGTGTTCCCTGACATGTGACAACTGTCACAAACAACAAAACTGTCAAACATTGTTCAGCGTGGTCAAAAAGCTGCAGGAATCACAGTAGCAGTTTTCTTGCAGTATTCAAGAGAATATATGGTTTTTGATTTCATTACCATTATTTTCACAGTTGTCACGTGACTTTCTATGTAAATGGTGTTTGAGTTTTATGTGACAGTTCTCACAAACGTTAAAACTGTCAAATTTTACCATAATCGGAGCATGGAGCTGTAAAAACAACAGTGTAGAATAATAGTTAACTTGCAGTATTCGAAAAACGTTTTTTTATAGGTTCCTGACAGTTAATTTGACTGCTGTCACGTGACTATCTAAACAAATAGTGTGCCAGTATGACAAACAACTATCATTAACGTCAAAACTGACAACTTTTTCGCAGTTTGGGCATGAAGCTCTAAAAATCACAGTATGGAACAGTTTTCTTGTAGAATTTGAGACAAATCGTGGTTTTTAGCTTCTTGTCCATTATTTTGACAATTGTCTCGTGACTGTCTAATTGAACCGTGTTTGCACAGACAGTAATTGCTGTCATAGACGTCAAAGTTTGCTCAACTAAAACAAGAAGCTGCAAAAATCAAAGTTCAGTAAGTTTTTTTTGTACTGTTCGAAGTGTTGTACACAAGACGTGATTTATAACTTCTTGATCCATAATTTGACAGTTCATAGGTTCCTGTCTAGTGTAGTAGTGTAGTTAGTGTAGATAGTGTTCTAGTATCATGTGACAACTTCCCGAAACGTCAAAACTGACAAATTTTGCCTAGTTTGGGCATGAAACTCTAAAAGTCACATTATGGAACAGTTTTCTGGAAGTATTCAAGACAAGTCGTGGTTTTTATCTGCTCGGCGATTATTTTGACGGGTGTCACGTGAGTGTCTAATTAAATAGTGTACCAGTATCTCGTGATTGCTGTCACATACGTCAAAGTTTGCTCAACCTCAAAAACACAATTTGGAACAGGTTTTCTTCAGAGCGTTTTAGACGTCACAATGATGTAATTTGCCAGTTGGACAAATTATCGTTTTGTCAAATTACGTCATCGTCACGTCAAAAACGGTCTGCTCGCTCCATGAAGCTTGAAAACGAATGTGCCCGAAATGTACTTTTAGAGTTTTATGATCCCAAATTTAACATTTGACTTCGTTAAATGGAACATATTGTGCATTATTCTGTTTTCTGATTTGCTTTACATGATATTTCAACTTTTATTAAGTATGTCTTATGAATTAAATCCATATATTTTTTTAAATATCTTTTACCTGCAAAAATAAAGTTGCCACAAGCTGTGCAAATATACGGGCCAACCTTGTGCACTAAACTGAGGCATTTTCCCTTTTATCAATATTTTTATTGTTTAACTTAATAGGATCGGTTAATAAAGAAAAGAACCACTTTCCTGTAAGAAGTTTGTTTAAAATTTAAAACAATTCTTAAAGACCCTAAAAAAAGGTTAAAACAATAGTTATTTGTATACCTAGGCCGTGAAATGGTATTTTTTCGGCCGAAAGAAAGTTTGGCGTCCGAGGCCGTCTTACGTCTTACGTTAGAAATTCTTAATTTTTGATAAATAAAATGAGAAGGGTCTAGCAATCACGGTGACGTTTATTGTTATGTTTGCTGGTTATGCATTGTTGGTGTGACGTTAAATAAAAAACTGACTCTTGTCAGAAATATTTTCCATTTTTTCATATACGCAAAAATGAGAAAAAACGACAGGCTGTAAACAACCACTTTTACTGCCTAGGCAGTAAAAATTTTTTACTGCCGCTTACCTGGCGCAGGGACAATATAAATATGACATCGTTTACACAACATAAAATTTAACATTTATTAAGAAAAAACACCAAACACTATAACATTTTTGGAGTCAAACATTCAAAAGTATATATAATTATTTATAAACATTAACAGTAAAATGAGAACATCCTTCTATTATTATTGATTTGTCGTTCACTTCGTTAGAACTATTTTTCAAATACACCGATGAACTAGAAGGTTCATCTTTTCTCTTCCCACTGTCACTGCAGGTGGAAATTTTTCACTAATCACACTTTTGCTTTCGACTGAATTCTCTATGTAGCCTTCAGCAACACTTGTGGACTTCCATCCTCCATGTCTTTTTAGCATTGTGATGTCAGCTCCAGAATTAACAAGCCAAGTAGCAGACGTCCTTCTAAAGCAATGTCCAGTGTACTTCTGAGCATTTGGTAGTTTTAAATAAGTTGCTATCTCTTGTGGCAGAGCACCAAATTTATGAATTCCAATAACTTGTTTTAATGCTTTACCCCTCCAATATCTGAAGAAAAATCTTCTGCTTTCAAATCCAGAAGGACGATAAGAAGCATATTTTCTATACATGTCCAGGTGTTCTGATACCACAAAAGATCTCGGTCTCTTCGTTTTGGTATCAGGAAGGGAAACTAATAGCTTATTGGCCATATCTTCAATATCATCTAATTGCATTCGCACAAGTTCGTCACTTCTACATGCTCTGGCAATCGCAAGAACCGCCGCAACCTAGACAAAAATACTTGGTTATTCACTTAAAATTCGATCCAAAGTTCTGAAACTTACTTTGGTTGATAAATAGTTCGCATCAGGAGCTTCCGATAAAAATTTAATAACTTCTTCCTTCTCAAACACCTTAGATTTTTTGGGTTGGTATCTATCTTTCTGCCTTTTTAAAAAAGCCCTTAGTTTCAAATACTTTGCCAAATCTACATTATGATGAGTGCTTAAGGTGGATTTGAGCATAGAATATACACTCCACAAAGACTTTAGTTTTTGAGACAGCTCAGCAAAATATGCGATTAACACGTTTTCTGAAAACGAACCGATGTTCTTGTTCTTCCGATAATCCATAAATCGGCAGTATGTGTCTTCATATATTTTTTTCGATTTTTCCGGTAGGAGGTTAATTTCTACATCCCTGGCTGCTTCTCGCACCTCCGGAGGCGTTAGTGGTACATCGTCGTCACTCTCCATAGTCTCCATCATGAAGAAACAACTTATAAATTTGACGAAACTTTTAGATGTCAATTTTGGCTTATTTAAGATGTCTATTTAAGATCGTAATCATAGCAACCAAACAGGTATAACTATTGTTGTAGGTACATCATAGGTGGACAGTTTTCATTATTAGAAATAGGAGAGGTGTATTACTACTTAAATATAAAAGTTATTCTGATTGACAATAATCGGCGAAAAAATTATGTGTTTGACTCGGCGAAAATGCACATTTACTGCCTCATCTTTCTTCATGGCTTCGTCTTTGACTCGGCAATGAATAGCGCTGCGGCAGTAAATGTGCTACTTTTTCGCCTTGTAAAACAAATAACTATTAGTTTTAATTAGGTTTTTACACTTTGGCATGCATTTTTTTTCGTCTGTGACGTGATTCTAAGTTATTTTGATTTTTCATATACGTTGCACTGATGGATGTATATGGAAAATCAATAATAAATTAGCACACATTTTTTTAAATTTATTAGATCTACTCCAAACAACGCTGGTGCAGACCAATCAACGGACTCGAGTAGTTCGTCAGCATTTAGGCCGAACCCGAACAACCCCCTGGAGTACTGTTCTACAGTGTCGCCCCTACAGCAAGCGGGGCAAGCAGGTGCTCCGCCCCCCACCGTTATGGTCCCGGTAGGCGTGTTGAAACGCCAGGGCTCCAACAAAAAGTCGAACAAATCTGTTATGTTTTGTGACGGAATCGCGCCCGGTAGCGACTTAACCAATTTGGATCAGGACTTTAATTACCACCCTGATTCGAAAAAAGTCAATAAATCCCCAACTAAAAAGATTGAGGTGGAAGATAGGACGGACGTGCAAGAAAAAACGGTTTCTGTGACTGTACCCACCGCAAAAATTGGGCGAAACCAACCTAAAATCGACGAGGAAACGGGGTGTTTTATACCGAAAAGCGAGACTAGTTTACCACCAACTATTACCATCAACAAAACAGACATACTGTTTTCAGAATGTTCCAATACCCTAAATGTAGTGGAGACACTGAAGAACGGCACTCTGGTGTTTGCGCTGACGCAAAACTTGTTCGTGCACGTTAAAATTGTAAACAGTAGGTTGAGTTGTTTTTACAAAGTTGCTTAGAAGTAAAAAAGTGATTTTTCAGTGAACTGTTGCGTGAATAAGTTGGCGTGGTGTTTCAGTTCTGAAGGTCTCATCAACGTCGGTTCGGACGAAGTCGTTTATCTCATCGAGTACATTGACGAGGAAAGTTTCGTACCTAAAGACATGTTCTATCATGTTCATAATTTATATCTGGATGCTGTCAAAGGTAAATACCATAAATTTTAAGTCAGTTTAGACTATTTATCCAAATTTGACTCTTTATTTAGGTACTTCTATAAAAGAACTAGGACTATCTTTGCACAACACTTTCAATTTTTTGGATTCGCGTAACCACGCGGGTTTCGTCTACATCAAACCGACATTCCAGTGCTTAGAAAATTTGATTGTACCTCAGGAACCATTTTTGATAGGGATTTTAATACACAGGTACCACCAGTCACTTTAGTGAGTGAATGATTAAGGCAGAATTGCAGGTGGGAAACTCCCTGGGCCAAACTACTGCCCCTAAGGTTAATACTACGATTAGGGGCTGAGTACCGGTACTACCCCAGTCCTTTAATATCGACGCGTCATCGGGACAGCGTTTTTGTGGAAATCGGTCATACTATCATCAATTTACTGGCGGTATGATTGCTTTTGTCTCATTTTAAAATGTGTGACTAATTGTATGCGAATGTAGGATTTTAGAAACTTCACCTACACCCTACCGCAAATTCGCGGACTGATTATTCACATGGAGGAAAAGAAAACCACCCTAACAATACCGAAAAACCGTTACGATTTGGTGATGAAGAGTATGAACAATTCAAGCGAACATATTCTGGCGTTTGCGGGGAATTTTAGTAGGGAGGCAGATTCGCATTTGGTTTGCATTCAGGACACTCAAACGCATGATAATGGGTATTCTACACATGCTATCAATATTCACAACAAGCCTAGAAAAGGTAAAGTGTAGACTAATAGTTGTTATTAAAAAAACAGTAATAATATAGACTTATAGAGGTACAGGAATTTCAATATTACGCTTACGAAATAGAAGGTTTGTTCCAACCGGTAGTAATATTACCGTAATTTTATTGTCAGTAAGCATCAGCATGGTCACGTGACTGTTTTTGACTAAATCACGTGACACGTCTTTTACAATAATTTAAACTTTTACCACTGTCAAAATTTTATTTAACAAATTTTTACAACTTAAGCTTAGTTCTCATAACCGCGTTTTGCGTCTGACGTCACTTATTTCCTATTGGTCAACAGTAAATTTTCAGCTGACAGATCTGGCGAAACTTTTTTCCCTGTTCACAGTAGTTGCCTCTAAACACGATATTTTTAATTGTCAGTTGTCACAATTTGTTAATGTTTTGTTTATTTTTTTAACTTAACTGTTACAGTTTTAAATAGGTATTCTGCTATTCAGCTAATTCCGAGGCTAATTCAGCATGTTTTGCAGAAGTGTATTCTTCATTCTTGTCGCCTTGGAAACAAGGAGGAATGAAAATATCTTCTTTTCTCAAAGTTCCATGGCAATTGCCACATAAAAACTAAAAATAAATTTGAGATATTAACCTATATTGTTGCAAAGCGAACTTTTGATTATTAGTTAGGATTTCTTTAGTTATTTGTTGTTACCCCTGTATGTTACGTTGCTTTGTTTACGTTCTACATTCTTTTGTCTGTGTTCTAGAAAATCCTGGCTCCGTTGCTTATATAGAGAGAGATTTATGTTATAGCTTAATGAGTGTGAGAGAGAAAGTCAATTTCATGAATATTTGGGATTTTCTAGAAACCATGGAAGCCTATATAAGCAGCTGAACCAGGCCTGGTTAGTTAGTTGTTGAATTGATAGTTGTAGTGAAGTTGAAGTTGTCAGATAGCGAGGTTAAGTGTCAGTGTCAGTTTATTGTTTGTAAACAATATACAGTGTTGTACAAGAAGTGTGTCATTAAGGAGTACGACGGTACATTTGGTGTCAGAAGTGGGATTGGAGAATCGAAGAAGAGTTCCAGAGGAAGACAGAATAAACCGACAAAAGCAGAAGGTGTGTTGAATGCCTGTAAGTACACGACAACAAAGCGCCAAAATGGATGAAGGAATGAAACAACTTATGGAGATGATTCAAGCAATGAAAGCGAGCCAAGACCAAAAGTTCGAAGAAATGAAAGTGAGCCAAGACCAAAAGTTCGAAGAAATGAAAGTGAGCCAAGACCAAAAGTTCGAAGAAATGAAAGGCCAGTTTCAACAACAAGATGAAAAATTAGATCGAGTAATAAATGAAATAAAAGGAGAAATGGACAACAGGATGGAAATTTTGGAAGAAAAGGTAAATGAGAGGATAAGCGGTATGGAGGAGACCGTTCAGACCTTGCGAGAGGAATTTGACAAACTACAGGAAAAGTCTTCAAAGCCAACCGTAGTCGCCAGTTCTAGTGTCTGCTCAAATATTAAGCCACCAGTTTTCGACGGTAAGACCTCATGGCAGGTTTACAAAAACAGTTTGAGGCTGCCGCAGAGGCCAACAATTGGACATCAAGTGACAAAGCCACTGCTTGGTTTTGTCACTTCGAGAAGAAGCACTGGAGGTTTTGCAGACTTTGGACGAGAGCCAGTACAAAAACTACGACGACTTAATCCAACATTTAGAGATGAGATTTGGAAATAAGCACCTAGAACAAGTATACGAAGCTCAGTTGTCTAGTAGGACCCAAAGAAGCACGGAAACACTTCAACAGTATGAAGCCGACATTGCTCGATTAGTTTGTCTGGCTTATCCAACGGCCTCTCACGACATTAGAGAGCGAATGGCAGTACGGGCTTTTGTACGAGGTCTTAAAGATTGTGACACAGAGCAAGCAATACGATTAGCGAGATGCCAAACATTGCATGATGCTCTTGCCTACGCTTTGGAGTTTGAGGTGGTCAAGCAAGTATCACGAGGACATACTCGAGTGCGTCAAGTCAGAAGCCTTACACCGGAACCGAGAAACCGATATTCCAATTCAGATCACACAACTCAGTCAGACTTGAGTCGTCAGCTGGAGATATTTCGAAAAGAACTAATGGGAGCGTTAAATAGAAGAAGTCAGAACCACCGAAACGCTCAAACCACCACGTTTACTCGGTCATTGGAATGCTGGAACTGTGGAGAAAAGGGACACATTCAATCGCAGTGCCGCAAACCTAGAAGAATGCAGAACCAGGAAAACGAAGAGTAGCCAGTTTTCCGGGGCAAAAGCTGGCTATGCAACACTGTCAAGCCCCACCAACCATAATTAAAGTAGCCCGTCTTCAGCACGAAAACACCAGCTTAATAGTGACCGGTAAGATTTGCGGCCGGGATTGTCAAATGGTTGTTGATACCGGTTCTTGCCATACTATCGTAAGGCCGGACATGGTGAAACACTGCAGGATTAGCGACACTGGTAAAAAGTTTATATTGGAAACTGCTGCTGGTGAGTCAATGCCTGTTCTGGGAATCCATGAAGCTGAAGTGAAGCTTGGGCGACATGTCTTCAACCATACCGTTTTTGTGGCCAACATAACTGATGACGTCTTAATGGGCTTAGATCTTATGGAGCAACACAAGTTCCAGCTGGATTTGGAGAATAGACTGATCAAGACTGGACAAGACGAGATTGTTATGATGGCACCCGAACAAGATATGCGTGTGAGGAAAGTCACGTTGCAGGAAGATGTCAACTTACCTGCAAGATCAGAGACCATCGTTAAAGTTAATTTGGACAGAAAAACGGAATTGAGCAAACTTCAGCTGATAGAACCGAGTTATGAAGAGGAAGATGATGCTGTGAAGAAGGGAGTTCTTGTAGCTCGCACCCTAGTCCAGCAGAAAAACGGCCAAGCATACGTAAAAGTCGCCAATTTGAAAGAATGTGGTCAAAGATTAAAAAAAGGCGATATAATAGCCAAATCCGAACCAGTACTTATGGTGACTAAGGAGTCGCACGAAACAAAACCAAACCCCGACAGTGACCTTCCTGAGTGTTTGGTGCACTTAATGAAAAAGACGAGCTCAATTTTGACTGATGAAGAAAAACAGACTTTTGGCCGTTTGCTTCACGACTACAAGGACGTGTTCGCCTTAAATGAAACGGATTTGGGAAGAACTCATTTAGTGAGGCATAAAATTGAAACAGGGGATTATTTGCCCATTAAGCAAAGACCCAGACGGCTCCCATTGCTAAGCAGGCAGAAGTGGAAAATCTTATACAGGACATGGCGGATCGCAGCGTCATTGAGCCATCCACCAGCCCTTGGAGTTCTCCTGTGGTACTTGTTACTAAGAAAGATGGGTCGACAAGATTCTGCGTGGACTATAGAAGACTAAATGAAGTTACAAAGAAAGACAGTTATCCCTTGCCCAGAATAGATGACACCATAGACACTCTGGCTAACGCAAAGTGGTTTTCCACCTTGGATCTAAAAAGCGATACTGGCAAGTGGAGATGGATCAACGGGACAAAGAGAAAACTGCCTTCTCAACTGGAAATGGCTTGTGGCATTTTAACGTCATGCCTTTTGGACTTTGCAATGCTCCGGCAACCTTCGAAAGATTAATGGAAACTATTCTACGAGGATTGACTTGGAAAACCTGTCTTGTTTATTTAGACGACATCATTATTATGGGCAAAACATTTGAAGAACACCTGCAAAACGTTGAAGAAATCTTCAAGAAGTTCAGAGGGGCAAACCTGAAATTAAATCCGAAGAAGTGCAGCTTTTTCCAAGAAGAAGTCGAATACTTGGGACACGTTATATCGTCAAAAGGAGTAAAAACCGACCCGAAGAAAACTGAAGCTGTAAAGAATTGGCCTGTTCCGAAAGACAAGCACGAATTGAGAAGTTTTCTGGGATTGTGTTCCTATTACAGAAGGTTTGTTCGTGGATTTGCTGATATAGCCAGACCCCTACACAAATTGACGGAGAATAACCAGCCCTTCGAATGGACTACAACATGTCAGGAAGCCATGGAAGAACTGAAAGTAACCCTTTGTTCTCCACCAGTTTTGGCTTTTCCACGACCTGGGGAAGAGTTTATTGTGGACGCAGATGCTAGTAATATTGGTTTAGGCGGAGTTTTATCTCAAATCCAAGATGGTGAAGAACGTGTGATCGCCTATTTCAGCAAATCACTATCAAAGCCAGAGAGAAATTATTGCGTAACCAGGAAGGAGCTGTTAGCCGTAGTGAAAACAGTCGAGCAGTTTCACAAATACCTGTACGGACAACGATTCAGACTAAGGACGGACCATGCCTCTCTGAAATGGCTATTTCAATTCAAAAATCCAGAAGGACAAATAGCTCGATGGTTGCAAAGACTTCAAGAATATGACTTCCAGATTGAACACAGAAAGGGACGTTTGCACGGAAACGCGGACGCAGTGTCACGAAGACCTTGTGTGGAAGGTTGCAATCACTGTAAACGCCTGGAGATAGCTGAATTTGGAAAGCCTTGTCGAAGGATCGCTCTGAAAAATGACATCGCATGGGATCGGGAAAACTTGGCTGCCGATCAACGAGAAGACCCCGATTTAGGACAGATAATTAACTGGAAAGAGCGTGGAGAAAGACCAATTTGGGAGGAGATTTCCGCTAAGTCTCCAACATTAAAGGATATTGGGCATTATGGGATTCCCTTATTATTGATGGAGATTTACTAAAAAGAAAATGGGAAAGTCCGGATGGGAAAGAAGAACGACTACAGGTAGTTCTGCCAAGAAACCGAGTTAGTGACGTACTGAAAGAAGCCCATAATGGAATTGGTGGAGGGCACTTTGGCATCAACAAAACGTTAAATAAAGTTAGGGAAAGGTTCTATTGGCTACAAAGCCGCTCAGATGTAGAAGATTGGTGTCGGCGTTGCGCAGACTGTTTCAGTAGCAAGGGTCCCAAAACTCGGAGCCGAGGATGTATGAAGCAGTATAATGTCGGAGTTCCGTTTGAGAGGATTGCCGTTGATGTAGCTGGACCTTTTCCCAAAACTAATTCCGGAAAGCGCTATGTCTTGGTCGCAATGGACTACTTCAGTAAATGGCCAGAAGTGTACGCAATACCAAACCAGGAAGCCGCTACTGTAGCAGAAGTTCTGGTTGACAACTTCTTCTGCAGATTTGGAGTACCGAGGGAGCTGCATTCGGATCAAGGGCGTAATTTCGAATCGGCAGTATTCACGGAAGTGTGTGACCGATTGGGAATTAAGAAAACCAGAACTACTCCATTACACCCACAGTCAGACGGAATGGTGGAACGTTTCAACCGGACACTAGACAACTACCTAAGGACAGTCGTCGATAACAATCAGACAGATTGGGATCAGCACATTCCGTTGTTCCTGATGGCTTATCGATCGGCAGTACATGATTCCACTGGCAAAACACCAGCTAGTGTTGTCTTTGGAAGGGAGCTTCGTTTGCCAATGGATCTTCTTTTTGGACGACCGGAAGAACCCCCAGCTTCTTGTGATAGCTATTCAGAAAAATTGGCGCAACGCTTGCACGTGATCCATGAGGAAGTCCGGCAGAAGTTGAAAATTTGCAAGCGACCGACTAAAGACAAGATATGACAAAAGGGCCAACAGCAGCGGATTCCAAGCCGGTGATCAGGTCTGGTTATACAATCCTGCTCGAAAGAAAGGAAAGTCGCCGAAGCTACAGAGGTCATGGGAGGGACCCTACGACGTTATAAAGCGTCTGAACGACGTCGTCTACAGAATACAGCGAGGACATCGGGCGAAAATGAAAATAGTTCACCTGGATCGACTTGCACCTTACCGACCACCCAAAGCTGGTGAAGTTGATGATCGGACGATCAACTCTAGGAGGGGGGCAGTGTTGCAAAGCGAACTTTTGATTATTAGTTAGGATTTCTTTAGTTATTTGTTGTTACCCCTGTATGTTACGTTGCTTTGTTTACGTTCTACATTCTTTTGTCTGTGTTCTAGAAAATCCTGGCTCCGTTGCTTATATAGAGAGAGATTTATGTTATAGCTTAATGAGTGTGAGAGAGAAAGTCAATTTCATGAATATTTGGGAATTTTCTAGAAACCATGGAAGCCTATATAAGCAGCTGAACCAGGCCTGGTTAGTTAGTTGTTGAATTGATAGTTGTAGTGAAGTTGAAGTTGTCAGATAGCGAGGTTAAGTGTCAGTGTCAGTTTATTGTTTGTAAACAATATACAGTGTTGTACAAGAAGTGTGTCATTAAGGAGTACGACGGTACAATATTTTATATGAATATAAACATAAGGAACCTACCTCATTTCTGCTGTGACTGCCGTGTTTATTCATTTTTTTTTCAGTTTCGCCATTCAGATATAACTTTTGCTCTCTGCGTGGTTCAAAATGTCAAAACACTAGAAACAGACGCAAGAAGTTGAAAATTTTCAGCTTCCTGCGGGCTGTCATTTTCAAATTTTGCTTCTACTAATAGGAAATAAGTGACGTCAGACGCAAAACGCGGTTATGAGAACTAAGCGTAAAACTACCGTTTTTATGGTCACGTGACTTTTTTGACTAGTGCCTTTATAATGTTGCTAGCCCCAAAATTGCATTTTTATTCACGTGACGTATATTTTACTGTTTAAGCTACATTTACAATCACTTGCAAGTCCATTTCAAATTTGACAGTTCCCTATTTATCATTTACAATGACATGGTAAATCTGTAAAATTTTAGGTTAGATACATGTAAACACATCAGCATTTAAAGTGTTATTGTCGTCGTATACGCAATATCTAGTTAATCTAATACAAATTTTATGTTTAAAAGACAAAAATCATTGGAAAATTCAAATTGTAGTAAACCAAACATCGTTCTAACCTATAAATTGGTCATTTTGCTTTTATCTGTCAAGCAGCTTGACGCACTTCAAAGTGCACTTTAAAGTCAAATTGATATTATTTTTAATGTAAATATCACTCTAGACGTCCACATGTCAAGCTTGCCAATTTCATAACAAAATTGACTTTGAAGTGAATGTAAATGCAGTTCTAAGCTTTTCCAATTGTCTAAATTAGATTTAAAATTTTTTACATTTGAAACTACATGTTTATAGTCACGTGACTGTTTTTAACTGTGTTACTGCCTGTACAGAGTTGCCAGCTCAAAAATTACCATTTTTTAGTTGAGTGATTTGTATTTTACAATTTTTGCTTCCACAACTGCTTAAATTGAATTTTGAACATTTTTGTGATGCAGGCTATAATTGGATTTTTACCTTTTGAGAATGACGTCATCTTTTTACATCTTTGTTTCTCGCATATCAAACATGTGAAATAAACAATTTTAGCAAAAAAGGCACGTTGTTAATTTGGTCGTCCTGTCAAATTGAAAACGTTGAAATTTACTGTCACTTTGATTTAAACGAATATCAAAGGTATAAAAATGCTGCGCTACACTGAGAAGGCCCAAATGCTAATTCTAAATGTGCTGCTTTTTTTCGAGTACGAAAAGAAACAGTTTCCAGATGTTAACTGAAACTCTCATGATCACTCATTTTTCAAAGCATTTGTAGGTTAAAATTTGTGATCTAATTCCGGACATGCGTGTTTTTTCACCTGCTTGACGTCATTCTCAAAGGGTAAAAATTTGACTATACTCATTTTATGATCAGGTGAGTGTTGTTGACTAGTGTCACTAGGCACATACAGTGTTGCCAGGACATAAATTGCATTTACAAAATCACGTGGCGTGTATTTTACTATTAAAACTTTTACCAATGTCTAAATCAAATTTTGTAAATATTTACAGCTCAGACTACCTTTTTTTATGGTCACGTGTGTTTTTTTTTTAGTAGTGTCTGCCTTTACAATGTTGCCAGCTATATTTTGATGATATTTGCATTTTTATATTTTGTCAATTTTGTTTAATATAAAACTATAGTAATATACTTAAATCTTAAAACAAGGGTGTACCAAACGATTCTGTGGTGAATATGGCGGTATTTACTGGGTTTCCAATCGATTCTTTAGATGATATGAATTTGGATTTACATTAACCAAACTAAATTGATCAATATTCCTGCGACTAATTTTAGAACTCTTGGTTTTTGCTCTTGAGTTGGAATCGTTCAAATAATAATTTTATTCTCTATTGGCGTTTCAAGTTATACAAATATCATTATAAATAAATTACACTGTCACTTCATATAAATAAAACAAATAAATGACACTGTCACTTCATATTTATGAAACCAGTGCTAAATTCCTAACCAAAATCAATGTATACAAAGGAACAAATGACAGCTGGAATGCCCCAAACTGTTTTCAAAACTGATCGCCAGAGGGAGTACCTCTTATCTTGAAACGCCAATAACTCTGGTTAGGACGACAAACTGTCGATAATCATTGGTTCTAAATCAATACTTTGTACAGTTGGAACAGCTTTTTAGAAATGCGCATGCCTCTGTTAGTAATATTACTAGATATTACTCTTGGTCGGAACGAACCTAGTAAAATAGGTCAGTTTCTTTAGAAAGTTGCTTTGGACAGCTGTCAAATGACTGACAATCAAATTATTCACTATTCAAGTTTCAAATGTCAATAAATGAATAATCTGGTCTTGTTGATCAAGTTTTAAATAAGTCAATTCTTCAGCGTGAAACAGGAAAATGTGAAAATTGTCTATATGGAAGATTTAAGTCAATTTTTGCTTCAAATGTCAAAACATGAAAAATGTCTTTTTGGTCTTGGCTTTGTTATAAGCCTGGTTTATAAAACAAAATTTAAATTTAGCATTAAATTTAGTATTAACTTTAAGAATAAGACTAGTGGTTTTAAATCAAGACGTTCATAAATGAAATTTAACTTTAACCTTAAATTTAGCTGTATCTCCTGACCTTGGATTTACTTAAAATTCTAAATTCTCTTAAAGTTAAGGCTAAACTTAAATCATCTTGCTACTGCGCAAGCGTCCCCAATGACACAATCAGCTGATTTGTGTTTTGAATTTGAATATTTGGTTATGGTTTTTCCTGGCAGCTAAAGGTTACGATTAAACGGTTAAACTGAAGCCTAGTAATATTTGGTTTTTCCAATTTCTATTTTTGTGTTTGTGTATTCCATAATCACAACACTGTGTATGTGGGAATCCCGAATGTCACTTAATATTTTTGAGAGTTGAAATATGTCAAATGAGCGCAAATGACAACTTTGGCGTTTAGCAGTCATTGATTTAAGACTTGAAATATTTCTTTTATGAACGCCATATTTTTTTAGAGTTACAGCTAAATTTAAATTTACTGCTAAATTTAAATCTAAATTTAAATTAATTTAAATTTTGTTTTATAAACCAGGCTTTATGTAAATTTTCATCAAATTATTGGCGTTTCAAGATAAGAGATACACCCTCTGGTGATCAGTTTTGAAAACAGTTTCGGGCATTCCAGCAGTCATTTTTCCGTTTGTTGTGTGTTGTAGCACTGATTTCATAAATATGAAGTGACAGTGTCATGTTCTTTACAATGTTAGGTTGGGAACGGGTTGCCCGATTTTAGTTCAACTGGCGCTGCGATCTTAACTTGAAACGCCAAAGTCTCAAATGTCAAAGCCTCAAACATGTTTCGTTGGTCAAAAAATGTGAATGTCAAAACATGAGAATGTACATTTGATTTATTAAACCCCATTTGCGCCGACGTATTTTAAACTGAGTTTTGAATAAGACAGAACAAGTGAAAAGTTTGGCTCAAATACGACGGTGCAATAATAGACAATTTTCATAACACAAATTTGAAAGACGGATTCGATTCGGCGGACTGATACAAAAGGAGTTTCTCCAGCTTTGTCGGGAGCATTGGCTTGCAACGGTTCTTACTACTGACTTTCTATGGATAAATCTAAAATGTCCATACATCAAACAATTTTCAATATATTTTTTTCAGTAACTGGAGCCAGTTTTATCGTGTTTAACGGTTCTTTGAAATCGAGCAGCGGCCTAACGGCCAAATCCAATATAGTGGAGGACGGCTTAATGATCCAGATTCCCCCCGAGCACATGGAGAAGATTAGGGAGAATTTGCGCAACATGAAGGATCACACTGTAGCTTGCGGTTGTATTAACGCCGCAACAGACGAGACGGTTAATATTGTGTGGGGCGACAGTGACGTCGATTTTAACAGTGGGTTCGTTCTTATTTTGTTAAATAAAATAAAATAAATAAATTTAAGCGTAAATTACAGAATTTTCAAATACTGTTCTCGCGGAGTGAGTTTACCCGTGCGTCACGAAGGCTACGTCATTTATAATCATATGAATCAAATCAAGTTTTCGTCAACAAACCGGTGGTGTTCATATTATAGAAAAGGGCGTGTCTAAAGCTTCGTCACGTTTAAAATTTTGCGTGTGTTGGCAGTCAGAAAGTAGAGATCTTTGGCTGCAAATTTGCACTAAAACAACCTTATACCAAAGCAAATCAAAAATATCTTGACCGAAATAACATTTTTTATTTATGAGAAGTCTCCGTTTGGATCATAGAATTACGTCTAAATTTGAAACCTAATTTATTTACCAAAATTCGCAGAGATGTATCACCAATATGTAGTATTTCTTTAACTTTTAGCTCTTGATTTAGGTTCTGGATGGTTACATGTTTCTCTAAAATAAATACAAAAAATTTAAAATTCAATAAGACATTCTGAGTGATGCTGTAGTATCTTATATCTCATTTTCAGGTTGCAATCCACTTATTTTATTTTAAACCTGCTGGAAATCATTTTAGACGCTTATTTTATTTTTTCTATGACTTTATTATTAATATGTTTGAAGAAATTTTTATGAAAAATCTATAATGCAACCCAAAAATCTCAGTCTCTGGAAACAATGAAATGTTAATAGATGTTTCTTACAAAAGTAGGTATATTTTACTATTATTAACATACTATCGTTGTACATATCATATAATGTATTTCGAACATCCATTTTAATGCTTTCAGATAAATCAGTGGTCTTGGCCCGTCGATAACGTCTCGATTTACGTTTTCTAGGTAAGGAAATCATAAGATTACTTGCTTGCTTTTTTCCGAATCGAATAAACAGTTTTGCGGGAAATTTTCAAAGCAGCTGCAACCTTCTAGTATAAAAAAAAATACATCAGTAAGAATATGTAAGGTCTTAAAATTTCTTATTTTCTTCCTGAACAGACGATAAAGCTTCTAAAGGTCCTCCATTGGTTTTTTCCAATTCAAAATATTCACAAAGGTTAAGAATTAACTGCTGGGCTTGTCTGTGGAGAATTTTTCCAGGCATTTTCTAAAAAAATACTATAATAGTTAGTAATTCCGCATTTACGAAAAACCAAATGGCTAAATAAAAATCATAATAGACACTCCCACTTTTTTTTCAAAACAGGTTAGTAATTGTGCCAATTTTGGTTAGATCGTGACAGCCGACATAAAAAAAATAAAAATATTGATAATAATATTATGAAAGTACTTACAGAATGTTAAAAGCGTAGAAACAATAGCTCTTAAAAGAACTGTGGTGGTATGGTAAATAGAAAACTTTATAAATGATTAACAACACAAAGAAACGGAAAAGAATTAATAGTAAACAAATCAAATAAATTTCGATGGTTTTCAAACTGACAATGACTGAAATAGAAGCGCTAATCAGTAAATGTTTTTTTTGGAAGACATTCACTTAGATATTTACCCTTTCTGAAAGTGAACAATAGACAAGGATGAAGTCAATAATGCATGTCTACTTTCAATGAATAAAAAAAATGTAAACATAGCAGGAAGGAGCAATAGCAAACAAAGTAGGTGACAGAAACAAGGGGGGGGGGGAGTAATATGGCGGCCGTCAATACTTGTTAATCTTGTCCACTGTACAACTTAATTTAAATTTGCAAAACTCAACTGTTAAAGAACCACAAACAAACAAAACAAACTAACACTATACTACAACAAATACAAACAACAAATTTTTGCGGGTTTGAAACTCCAAACTTTCAATGACTTTGCGTCAATTCAACTGCGCAGTAGGCGAATGCGCAATCAAAGATGGTAGACTTCCGTCCCCCTCGCTTAATGCACAAACGGGTTATAATTTGTATTATTGTTACCTCCTGATACTTGTTCTTTTTACTCATTGTCTACTTTTAAATCACAGGGGGATGACGCACGGGTAAACTCAGTCCGCGAGAACAGTATTACATTTTTGGGATCACATGATTGTTGTTGACAGGTGTCAATTTAACTTTACAGTGTTGCCAGCTGCAAATTTAAATTGTTCTGATCACGCGACGTACTTTTACAATTTTTACTTTCTCAACTCTTTTAATGTAATTTACAGACTTTTCAAGGTTAAAGATGACATTTTCTAGGTCACATGACTGTTGTTGACAAGTTTAAACTTAACTTTACACTGTTGCCAGCTGTAAATTTAAATTGTCACGATAATGTAACGTGCTTTTACAAATTTAATTTTTCTAATTGTTTAAATGTAATTTACAGACTTTTCAAGGAAAAAAAAATGAAAATTTTTCAGGTCACATGACAGTTGTTGACAAGTGGCAATTTAACTTTACAGTGTTGACGACAGCTGTAAAGTCATGATCACGTGTTTTGACAATTTTAGCTTTCCCAAATGTTTAAATGTAATTTACTGACTTTTCAAGGCTAAATATGACATTTTTTGGGTCACATGACTGTTGTCAATTTAACTTTATACTGTTGCAAGCTTCGAATTTAAACTGTCAAGATCACGTGACGTGTTTTTACAATTTTAAATTTTTGAACTGTTTAAATGTAATTTACAGACTTTTCAAGGAAAAAAATAATATTTATATTAATTTTCAACAAAAAATAAGTTTCTGCATATTAACCACCACTAAGATTATCTAAAAAGCTGTAACTCTTGACAGGATCAAATCTCCAGTAGACTTAATGGACATGAAGGGAGTGCCTTCAATACGAGTGCACAACGGACAAGACTACTATTGCAGTAGTAAAGCCAGATTAATTAGGTGGACTGAAGTGTTCATTTTGCAGGTATTTGAAACTCAAAATAAGTCATATCCTTGCACTAAATAGGTCGATTTTGATCTATACAGAACGTGGAGGATAGTCCGCGCAATCAAGATCCCGTGGACATTAGTAAAGTATCTGAAAGTATTGCGAAAGCGTGCTGCGCCGCTTTGGTTAAGTATCTGGACCTTTTGATATCGAACAGTTGTCAGAAGATCGGAATTAGGGCGACGTTACACGTCGAAAAAGTAAACTGAACCCGTTCGATTTTTTTACATTTATTGTAACTAACCAATCTTTTGTGCCCAGGTGTCTTACTCGGCAGGCAGTAATGGATCCAAGTTAGCTCCAATCTACATGCGCAGCTTGGATAACGAATTAATTCCAGTGCTACACCGCATCACCTCTAATAATTTGGGCGATAACGCTATCATTTTGGAATTGGTTTTCCGGATATTAAACGGGTAACATTACCATCCGCCCTACGGGGACTATTTAATTGACAAAGGAATATTTTATATTGCTGTTGCCTGAGAGTATTTTTTTCTTTAGTTACTTTCTACTGCTGTTAAATGGAAATATAAAGTCTAACTTAATCTGATATAAGCATAATGTAAGTATAATAAAATGCAACAACTTTTATGGCAAATGGTGGGTTTATTAGTCTTATATTTGTATATTGTTTGATTTCAAAATGTTAGGAATCTCTGGTATTCGGTTGCCTACTGTATTTCTATTCTAAATTGAGAAAAGCTTTATTGGGGCTGCAACTGTTTTGTACATTTATTTATTCAGGACTATGTGGTTATTACGAAAGATTTATTTAAATTTTATTCCAAAATACTTATATATAATGTACTATATCTTTGTTTTTAACCGAAATATTATATGTTAATAAATTTACAACAAATAAAAAGTTTATTTGATTTCTTCCTATCAATTTTGACCAATCGCTATCAAGAATTAGTATAACAAATGTAAATTTTAAGTGGAAAAATCACTTAACAACTGTCAACTTAGCTGTCAGCAGTTTTTCCGGAAAAAAATTCGAAAAAATTTCACACTCCTCACAGCAACATAAAGAATAGTGTTACCCTTTCTAGCTTGAAAGTTATTGTTCTTATTAATTATTGTTCTTATTGTTTCAATTAAAATAAAATGTTTATTTAACTCAGGAAATAATCTTACCAAATATCCCTCGTGCATCTAATTTTTCCTGTGGAAAAATTGGAATCGTTTCTAAGTAATTTGTTTTAACAAATAGCATGAGCGAAAGTGGTTTTAAAAATCATCCGAAGAAACTCGTTTTTCCGGAAAAATTAAATGCACTAGGGATATTACCCCGAATAACTCTACACCTACACAAAATTAACAGTTTATTATAATTAAAAAACGAATTATATTTAAATATTCAGATTTTCCAATTTTTTCTGAAAATTACCGGAAACTGAAAAATGTTGTATACCTAACCTCAACACTTCAAAATATTATTTATAAATTTATTCCTTCTGGACAAAACATTCCCGGTATAAAAGCTTTAATCTTTCGGTAGCGTGACATTTCTACTATATATGGTATACAGGGTGATCAAAAGACAATTTCAAAGGCTATAAATTAGTATATTGAACCACCCTGTAACTGTCAAAATAACAGAATTATGGACTGTCACAGTAAAAACTGTCAAAATCAAACAACTCAGTTTTAACAGTAAATAACTCACTTATTCGACGTTTTAGATAAAAACGCTATACAGATACAGGTAGTCAAAAGAGAATTTCAAGGGCTACAAATTGGTGTAGTGAACCACCCTATAATTGTCACAATAACCGAGTTATTGACAATACAATGGAGTAATTTACAGGGTGATTCAATGAATTTTTAACATCCTTGTAACTTATTTAATTTTCATTTTATAAAAAAAATACCAAACATGAATCTTGTAGATATTTGCATATACTTTATTCCTAGATAATCCATCAGTATACAGGGTGTCCCAAATTTCAGCAACAAACCAAACTTATCATTTTTTTTCGATTTTTGGAACGTCAAATTCTAGGCCTACTTGATGTAAAATGTTTGTATCGATATTCAATTGTTTTTGCTCCTACAGCCTTAATTTGACCACTCTCCTCGAAAGCAGAAATTCCCAATTTGAGCGAAATTTTGGTGCGCTTTTCCAGAAAATCGTCCATAACTCGCTTATTTGACACACCCTGTATAAACACACCAAAAGAAAGCTAATGAACGGGGTTATCACGTGACGTTAAGCGGGCACGACTATGTTGTCGTTGTCCCGTTTAGCCGCTAGAGGGCGTCAAAGTTGACTCTCGTTTTTTGCAGTTTTTGCTCAATATCTCAGGAACGTTTCCGGTTAGAGGTCTGAATTTTTTACCACAAATGCACCTCGATGGGATACACTTTAAAAAATTAAAAACTAGAATTGTCAAGAAATTTTAAGTAAAAATTTTTTTTTTTCAAAATTAACCTCAACTGCCTAAATATCTTCAAGTTAATAGTACAAAAAATGTAAAAAACGATTTTATTTTGAATTTTCAGATTTTCCAATTATTTTACTTATATATATTTACTAATATTACTAATATTTTCTGGAAAAATTTCCATAAATTTAATTTTCCGGAAATTTTACATCCTGCTCCCACCTCTCAACAAAGATGAAACAAAATCAAACAATGTGTCACGTGACTACTTTATTCGCTAATCTCATATTTGTCACGTGACAAGAAAGTCAGTTTTACATAACTGTCAGAATTATAACCTTAAAATAATTTCCCGGCAACGGCATGTGTTTATGTTTGTTATTTTTTACTCCAAGAAAAGTTTAATTTTCCATCACTTATAATAAGCTAAAAACAGTCGTGTACATTCCTGATTTATCAGAAAACATTAAACTAACATGGATACTCAGGAACTACTGCTGACAGCGTCACAATCGTCCGTACAGTCTTCGATTACTTTGTGGGACTACAACACCAAAAACACCCTAAAATCCTATAAAAATGGGGGTGCCGTCCCCGAAAACTGTTTAAGCGTAATAGACCAAGACTACATACTGGCAGCGGAAGCTAACAAACCCCTACTGCACGTGTGGCCTTTAAACAGCCAGGAGATTGATAAAACTATTAGGTATGATTTATTTCCATCTATCTCTGCACATCCACTTAACTTACATATTTACTTAAACTCAATTTGCTATGGAATTCGAATTGTCTCCGGGTATCTGAACCTGGCGGCCCTTAAAATATTGTACTTTGCCAACTTTGAATCGATTATGAAGTATGCAATTATGTTTTGGGGTAGAAATACTTCAATACAGAATGTATTTGTAATTCAAAAAAGGGCAATTAGATTAATGTTCAAAATGAAATACAAAGATTCATGTAGATCCATCTTTAAAAAAAATAAAATAATGACAGTTTATGCAATTTATATATATGAGTGTCTCATCTTTCTTAAAAAGAACCAAAACCTATTTAACATCAAAGTCAATCATACATACAACACAAGACAAAAAGATGTAAACTGTCCAAAACATAGATTAACACTCACTGAGAAGAATGCAAAATATATGTGTATTCGCCTATTTAACAACCTACCAGACAGGCTGAAAACATTGACTGGACAAAAGTTTCAAAAAAGAAGTAAAAAATTTACTAATTGAATTAGAACCCTACACTATAGAGCATTATTTTGTTAAATAAAGATTGCTTATTCTCTGAAATCTGTATTTAGGGAAAAATCGCTGAAAATGTATATAAGTATCTTTAAGTACTACATAGTTTACCATGACGCTATTTCCTTTGTATTAGTTGATAATGTACATTGTACTCTATCCTAATCACAATTCGAAATAAAGACTGTTATTATTATTATTATTATTACAGGCTTATACTACCCGGGCCGGCTACATGTCTCTCTGTGTGTCCCCACAACACTTACTTGGCTGTAGCAATCTCTACAAAATTATACGTTTGGCAGTTGTGTTCAGGCAAACTGTTGTCAGTGCAACAAAGACATTATCAGCCAATCACTTGCTTGAAATTTTCTAGTGATGGAGAGTATGTGGTTGTGGGGGGTGAAGATGGGCTTTTGGTGGTGTATTTTCTGGCCAATTTAGTTGCAGTACACCATAGTTTGTTAAGTCAAAGCACTATAGGACAAGTTGAGCCTGTTTACACTAGAAATGATCACAGTATGCCTATTAAGGATATTCATTTAGGTATGTTTTATGATCTTGGTAGAGTAAATTAAATCTAAACTGTCTTTAAAAGGATGTTTTGGAAGACAGTCCAGAGTTGCCACATGTTCAGCTGATCACACAGCCAGGTTGTACGAATTGTCAAATGGAGATCTGCTACTCACATTAGTGTTTAATGAGCCACTCACAGCCATAACATTTGATTCGCCTTGCTGGAAGCTGTATGTAGGCACCAAATCAGGTCTGGTCAGGCAATACAACTTGAAAAACCCTCCGCGAACTCTAAACCAACACATAGACAATGAACATTGCAAGGATTATGTGGGCCATAAAGGAAAAATTGTTGGGATGACCTTAAATTTCAGCAACACAATTTTAGCAACAGGCGGCGAGGATCACTTTGTAGTCACTTGGGACATTCTCAGTCGGCAAATGTTACAGAAATTCGAACACAACGCGCCGGTAACCTGCTTGAAGTTTGTACAAAACTTTAGCAATTTTCACGAACAAATTTTGAAGCCGCGAACGATTATTAAAACCTTAAAACGCAACATGGAAGAGGATATAGATGATTTGGTAATTTCCCAAGTTCAAAGTGATGATATTGAGTTCTCTGATGAGGAAAATGGGGTGGAGAAAGAAGCCTCTAGAGTAAGATTAGAGAGGGAAAATGTCACATTGAGAGTTATTAATTCACAATTGTTTAATACTGCCTTGGAAATAAGTAAAAAATGTAATGGAGATTTGAAATAAAATTTTTTGCTTTTCATGCAGGAAAATTGTATTTTTAGTACTTAAACATACCAATTATTGTATTATCTGGTTTAAATCAGCAAACATTTTATTACTGCGT
This sequence comes from Ips nitidus, assembly GCA_018691245.2. Lineage (NCBI taxonomy): Eukaryota > Metazoa > Arthropoda > Insecta > Coleoptera > Curculionidae > Ips > Ips nitidus. Next base: position 12,324,612 of record CM042789.1, on the reverse strand, counting down.
GTTTGCTTATTATAGTAAAAACATTAGCAGACACATTAAGTTGTTAATAAATATTAATGCACATTATACTGTGTCCAATCTAGTTTAAATGGTTGGCTGGAAATTCACCTTGGCCTTCTTTTAATGTTAAATATAGACAGACGTTTCGTATTTATACATTCAGTTAATATCCAGAGAGTGTTTTCCTTTAGGTTAGATTGAATTTTTCAAGTTTGGCTGGAAAAAGTTCAACGCACCACCTACAGCGCATGTACGGTTTAATTTACGGAACAAAATAAACGAGAGATATCATTCATATTGCGGGTATTTAATACACATGTAAACGAGAGATAACGCTGATGTGCGGTAAATGTTATCCTCGATAGTGGATTAAGTGCGTATAATCAAACGTGTATAGTCAACAGGAAAAATGTCTGGAGTGAAGGAGTTTGAGAGTGTCGAGGAAATCCTGGAAAATGACTTGATTGGAGAGAGGTACGAGAAAGTAAGACAAGTGCTGTATGGTCGACCGGTCGTGTAAGTTTTCCAGTCAAGTGAAATGGTGATTTTTGGATGAGGTTTTAATTTCAGAAACCTGCAAATACCCGCTTCGTTAAATAATGAAACGTTTCAATTAAAAGCCTACAGCATTCCATGTCCAGAAGAACAGTTACGAGCACCTAGATTAATTAGAATTGGTCTATTTCAGGTGTGTGTATGCGCAAATCTATTATTATTTGTTTTTTATTATAAAAAGAGCACCAAATTTTGTTATGATATATAACTTAAATCAAATACAGGGTGGTCCAGTTTTAAAAATGTCAATAATTCACCATCAATCGATAGCGCATCAAAAAATAAGTTGACATGCATTATATGTCATTTTCCTGAAGACCTCCAAAGTTCAGATTAAAAAAATCGTTTTTTTGCTACAACTGTCGACCGTTGGTCCAATTTTGATCAAATTTCGAAAAGTAATTATGAAATGAGTACTCGTTATGTGTATGATAGTCTTTATTTTCTAGGCTCACTGGATATTATTCAAAATCATACTTGGGTTATTGTATTTTTTATTTTAAATTGGTTCAAAAGGATTCAAATCTGGTCATCTGTGAGGTTTACGAGTTAATTTTTGACACTGAAAATGGTCGAAAAACAGGATTTTTGGACTAATGTTTACTGGCGTTAAATTTTTTAGACTATAGGTAGTGTAAAACTGATCATTCAATTCAAACTTTTTTTTATTCAATTAAACACTGGTAACAGTCTGAATTTTCGAACTAAAAGGATTTATCAGTCTTAAAGCACAGTGAAGCGTCTAGAAGTCAATTTAATACTGACAAAGCGTGAAAAGGCATGTTTAAGCCTATGGAAAATGTAAAAATAGTTTTTTAAGTCTGCTATGTCAAAAACTTGGTGAAGATAACCCTGAAACTCGACTTTCCAAGCTGAAAGCAGTTTTAAAGCCCTAAAAATAGTCCAGAGTTCTAAGGAAATTAAAAAGCAAAGTAAAAAAACTTGAAAAGTTAGTCTTCAAGTCAATTTTCATGAATCTATTGTCAATATCTTGTATTTAAGACTATTTTTAAGATTAAAATATTGAAATGTATTTTCAAATTATGAAAACTTACTTCAAATGCAAATTTTCAGCTTTTGATGTCACTTTTCATTGGTTCATAGTCACTTTTTGGTGTCCAAGTCAATTTTCAAGGTGGAAATGTGTGAACTTGTAGTCAAAACAATCCACTTGTAGTCAATACAATTCAATTTTTACTACTAAAGTTTTTCAACTTATCTGAAAACTACTACAAAGAGTTTTTAAGCCTCTCAAGTCAATTTTCACAGTTTCCAAGTCAATTGTCAAGGCTAAAGTCTTTCAATTTGTCTGAAAACTGGTTACAAAGACAATTTTTAAGCCTCTCAAGTCAATTTTCACCGTTTCAAAGTAAATTTACTGGTTAAATAAGTCAATTATCATAACTAAAGTCTTTCAATTTGTCTGGAAACTATGAAAACTGGCTACAAAAAGACCTTTTTTAAGCTTCTTTAGTCAATTTTCATCGTTTTCAAGACAAAGTTGGGTTGGGTTGGTTTTGGGTCTTTGAACGTAATAACTCAAATATCTCGTAAACAAAGTTTCAAATCGCAATTTTATAAGAGATACTTATTTTGTCAAATTGAACAAGTAAAGTAAAAAAAACTGAATATTTTGAAAAATATCCAGTGACGTAGAGAATAAGGCAGAAAAATTAAAACCATCTTTCTGTATTTTATACCACTGGACAGTTTCGACAAACGTCATTAACATCACATAATGAGTATTAATTTAATATTATGTATTTGTTCTAAATTTGATTAAAATTGCTCCAGCGGTCTGACAGTTATGACGAGAAACCGATTTTTTAAACTGGACTGTATTTTCCTTGAGAAGCATTTTTCAGGAAAATGACATAATGTATGTTAACTTATTATTTGATGGGCTCTGGAATGGTGAATTATTGACATTTAAAACTGGACCACCCTGTATTTACTTTTGAAGCATGGAATTCCTTTGCCCACCACGTCAAAAATTCAAACCATGAAAGATGCATTGTTCAAACTGGCCAAAGAAGCCGTAGAAGCTGCTGCTAAAATGAATGTTAATGTTTTTTGTTTCCAGGAAGCTTGGAGTAAGTTTTTTATTCTTTGCATATACAGAGTGTGACATATTTCTTGTAGATATGCCTTTTGCCTTTTGTACCCGAGAAAAGTACCCTTGGTGCGAATACGCCGAATTGGCGGAACAAGGCCCAACCACCAAATTTCTTCAGGAAGTAAGTTTCTACTCCCTTTACCAAGTATAGTGAAGCAAACCAAAAAATTTCAGTTGGCCAAATTGCATAATATTGTTATAATATCGCCCATATTGGAACGAGACGAAATTCACGGCGACACAATCTGGAATACGGCTGTTGTGATCGATAATCACGGTGACTACTTGGGGAAGCACCGAAAAAACCACATTCCAAGAGTGGGTGATTTTAACGAGTCCACGTATTACATGGAAGGAAATACGGGACATCCAGTGTTTGAGGTATATTTCAAATAATTATTATTTTTGTATAACTGTTTCTTTAATGTTATAGACCGAGTTTGGAAAAATTGCCATCAACATTTGCTACGGAAGACACCATCCGCTCAACTGGCTGGCTTTTGGACTTAACGGAGCTGAAGTTGTTTTTAATCCTTCAGCCACAGTAAGTAAAACCCGCTTATTTTTATTATTATTTTAATTTTTTCCTGTCAGACGACTGATAAAGTCTACGTGTGCAGTATTTGAGTAAATCTCAGAAGGAAAAAAAAACTTTCTGGTCATCAACACAATCACAAACTATACTCGAACTGTACTGTGATTTACACTGCACTAATGTGGACTTACTATAAAACTTATTTACAAAAAAATCTACATAATTACTATCGACATCCTGTATAAAAAAATCAAATTAAAATTACAATATGTAATTTAGGTGGGAGATTTAAGCGAGCCCCTTTGGGGCATAGAAGCAAGAAACGCAGCTATAGCTAATGGGTATTTCACGTGCGCCATAAATCGCGTGGGTACCGAAGTCTTTGAAAACGAATTCACTTCGGGAAACGGTAAACCGGCTCACAAGGACTTTGGTCATTTTTATGGTTCCAGCTACGTTGCAGCACCGAACGGTTCCAGAACCCCCGTAACTAACACTTTTTACTCTAAATTTCAGGGCGTACATTAAATGCATTTTTTTAGGGTTTGTCAAGAACTAAAAACGGACTTTTGGTGACTGAGATTGATTTGAACATGTGTAGACAGGTGAAAGACCACTGGGGCTTTCAGGTTGGTTGCACTTACGTGTTGTTGTAATTTTCTGCCATAACTTATTCTATTTTAGATGACTCAACGTCTGGACTTATATGCGCAGCTGTTACCCAAAATATTGGATCCAAATTTTAAGCCACAAATTATTAGAAAATAAACTAATTTTGAAGTGTTAACACGTTGAAATGCGTAATGAAATTGTTAAAAAAATGCTTCACAAATAAACGATAACATGATAAAAGAAAAACTTATAAATACAAATTTTTATTGCAACAAAAATTTTCCAAGTGGTCATGTGTGGAGGTTGGTTTAATGGTATTCGAAGTCCGAACCGTTATTAAAATACAATCTTTTACTGTTACTGGTACTATTACTTCATTCTATTGCTGCAGTCGCTTCAGTGGTGTCGGTATACCTATCTCGGATGGTTTTGCTTACACGCATTTGTCAGGTGTGCACTTTCAAATCGATCATTTTATTACGATTAAATCTTCAGTTAGTTCTATTGTCTGACTTATTGCCGGAAGGTTTCAGTGGTAAGTTTAATCAATGATTTTTTTGACTGCATTAATGAAATTTGTATAGTTTTCGGTGTGGTAGACAGTGACCTACAAAATGTTTGTATCAAATACGTGTCAAGAATTATTTACATGATTTGATGCCAAGAGAGAAATCTTTTTTTGTTTTTTTTAGAAGAACAAGCAAAACACGTTTGGCGACACAGTATAACATAATAATAAAAACTCAAGGTAATGCAGGCTCAAACATGTATTTTTTAATTAAAATTATTGATGAATTTGATTAAATAACATCAACTCCATTTTGCTATCATTAACTAAAACTATAATTATTCTTTTAACGTAAGCATTTTAATAACTAATTAATAAGAAAGCTCGTCTAACCAGTAACTATGCTGCTAATAGGTTACTAATGATCTTCTTTACAATGTTAACACTGTCAGTAAAGTAAGTGTAGGTACCTTAAAGTAAACAGTCAATAAAATATAATTGTTAGTTATAATTACATAATAATTTTGTTTAAATAATAGAAATTTGCATGTGCAGTGTGTCCCCTGTAAATATGTAGTGACGTTTGCAAATTAATATCAACATCACTTTATTGATTAATTATTATTACTAATACTTAATTATTATTTTTTTGCAAATTTAACAAAAACCGTTGAATTTTTTTTTAACTTTGTCCTTAAGTTACCATAATAAACTGATAAAAATTCGTCGTATAAGCTCTTGAAAAATTGCCATTAATGAAAAGATTAAATATTCAATTGGAATCAACACTTTTGATACGTTGATAGTCAATGCAATCTTTTCCCATTAATTATTTTATGTTAATACCTTTATGGGCCTTAACCAATCTTCTAAACTGTCAGCTGTCACTTAAACTTTACAGTTGCCTTTCTTCAAATGGTTAAAATCAATGTAATAGAAAGAAACAGAAAATATAAATTAATAACACAAATTTGACAGAACTCTAACCTTAAAAATGTGGTTTTGTTTGTTTACATTTCCAGTTTACTTACAAAAATTAAGTACTTTTGCCAACTTTCTAATAAATTGTGTTTCTTTATCGTTCGTCTCTCCCTCAGGACCTAAATAAACAACATGGTGGGTGTGAAGCAGTTTTACGCTGGTAAAAACATATTTATTACGGGAGCCACTGGATTTGTGGGAGTATGCCTTCTGGAAAAGATCCTGCGAACTATTCCCGATCACGGTACCGTTTACCTGCTAATGAGGCCGAAACGAGGAAAAGAAATTGAGACGCGCTTGGAAGAGCTTAAAAAGAATCAAGTTTTCCAGCGGTTACTCAAAGAAAAACCAGTTGAAGAAGTAAGTGTCTTGATCTTGTAAAACCGGTTTTTTTTAATTTTAAAGTATTCCACTTCAACTTTGTTCATAAATTTAAGTTAATTACCAGAGATATTTTTATGTGACAAGTTAATAAAACAGGTTTAATTTAGCAATTAAGTATTACTTTTTTTATGATGATGATATTTTGATAGATCTAACATGGAAACAATTTTTCAGGTTTTTGCAAAAGTGAAACCAGTCGCTGGAGATGTGGGCCAGGAAAATCTTGGTCTCTCTGAAAGTGACAGAACCTTGCTGTCTCAAAATGTTAATGTTATTATTCACAGTGCAGCCACCCTGGATTTTGGTGACACCTTAAGAGCCACCGTTGACATTAATTTGTTAGGTAAGAGCGTTAATTACAGTTGTTTGTAGTGCAATTACACTAGTCCAGTCAGCAATTTATTAGTAGCCATTTTGGCCCAATTTGATTATTTTGTTATTGACCTGATTAAAAGTGTCATCTGCAAAAATTGTTTCATAATACAATATCCTATACAGGTGTGGTAAATCCAAAACCGACCATAGGAAAACCGTGTAACTGACAGAGAAACGTAGATAATTGCATGCGCGGGACAAAGACAGAAAACGAAAAAAATATCAAGTAGGCCATATTTTCAGCGCGCTGTTGCCAAAATCCAGCACCGTCGACAATTTATTTTTGAACCGTCGAAATAATTTTGTTTCGAATTAATAATTGTCGACGGTGCTGGATTTTGGCAACAGCGCGCTAAAAATATGGCCTACTTGATATTTTTTTCGTTTTCTGTCTTTCTCCCGCGCATGCAATTATCTACGTTTCTCTGTCCGTTACACGGTTTTCCTATGGTCGGTTTTGGATTTACCACACCTGTATAAGGTGAATGCAGTTTTCGTTGGCGTTTCCTATATGATAAGTATAGACAAACAGTGGCAATGGAACTGAAAATTAATTTAAGTAAGCAGGGTGAGATGGCACCACTAAAGGCATATTCCCCTAATTTTAAATAGAAGGGTCACATAATCTTTAAAATTAAATTTAATTATTTGTGAAAATAGTCACGTGACCCGTCAAATAATATTTTGTCATTTACAGTCACGTGATCTTCACGGTTCCGTTTTGACTTTAAATAAGAGTCACGTGACCTTTAAAAATAAACTTTGAGTATTGAAAATCGTCATGCGACTTTATGAACTGTAAAAAGAGTCACGTGACTCTTCAAATAATATTTTTAACATCTAAAACAGTCACGTTACCTTTAGGATTCCCGTTTGACGTGAACACGTTTTTAATTGAAAATGCATTATAAAGAGAGTAAGGTGTGTCTTTAAAAATATCAGTTTAAACTGAAAAACGAGCATGTGATCCTTTCAATAACATTTTGACATTCAAAACTGTCATGTGACATTATAAAATCCATTTTAAATCTTAAAAGAGTCACGTGACCTTTAGGATCCGTTTTGAAGTTAAAACGAGTTATGTGGACTAAAAAAAATTTAATTTGAGTATTGAAAATCGTCACGTGACCATTTGCACATTAAAAGGAGTCACGTAATTTAAAAAATCTCAGTTAAAACTGAAAAACGGTCACGTGACCCTTTAAACATTATTTCGCTATAGACAGTCACGTGACATTCCGGATTTCGGTTTGACATTAAAAAAGAGTCATGTGGTTGAAAGCTTTGAACTGGAATGATTTTACTCCAAAACAATACTCAGTGGTAAGTACAATATGCTTTCTCATTCAGTAAACTTATTGCCTACCTCTTACATACATAAGTGAGTTACATTTTGAGGCCGCCTGCATTTGAGAGCAACAAAGGTTTACTCTGAAGAAACAGGACAGCTTTTAGAAGTTCATTGGCACATTTACATTTTAAAAGAAAGGTCTTGGTAATAATATAAAAACCATTTACCAGTTTTGCTTACCTAGCTTCAAGGATTTCCAAATTTTCTTTGATTGAGCAGTTTTCACATTAGTTTGTTGTACTTTCCAGGACAAAAGGTTCTAACCAAACTTGCTTTGCTGGACTTTATTGGGTATAAAAAGCCATATTATACATATCTGGATCATGAATGGTGATGATGAAGCGTTCTTTGATTTTTCACTCACACTTCTAATCAACTACACGAAAAAATAAAAAAAAACATATTTTCTACTGCATCTCCATAGGTTTGTGTACAAAAAAAAATTCGATAACGCCGCCATTAAAAGTGACATTCTAGGCATTCTTGTAAGAAGGCGGTGGTCATGTGGCTTTTAAAAAATGTTTGATTATTGAAAATCGTCACGTGACCATTTGCACATTATAAGGAGTCAGGTGACTCTTCAAATAATACTTTGACATCTAAAACAGTCACGTGACCTTTAGGATTTCGTTTTGACGTTAAAATAATTGAAAATTGTCTCGTGGCTATTTGCACTGTAAAGCTTATCATATATCTATTATAAAAAAAAAGCTTGTCAAAAGTGTGATTTTAAGTGAAGGAAGTGAAAATTTGAGGTAAATGCAGTCATAATTACTAATTTAGAATGTCCATAAGACTACAGTGACATTTGAGAACGCCAAAACCTTAACTTAGTTTGAAAAAATGTATAAGTTGGATTTGTGACTGTCAAGAAGATTAATTTCAAGTGTCAAAGAACACAAATTGACTGTTTAAAATGTCAAAAGCTTGTCACTGAACAGTGGGTAGTTTGTGATTGGTTAAAAAAAGCAGCTTTCAGCTTGCTGCTTTTTTTTGAACCAATCACAAACTACGAACTGTACATGTGAACTTACTTGCTTTTTACAAGCATTTCTCAACAATTTCGTGGAACAAATCTTTACTGAGAAAGGGATTTACGATGTAATACTTACAGTGCTTGCTTTTAGGTCAATAACACAATATTTATGGGCGTAATATAGTATGGTTTAAAAGGGCGCCAGCAAAGAATTCCTTACACAGCGCAGGTCGTAAATTTGCCAAATTTGAAAATGTGAATTGTTGGGAAACAAAAGAGATGACCCAGAGCAGCCAACTTTAAAAACGGTTAAAAAGGTTTTATCTTTAAAAATATCAGTTTAAACTGAAAAACCATTACGTGATCCTTCAAATGACATTTAAAACTGTCATGTGACATTATAAATTCCATTTTTAATCTTAAAAGAGTCACGTGACCTTCAGGATCTGTTTTGACGTTAAAAAAGTCACGCAATTTGAAACGAAATAGTCTAAACATAAAAACTGTCACGTGACGTTAAAAATGACATTTTAATCTTACAAATAGATACGTGATTTAGTGGATCAGTTTAAAACTAAAAAACGGTCACGTGACCTTCAGGATTCTGTTTTGACGTTAAAAAAAGGGTCCTGTGACTTTTAAAATAAATAGAATCTTTATTATCGATACCTCAAACCAGAAATTCTTATCTTGTTTAGTTTTCAAAATGCGAGTAATTTAACTCAAATTTATTTGATGCAGTTCAGATGGGATAGCAAAAGAAAGCGGATTATAGGAAATACTGCAAAAGTTGGCAACTATGTCTGCAATGACGAGCTGTATTAGCGCCATCTCTTAGAGTTTACCTACAACCGAAGAGGCCCAAATACCTTAGGAAGCCCTTGAAGCCTAAACGGCTTCCTTTTTGGGTGCCACTTTAATTACATTGCGCTGGTTGTCTGTACTTATGATCTNGCNAAGNTGTNTATNCCGTAGATGTCCTTTCACGGCGAGNNGNGGGATTTTTCCCNGGAGGTGGTNNTATCCATGACGTANCCGGTCTATCTCTTCACANNNANTNGGTACCAAGNNTGGNNGGCGTGGCACTNCTNNCGGAAANTTATGCCGGCTANAGTTTAGTGCCGTGNCGCCNANAGNACGCACNNTGCTNTTCGCANAACCGNTGGNACGCAGGCATTNGACCNNTCTGACNTTAGTNNGGNNNCCTTNTGCANNTAAACGAAGAATAGTTGCAACCATAGNTTCNCAATTCNANGTNNCNTGCGCGNNAACNACTTGCCAGNGTCGTCAACACGCGANNANNCTGCANGNTNNAGAATATNCANTTNGCCATCNATNNTCTCNGNCAANNAGNNTNTNNGCTNNANNCNAANNGATCANTTTGCNCATANATGTCCANTANTCCGATGTAATCNATCTTCGTGGGCTCCAGGANTCCTGGACNTNTTGTGGGTGCTTAGAATCCCACAAAATGGGGTAACTTTAGACAAAATCAATTAGCGTAGTGTTAAAATCGTTTTCGTTCATCTCCACGGACATATTTGCTTTGCTGTTTTTGTTTTGTTTTCTGTCTCTGTCATGAATGTCATGATTACGACCTTTACGCGTGGAAAATATCAAAATATGCAATCCGGTCCGGATAGACGGACAGAACGCTTACGGAAGAACGCTGATTGGCTGAACGATTTTCCGCTGTCCGCATTCCGCGAATGTTCTGGATTCATGTGAACCAAGCTTTATAACTATTGTAATTGACAGATGACTGTTACAAATTCTTCTGTCAAACTTCCAGAAAAACAAAATGGCGTATGGCGTTTAACAAAAGTGTTTTACCGTAACCACCGTAGATGCCCCAATTGAAAACGGACATCACCAAAGCTCGTTTCTCTTCGGGAAATATATCGGACAGTATCCCGGTGCTTAGGGGGTTGCAAGCCGACTCTCCCGCCGCCATTACCATTCTGAGCACCACCAGGTGCCAGTACTCTTTGACGCTGCCGCTCAGAATAATGGCCACCGAGAACACGACAGTCGCCACGGCCAACATTCGCACCCTATTGTAAGTTAATACAAAAATTAGCAATTTATCCACTTGCCAATGGAAAAGCCAATGGAATGTAACGTCACGATGACGTAATTTGGCAAAATCATAATTTAACCAACTGTCAAATTACGTCATTGTGAAGTTTCATTAGTCATCTAACCAAATGTCAGATGACGTCACATACGCTCTGCTAGGGCACGTGGACAGGGTCGTACTCATAATTATTTAATAAATGTCTTTAAATTATTCTTGCGGAACAAAACATTCTGAAATAAATCGCGTTCCTGCGTTAATCAGCTGTAAATTTTTGAACCGCATTCAGCTTGAATTAAATCGAGGAAACGAAGCGAATGTAACGCAATTTGACAGTTGATTACAAAAGAATCAATCGTTCGTATTGTTATTCACGTGCGTCTATAGGTCTGTTGGTAGAGGCAATTTCAAACTGGTTTCCAACTGAAAATCGGAAATTGTTGGATTTTATTGGTTGAATGCTCACGTGACATTGACATTTTAAGGGTAATGGCCAATAGCTGGACATATTCCTCTGATTATTAGTTGGAGATTCGTTCTGCGAACAGACCTTATAATTTGCTGTTTTTATCCGGAACAAGACTGATTTTAGCAACTTTCCGTATACTAACCTGTTGAATTTATCTGCCAGGAAACCCATAACGACTCCGACGACCGTGAACACGGCAATAAAGCTGGGCCCCGCCAGTATTTGATAGTCCAGCCCTAAACCGTTGTAGGTCCACTCGCAATATGGTTCCCCGTCAATATTCAGGGACGTACAAGTGTCAGAATTGTTCGCGTCAGAACAAACCACCGGTAAGTCGCTTAAATACAGTTCGCTATTATTGAGTTGACAAGTGATGTCTCCTGGAAAAATGTCTTCAGTAGTAGCTATGTTTACATGTAAATAAGTCTTACCGTAATGTAAGTCGGTAGCAATGGCTTTGCTAGTAACTCCAATCAGGTAATGTCCCAATTCACCCAGGACGTAACCTATGGACACTATGGCCAAAACGTAGGTGGGGTACAAAAAAGCCAATTTTTTACGTAGTTCCAACATCATAATTTTTGCTGTTATAATAGAGAAAAAGTCACATCATGAAATGAACAAACCTCATCAGAACTGTCAAATGACGCCACATCCGGCAAACTCTGACACATGACAAATGTGTATGAAGTAACTTTGTCGGTATATTAGGTCTGTTCGCAGAGAGAATCTCCAACTAGTAATCAGAGAAATAGACACATCCATTGGCCACAAGTTAGAAAACGTCATAGTCACGTGAGCATTCAACCAATGAGACTTGACATTTACTGTTTCTGAGTTGGAAACCAGTCAGGGATTGCCTCTGCGAACAGACCTATTAATAGGACACCCTGTACATGACCGCCAAATGTATTTTTCCTGTCATTTTTCACGCAAAAACTTAGAATAATATTAAGGCTGACATTCTCGCACATGTTTTTCCATTCACATTCAGTCATTAAAATCTACACAGTCATTGCTCTGTTACACCTATATATGCATTATTTTTTCTGCTTTTGCTAATTATAGCGTAACTTATAAAGCGATTAATGTATTTTCCGCTTTTAACCAAAATCATTTGCGGTTAGATTTTTTACCGGGTACTGGCACTTCTTTAAATGAGACATTGGAAATTCTCACATATCAAATAAGAACTGTTAAATAGTCTGCATTGTGCTTTGATTGATTGATTACGTGATTGGCGAACATTAATCCGGTAATAATAATTGAGTAAGTCAAGTTCACGGTCGTTTACATAAAATTAATTTACTTTCGATAGTCAACCAAATTTGTTTAATCTACACCTAATTAATGTAATTCAGTTGTATTACTTTTATATTGTATCAAAGCGGATATTAAATTAGAAGTGAGTGGTCATTAAATGACCTGTTGACATTGAAATCTACTCTACATGCTATTATGTAAATTTGTAAAGTTATGAAGAGTTATTTTATTGCATGCTGAAGCAAAATCTTGCATATTATTATGCCTACACCAGTCAGAGTAATTTAGTACAATATTCAGAAAAACTGAAAGTTAAAATGTATGCAGAGATGCGGTTATTGTAGAATATAATTAAAAACTAGTTTTTTTCGTTTCAAAGGCGGAAAATGACTGTAAAAAATATTTTTAGTCCTGTCCAGATATGGTTTAATGTTGCGTTACTTAACTGGATAATCCCAAAGGAAAATGCGTGCTAGATCAAAAAATGTCCAATCTTATTGATTATTAAATTGTTGAAAACTGGGCTTCTGTTATCTACCTTAACCTATCAAAGATCTAACTTTAAATAAATCGTTTTTATATGATATTGTTAGAGATAAAAAGTGGGACCAAAAAACTGATTGTAGGCTGTTTTTTGCTGTGTTGACATTTAATGACACAAAAGACTTACCTATATACAGAGTGAAAGTTAAATAATCTGTTATTTTTCCAACTGGAAAGTACTAAAATCAATAAGTTTTAAAATTTGTAAGACAAACACACTCTGTGCAGCAAAGTTTTAACAATTTTTATTTTTTGTAGTAAGGGAAAAAATGTTCCAATTTTTGATATTTATACAGAGTGCAACCAGCACTTATTATTTTAACTTTGAATGTTAAAGCTACTAAAATAACCATAAGACAAAAAAAAACAACTTACCTTAATTTTTTTCCTTCTTTTTTTTTAAATGTGTCACTGAATTTTGCCAAAACAAAATGCAAGGAACCCACACTGAAATCACCCGGAAACCGCCAAAAAAAAAGCGCGTCTCTCGTGTCTACTTCAGAACGAAAACGGGTTCCCGGCACCATTTACCAAGAACCAGAACTCAATTATTAGATCTTGGATTTTGTTCGGGCAGGTCGGCCTGTCCCCCCACCCCACAATTGAAAAAAGGAATACCGGGTGAACCTTGAAAAATTGGCCGATTGTTAAATATTACTATTGTTCTACAAAATGCGTTTTTTTAAGCGATTGGACTATATCCACTGTCAAGGAAATAGGTCGAAAGTTGCTCTAGGAAAATGGTTCATTTTTTTGGTACTACGGGTACCGCTAATGATCTGTAGATAATAAAACAATGTGATGAGTGATTTTCAAGGAAAGGAAACACGGTAGTAATTTGAACAGAAAATATTTAATATGACGATAAGTACCATCTTAATTTACTTAATTGCATTACAACGTCTTGGTTGCATTAATTAAATTCAGGGTCGTGATAATTTACCAGGAAATTGTCCTGGAAGATACAGGGTAGTATTTCGTGACGTCATTTGACAGTAGGATTAGGTCGGATGTCAGAATCACGTGACTCATTGTTCGGTTGAATGATAAGGTCACATGTGCAGCATTTGCGCCAGAGATGTAAAAGCGGTAATTTTCGAGTCGGAAAATTTCAATTTTTGGAAATTTACCGGAAAATTACTTCATGTTTAAATGAAAATTTTCCATGATAGGGAAAACAACTGTCAAACTTGTCATTGTTATTGTCAAACTTATCATGCATTCTAATGAGATAATTTAAGACATCTAACCGCCATTTGCACCGTCGTACTTTAAGCATAGCTTAAGTTAAGTGTGGTTTAGAGTGTGACTTTTTTCACCTGTACTGTCACAGTCTAACCCAAACTTAAATGAAGCTCGGCATACAAAACGACGGTGCAAACGGGGGTAAATGATTAAATATTATTTATAAATTTATGCAAGGGTATAGTAAGTAATCTGATTTAATTGAATAGATGTTCTATATGTTCTCCCTTCTGGGCTGTCACAATAAAAACTGTCAAAATCAAACTTTACAACAAACAACTCAGTTTTAACAGTAAATAACTCAGTTATTCGACGTTTTAGCTAAAAACGCTATACAGGGTGGTCAAAAAAGAATTTCAAGGGCTACAAATTGGTATATTGAACCACCCGATAATTGTCAAAATAACCGAGTTATTGACAATACAATGGAGTAGTTTACAGGATGATTTATTGAACTTTTAACATCCTTGTAACTTGTTTTCATTCTATAAAAAAAAATACCAAATATGAATCTTATAGATATTTGAGTCTACTTTATTCCTAGATAATCCATCAGTATACAGGGTGTCCCAAATTTGGGCAACAAACCAAACTTATAATTTTTTATTCGATTTTTGGAATCTACGTCATATTCTAGGCCTACTTGATGTAAAATGTTTGTATCGATATTCAATTGTTTTTGCTCCTACAGCCTTACTTTTTTGACCACTCTCCTCGAAAGCAGAAATTCCCAATTTGAGCGAAATTTTGGTGCATTTTTCCAGAAAATCGTCCATAACTCGCTTATTTCAAACACCCTGTATAAAACCACCGTATAACAAAAGAAAGCTAATGAACGGGGCTATCACGTGACGTTGAGCGGGCACGGCTAAGTTGCCCCGTTTAGCCACCAGAGGGCGTCAAAGTTGACTCTCGTTTTTAACAGTTTTTGCTCAATATCTCAGGAACGATCTCAGGTTAGAAGTCTGAAGTTTTTACCGCAAATGCACCTCGATGGGATGCAACTTCTACCTTCTATACACTTTTTAGGTATTATGCACCGTTTGACCTTGAAAAATTAAAAACTGGAATTGTCAAGAATTTTCAAGGGTGACCTTCTGATTTTTTTCAGAAAATTTTTTATTTTCAAAATTAACCTCAACTGCTTAAATACCTTCAGGTTAATAGTACAAAAATGACGTAAAGTGTCATTTGTCAAAATGTAATTTTGCAAGGGTGCCACGCCCTAAAGTGTCAAAATTTACATAATTTCAAGGTCATCTCCGAAACGGTGCCAGTTAGAGCAAAATGGACGTCAGATTTGTGTTCCCCAGGTTCAAATTAGTTAAAAAAATCACTTTGATTAAGGAAAGTCCAAAATAGTCGCCGTTAGTATAGTAGGCCCAAAAACTCCCTAAGTTAGATTAAAATTTCGTGCACTTTTTCAGAAAATCGTCCATAATTCGCTTATTTCAAACACCCTGTATAAAACTACCGTATAACAAAAGAAAGCTAATGAACGGGGCTATCACGTGACGTTCAGCGGGCAGGGCTAAGTTGCCCCGTTTAGCCGTTAGAGGGCGTCAAAGTTGACTCTATGTTTTTGCAGTTTTTGCTCAATATCACAGGAACGTTTCAGGTTACAAGTCTCAACTGCCTGAGAACAAAAATGTAAAAAACAAATTATTTTTGAATTTTCAGATTTTCCAATTTTTCCGGACAATTACCGAAAATTTTCTGGAAAAATTTCCATAAATTTAATTTTCCGGAAATTTTACATCCCTGAATTTGCGCAAATCACAGCACTGTCTAATAAGGTTTGTGATTGGTCAAAAAAGAGTAGCAACTGAAAGCTGCTTTTTTGACCAATCACAAACTACCTACTGTGTTGCCATTTACGCAAAATGTGACACAAGCTCGCACTTTTTTTATTGTTTACAACAAAGATGCTAAATCCGTATTTATGACGTTTTTAAGAGCAAAACAACCATTTTCAGGGTCGCAATAACTGGTCCATGAAGACCAACAACTTACTATATAAAATTATACAATAATTAGTATTTTGTCACCGACGAATTCTACAGAATTCATTGTGTGGTCGTTTTGCGGTTAAAGTGGTTTTACCCCACCTTAAAGGTGAAAGAAAAGTGCGTATCACGACTAAACGGATGCGCAGTTTTAGTTATTTTAGGAAATTTTGCTTAATAAAATAATAACAAAAATTTTATACGTCAAAACTATATTAATAACAGGTGGTTTCGGTGGTAGCAAGATATAAAATGCGCAGTCACGCTAGATCAAAGATAACGATTTAATAACAAAACAAACTTCCGAATTGGTTTCTTGTCTGCTACCGCCACTAATCATGATTGATTAACTTATATGTTTTTGATAGATTTACAAATTTATAAATCAAACTAGCCTTGAATAGTCCATTCTGTATCACACGTGACTTTGACACTAGAGATTGTACTTGACAGTTGGTGATCACATGACACCTCTACCAGACAACGAGAGTAAAAATATGACAGTTGGTCACTAGAAGATGAGCCTCAAAACGAGCAGTATATTACATATTTTTCTTACAAAATGTCAACTGTAGGTCGTTTGACAATAGTTTGTATTATTGTCGGTAAGAAAAACCTTAGTTATGTAATTATTGTAGTTTATGTAAAAACCTTCTCTCTATATGTTTATAATATTTATGTAGTCTAATTTACATGTTGGCAAGATAATCCTGTAATTAAATTACTACTGTTTGGAAAAATTAAAATATCCTGAAAGCTTTGAAAGTCAAAGGGTGAACTTGACAATTTCTTGCTCTCCATAAAAAAATAACGTTTATGAATTATGAAAGCAATCAAACCTTTTTTTACTCCCTATATCTTAATAGGTGTGAGACAGCCGATCAAATTTCATATATTACCTTCTAAATTAGTGTTTAGCAAATTTGATAATCCGTTATATAACAATAAATAAGCGAAAAAAGTCAACCTTGGCTTTTTTCCACTCCTTAAAAGACGTTACTGTATTAATTTATACATATTATTGTAATTTAATGGAAAAATATCGACCACGCATTGTTAATTAGCCTTTCTAATCTTTGTAAGACAAGTGTAGAGGTGATGAGCGTTTGCTAAAACATACAAGGACATGAACCCATTCATCTGTGCAGAAAACACTTTTAATATGCATGTAACGAAAACAATTACTCGATGGAATTTCAAGACGACAAAAAAATCACGTTTGACTGTGGTTAGGTATGGCAAATATACAATTAATTGTATTCGTGGTAATTAATGTATGGAAAAAATAAGCATTTATGTTACAGAAAAAGCTGCACTGTTGCCAGTTTACAACAAAATGTCAAATGTCACTTTTTAAATCGCAGTAATGGACTTTCATTATTTGTAAAAAAATAGAAAGTGTTATTTAACCGAATTAAACTATAGAGCCTTTCAGAGCCCAGTCTCTTTCTTATCCTTGTTGTCAACTGTTTCCCTTTCTCAGAATACAAAGTTTTTCAAACTTGACAGGAACAGTAAAAGGTGACTATCTAACTGACACTTGTAAAAATTTGTCTCTGATTTTTCCTACTGTACTACCAAACTTTTTAATTATTCAAAACTCAATTTTTTTCAGGTTTTCCCGGACACCCGGTATATGCAAACAGCACTCTGTCTCCGTTTGGCTCCCTACAGTTTTAAAATCGATAAGGATTGCGCAGCATCTCTACCAAAAATGAGCAACATCCAGAACGCTCTAACCCTGAATTTATTCAGCGAATGATCGGCACGGGCTTCTCAATTTCCCTGCTGTTTTTCGGTTTCGCCACACATTGGACGGCCAAAAACCACCCCCTCCCGCCATTTTTTTTTCATTTTGTATCAGAGTGCATAATTTCGAACTGGACAGCATCGCACTGGCCATCAATGACAACAGGTAAGTTTGATTTTTGTTTATTCAATTTTGTTTAATCAAACTCTCAATGGTTACCTGCTTGAGGTTAACAAATCCTCTTATTGTGGTTAGTACCATTAAACAAAATGTTCAATCATTGTTTATTGTATTCCTAATGGTTACAGAACAGTCCAGACTTTCTCTCACATAAAAACGAAATTAATTATGTTGCAAACAAAAAATGTTCAATTTAACTATAGCAAAACCTGTTAAAACACTACAAAATCTGTAACGTTATTGTAACGAATGCACTGGCAGTTTGCAGTAAGTTTCGGGATAATTTTATATTCCACGTGCCTGTTATTAAATCCTCCCCAGTTATAATCCGAAGGGTAGCTTTACACAGGCAAACGTTTAATTCATCCCCATTATGTATATGAGTTGGAAAGTTTTAGTTGATTCTGCGGTTTCACTTGGAATACTTCATTCTCTTCTCTCAATAGCAATCCAATTTTCCAGAAACTGGACAGTTTCCACTAGTTGACCTCGGAAAAACTTGTGTTAGAATCGTTTATATCTATTTCTGCTCCCAGATGGCTAGTAAATGGATGTCCTGCCACTGTTTGGTTGGTCTAGAAGTTTCAAAGACTCACAAAAGTTTTTTTTGTTGACAGAACGGTAGTTTTTCCAGGTCACGGTCACCGTAATCGTTGCTCTAGCTTCACGTGGACGAGCTTTTATTAGGGATGCTGTTCAGGACGTTTCGAGTTCAAAACACGATAAATTCAATTTATCAGAGGGAATTTTTCGACTTTTTTTAAAGTTTGTAGAAATGGCAAACGTAGTACTTTTTGTCAGATGTGAGAACATTTTTTGCTTTATGACAGATGCAAATTGTAACGTTAATGACAAAGTCTTCATATGCAGTAGCGTAAATCGCAACATAGTGGGTAGTTTGTGATTAGTCAAAAAAGCAGCTTTCAGCTTGCTACTCTTTTTTGACCAATCACAAACCTAAAACAGTGCTGTGATTTGCGCAAATGCGATATTATCATCAACCGAACAATGAATCATGTGATTCTGACATCCGACTGTCAAATGACGTCACGAAATACTAGGCTACTGTACTATATACTGGCTGCTTTTTCTTGACCAATCACAAACTAGATCCACTATGCTGTGATTTATGCAAATACTGCACATGTTGACTTGCTATTAAAGTTACAATTAGTTCAACTTAATATTCACAAAAATAATACTGTTTTATTGGAATTTATATTGATCCCATTGCTTAGATAAAATATCCTAATTAAAATCAAATAAAACAATCCTGTTTTCCCTAAATAATTAACTGGCGGTATCTTTTAATGCTGATTGTCACCCCAGACACGCATCCAGTTTAATTTAGCATAAAAAAATAAACAAAATATACGGCATTGAGGATTCTATTAACCGTGACATTGGCAATGACTGTTTAGATTATTCCTCGATTATTTCCTTCGTTCAAGGTTGGTCAGACTATTTGGCGGAGATGAAGGATACACACGAAACGAAGAAGCAGGAAAAAATCGAGAAACCAGTAAGACGGCAATTTTGTCTTGGGTTGAACGTAATTACGGGCGAATGGAGCCTGTAATTAGTTGATCCTTGAGTGAAGTCGTTGATATTGTTATCAAAAAACAAGAAAATGTTTAATCATTTGAAAAAATTTAGATTTCTTGATTATGGTTGAATTTTTGGTTATTAGTTTTTCTAAAGTAGCTCGCAACTTTAGTCGTAAAATTTATTAATTAACGGACCTTAACTGGTTTTTATGTCGAGACAACAACCCTTCTTGAACATAAAACAATTTATTAACTAATCCTATTAGCGTAAAAATCGTTAAGGACGGCTATATAATCAACAAAGTTATAAATTAGCTTAAGGATTGAAAAACATCCTTAGATTAAAGGGCTTGGGATAAAAATAGTTCTTTACCCTCGGCGTTTGCCCTTTTTCCGTCAGATTATATGCTTTAACGTGCAAAAACGATGGAAAGATTTGCTTTATCAATCATGCGTTCATAAAACATGTACAAGTGTGGCAATTCCTTAAGAAAATCAACGGTATATTACAAATCAGTGATGTGACGTCGATACTTTGTCTCGTGACCACATCATCAGAAGGTTGATATCTTGTGACTAACTGTCAAATTATGTCATGTGACGTGCCTTCAGCTTGCTGCTTTTTCTTGACTAATCACAAACTACGATCAGACTCTCATAACGGTTTGGTTTTGGTGTTGTTAATGTTGTTTATTTTTTGTAGATGGGCTTTCCTATTGCCACCACGACAAATTTAACCAGCCAATCAACTGGGAGTTAACGGAGCGGTAACTCGTTAAGGATAAGCAAAAGTGGTGGTTAACATGTAGTGTTAAAGCGTTGGATTGCGAGAGGAGAAATATGGGAAGTCTTCCGAACCTTCACGAATTAAGCAGAAGCGATGACTATATGGAAACAAGTAATAAAACTCACTTTTACTAACTAAAAACAATGAGCTTGATTTGACTTGTTTACTTACTTTAAAAAATTACAACAATTTTATAAAAGTAGACGTAGGCAAAGGAATCTCTAGAGTTACCGGCAGAGCTGTCGGTAGTTGAATTACTTTAATTGGAAAATGTAGTTCAATTAATTTTAAGTAATTGAACTACTGTAATTAGATTACTTTTCAAAAACAATAATTGTAATTGATTTTTCAATTACTCAGCAAAAGTATTGAACTACTAAAAAGTAATTTATTTATTGGCAGTAGTAAATGTACAGGGTGGCCAAATAAGAGTGGCACTCGGCTTTTTTGACTTAACGGTTAATAGTAGAGCTTTGAAAAAAAAAAATTGTTATAAAAAGGGGCCAAAAGAATCGCTAGAAAATATTTTCAGTTTCAGGAAATGTCCTCAAGAGGGCGTACTACTTTAACTAAAAAAAATGCATATCTCCAAAATTTCAAATACAATAATTGAACTACTTTCAAAGAAGTACTAGTTGAATTACTTTTTCTCCATCTCTTGAATATGTCAATGTTAAAGTAGAAATGGAACTACTTGTTTTTGAGTTTAGAAAACGCAGGTTGTTGTGTTTTGATGCGGTCGATAAACTTAGCGGTTTACTGAAGATGGGGTTTTCAAAGCGGCGTTTTGGTAAATGGGTAAATGAAAAAATAGAAAAAAGTTAGAAAGTTGCGATTTTTGCTGCCTTGTGTAGTATTTTGTTCTCTTCATTTTAACATTAAACAACGCTATAGGTTGCATTTAATTTTTTTTGAGTTAGGCGGTAAAATAATATTTCTTTGTAAAAAGCGCCACCTGTGGACGAAAGAAAACAACTTTAAATAATTATTTATGGAGCATCTAATAGAAAAAAACCTGCTCTTTTCAATGGTGCCAAACTTAATGTTCTACGACAAAGGGTTTCGAAGTTATCGCAGTTTTTTTAAAGCAACTTTTGACTTACCCCCACCACTTTAAGTCAAGAAATGGAGAAAAAAGGTTTTAATCAAAGTTGTTGCTAGTAAACGTAGCTTCCGTTTGCAAGTATTTTCAAAGTGCCATTGTATTTGAAATTTTGGAGATATGCACTTTTTTTAAGTTAAAGTTGTTAGTACGCCCTCTTGAGGACATTTCCTGAAACTGAAAATATTTTCTAGCGATTCTTTTGGCCCCTTTTTATAACAAAATTTTTTTTTCAAAGCTCTACGATTAACCGTTAAGTCAAAAAAGCCGAGTGCCACTCTTATTTGGACACCCTGTACATTTACTACTGCCAATAAATAAATTACTTTTTAGTAGTTCAATTACATTTGAGTAGTTCGATTACATTTGAGTAGTTGAACTACATTTTATCAGTAATTGAATTAATGCCAGTAGTTGAACTACTGTAATTGTCTATTAATTCAACTACTTTACTGAAGTAATTGGTAGTTCAACTACATTTTAAAAACATTGACTAATTGTAATTCAACTACTTTCACGAATTTGAGAGTAGTTGGTAATTGTAATTTAATTACTTTTTTTGAGTAATTGCGACAGCTCTGGTTACCGGTTATAAAATATTAACGTGTTTTGGTGGAAAATTGAGCGGAAACAAGGGCATCAAGGGATCTGTCGAATTTATTAATGTTCTGGTCCATACATCCCGCCCTGACCTATTAATTAACTTAACGGGGCCACAACTCCCTTACGAACGACACGTGTTGAACTAATCAAAATTTGCTTTAACCTTTGTCGGTTTTGGTAAAACCGGGGTCTTCGTATTAATTAAGTTTTGGGTTGTTAAGTAAATCGTTGATAAAAAAAAACTGAGTTCAACCCTGTACCACAAGTTGGATTACTGAATAGTGCATTGTGGTCTAGATGCAGCCATTTACAAACCAGGACCGGCTTTGGGACGTTTATGTGGTGGGGCTTACAACTCCAGCCTCACCAGTGAGGAAAAATCTAGAATACTCCATCGATATTCTGGTCATGCGAAAATTACCAAAGCGCGCAGCAACCCCCACGACACCCAGAAGGTGGTGCACGATGAACAACTCATGATGGAGGTAAAATTACGTTTTTTTTTAACAATAAGTAGGGAAAGTGGTATTTTTTCCAATAAACTGAAAAAGGCAGTCAAGGAGGTTAATGGGGTCATCAACCAATTTTTTTTTATTTTGTTAATCGATAGCGCTTCAAAAAATATTTAACACGTATTTTTTGTTTTCGGCTTTAGAAGCATTTAAACCTAAGAAAAATGACAATAAAAATTTTATTTGGTTGTTTCACCCTATATACGTTGTATCCCGTTTGACGTCATAAGGGGACTAGTTTTTGATGTGAAACGGTGTTCGCTGTTTCTTTTCAGCTTAGCGATCCTCGAGCGAAATAGAGTATATGAACGTACGTCGGATATTAGCAGTCGCCAGTCGACAATAGGCGAATTTCCTCGACTAAACCACTCAAACCAGGTTAAGATTAAACTTAACCACTGAATTTTCCTTGACTTATGGTCTAAACCATGACGTCAAACTTAACCAGACGACCTAACCTGCCTTGGAGGATGGTTTGCCCGCATTGTTAGGTTAAATTCGTGTCAACAGGAGCTGTTAAAAGTGTAAAAGTTGTTTGTTTTGATTAGTATTAGTATTATTAGTAATTTAAATTCATAATGGAGTGTTCAGTTTTCGTAAATGGCAAAGTTTTTACAATACATTATGAAGCAGCTGAAATAGCTTAACAGTTAAAAACATGTAGGAACCCTTCACCTAATTAAAATTTTAATGATTACCTATTTGTGTAATCTTTTTCTTTTTAGATGAGTTTAATTTTTGAGAAGTACCCTAGCCTAGAGTTTTATTTTTTTTGTTATTTTGTGACCTGCTGATTTATTTTGTAAAATTAAATCATTAGTAATTTGCTACAAAGTATAAAAACTTTTCTGTTAGTAGATGTTGCTGTTCTGTTAGTAAACAAATCAAATTTCAAATAATTCAAACCACTTTTTATTGATGTTTCACGTTGACAGATGACATGAGTTAACTATGACGTCACAAAAGTTAACTACTGTGAATGTGTGTCGTCACGACTTAAACTTAACCACTCCAAAAAGTTTGATCGAGGAAATTGGCCTAATGAAAGCACTGAAAACTGACACTACTGACAGTTGACACAGTTCTCTCTTTCTCTCTCAGATTTCCTTCCTTCAAATGAAATGCAGGTGGTAACACCGGCAATACACAATGTGCTTATGAATGTAGAATTCCACCTACGTTAGCATATTGAATTGTCCCATACATACGTCACGCACAGGGGTGTGCCAAACTCAATTTAGTATTTATTCAGTTTTTTATAAAAAAACTAGTGGCGTCAAGTTTAAAATTATCAGTTAAAACAAATTTTTAAACAGGAAACTTTACAATATTATTGTTTTGAACGGAAAATTGGACTATAGTTGATGACCCCATTCTTGGGTTTTTAGCACATGGCCGCCTATTCGCCGATTTCGTCCAGGTCAAGATACAACTTGCATATGCACGGCGGAGGTCCAATCAAACGGATAGATTCTATGGCAAGCTCCATTGGGGCCACTTCAGTTCGCAGATTACTCACTGTTGTAAGGGGTGGCGCTCATAACAGCTCGATAGGTATTCGATTTACATTCAAAACTATACTCATCATTATAGTTCAGACAGTCGAAATTTTTTACAGTGTACAATTTGACATTTATCACGTGACTGTATTTGATCGTGCATATCCAATGACGTAATTGTTGGGTTGTAATCAGCAACAGAGTAATAACTTTGAACGTTTTATTTTATGATAAGAAAATTAAATTAGACAGCCCGAAAAATTTCACAACATCAACTTCAAACAAAACCAACTTGTACCATATTACAAAAAGGTAATTTTACCTTTTTACAAACTAGACATAATTTTAACTCGTCTTATTTAAGATTAGTTATAACAAATTCTAACACCCTCTCCTAATCTTAAATAAGAATACTTATTATCTATTACAAGTACAAACACATAAATCTAATCCAACATCGTATTACATTTAAAATTTTGAAATTTCACTTTATCTAAAGGTTTGGTTAAACTATCTGCAAGCTGCTCACTACTCGGACAATAAAACAATTTAAAAATACCTTCAGATACCTTCTCATTAATAAAATGATACCGGACATCAATGTGCTTGCTGCGTTTGTTAAACTATCCATTTTTAATTATAGTAATAGCACTTTGATTATCAACATGTAGATTTATATTTATATTTACTCCCAAAAGCTCATGACTGATCTATAAACTGACTTTACAAAAACAAATCTTTTAATACATTCTGCACAAACCTATACAGATGCAGTAGAAAATATGTTTATTTTTTATTTTTTCGTGTAGTTGATTAGAAGTTGTGATGAAAAATCAAAGAACTGCTTCAGTACTGGAAAGTGATACTATAGGTTGGCTTTTTAGAACACCATACAAGACCACCACAACATTTTATGATATACCCTGTAGTGCTTTTCCTTGAGTTTATATCTCCTGCAAAATCTGAGTCACTATAAGCTAACAAATTTAAATCCTCACTATGACTTGTATATTGAATGCCCAAATTGATTGTTGAAACTAAATAACGCAAAATTCTTTTAATATTTCCTACGTCACGTTCTGAGGATTTATCTAATTTCCTACTACAATATCCTACCGCATAAGATATGTCTGGCCTAGTTTTATTTGAAACATATAGTAATGTACCTACTAATTCTCTGTAAGGAAAAACTTTGTTCAAACAAGTATCATCAGTGCTTGGATTATAAATCATAGGAGATTCACTCTTATGTCTCATTAGGTAAACTTGAGTGTAATGAGTAAAATCATCCATTATTGTCAAGAAATACCTATTGCCATCCCAGGTTTCTGGTTCAGTTGGACCACACACATCACTATGTATCAGTTCTAATGGTCTTGTGGCTCTGGTCCTAGTGCTGTTAAAGGGTTTACGAGTTTGCTTAGACTGTAAGCAAACTACACAATCCTTTATCTTTTGGTCACATTCTACAGTATTTAAAATCATGCCCTTTGAAAAATCTTGTAGTTTTTTCATACTGCTAGCACTAAGATGGCCTAACTTTTTATGCCACAAAACATTTTGATCCCTTCTTTCTGTCATTAAACATTTTTCATCAGTTGACAACTTAATACAATAAAGTCCACTACTGTCCTTTTGACCTTGCAACACTGGTAGTTTATTTTTTACGACCACTTTATTTTTTGTAAATATTACCTCACCACCATTTTCAGTAATTTTATTGACCGATAATAAGTTTTTGCTTAACTCCGGAACATACAACACATTTTCAAGAACACATTGATCTGTTTCAATGAATCCTTTACCCTCTGATGTTATAGATGAATTCTTCTTGGCTACTAAAACATCTGAACAATCTGCTTGTAATGAAGTGAACAGATTTTTATTGCTTGTCATATGCGATGAAGCTCCAGAGTCAATGAAGAAAGTTGCTGTATTTGATTCTAAATCCATATCTTCACATAGAAAAGCTATTTTGCTATGAGTTTCCTGTCGACTTTGATCTTGGCTTTGTCTGTTTCGGAAGTAACAATTGCTTTCTATATGATTTGTTTTTTTACATATTCTACATGACCTTTTGTCACAATAACGAGCAATATGTCCCTCTTTGCCACATTTAAAACATTTTCCTCCAAATCTTGTTTTATTCTTATTTACTGGTTGTTGTAGCTGAGCTTTAAAAACCATACCTTCGGGTTCGCATTGTTTCTTCTGTCTTTCTTCTTCTCCAATCAGTCTGTTTGAGAGATTTTCAAGGGTTTTATCACCTTGTGAAGTGGATTCCCAAGACGTAGCAAAATTTCTAAACTGATCAGGTAATGTTGCAAGTATTTTAGATACCAACATACTGTCTGGAATATCTTGTCCAAGTACTCTTAGCCTACATGCCAAGTTTTCAATTTTGCTAATGTGCATTAAAATGTCAGTTCCTTTGCTGTACGAAAAATTAAAAAATTGTTGCATCAAATAACATTTTTCGTCTTCTGTTTGTTTCTCATATATGTTTTTAGGCTTGTCGTACATTTCTTTAGAACTTTTACAGTTAAAAATATGCATTAGTTGCTTCTTATCTATGGTTGTTATTATTATTTTCTGAGCTCGGGCGTCTTTCCTTTCAAAATCTGCTTTTTCCGTATCATCTGCCAGATCTTCCATTTTCTTTATTCCTGACACAATTTCCCATAATCCATGTGCCTTAAACAGGATTGTGACTTGAAATTTCCAAATTTGATATGTTTCACTATTTGTTAATCTCTCAATCTGAGAAACATCTTCCTCCGTCATTTTAGTTTTTAATTTTATGCCTTTATGACCACGACCAAATACCAGGTCCAAATTTTATTTTTACTGAAGACCTCTGTAACACTATCTTCAAAATCACTTCCGCAGCTTAACGAACTCTGGGCCCATAACCTGTTGGGTTGTAATCAGCAACAGAGTAATAACTTTGAACGTTTTAATATGATAAAAGAAACATTAAATTATGACAGCCCGAAAAATTTCACAACATCAACTTAAACAACAATATATAAAACCAACTTGTAGCAAGTACCATACTTTACAATTAAATTTTGAAAAATTTGGTAATTTTACCAAACAAATGCAAACAACCACTATTTCATAATTTTAACTCGTATTATTTAAGATTAGTTATAACAATATTCTAACACGTAATGACATGTCAAACACTCACACTAGACCACTTATGAATGTGTGAATATGGTCACATGATAACTGTTAAATTGACTGAATACTGTCATTGTTGTCAGACTGATACGCTAAATAATGAATTGTAGGTCGACCGGCCGGAATCGCCTACAGTCGTCGACTGTTAATCGTCAACCTAGTAGTGATGTGTTTTTGTCATTTGTTGACAACGTCCGCGTTTCTGCCATTTTTGTCTCTTCAGAGTAGCGTGTCGGTGTGGGTGCGGTCGCTAACCAATGCCGGGTTCGAGTTCAACACCGGCTCGCTGTTGAGTTCCGAAGTGTTTCTGGTTGCGGCCGTTACGGCGCTGTTGGCACCCAGCGTTATTCGAATGTTGGGAACCACTGTTGTGGCCACATTTTGTTACGGTAAGGCTCAAAAATCACAACTTCCAGCTTATTGGAAACTTAATTCCAGCCGGCATGGTAGTTTTCTACGCGAGTCACATTCACCCAGTCATTTATTTGACCGTACCAGCGAGTTTTTTACTTGGTATTTTACTGGGGTTGTTATCCAGCGCTCACACTACTTTCCTGATGATTTTGACTCATCGGATATCCGGTCTGTTTCATGAAGATGATGATGATGGCCGATACGCTAGGAGAACTTGTATCATTAGACGTGTAGCACGAGCTTTTCAGGTACGATTCTACCCCTTTACTCTTCTATACTGTGATTTTTGGCATTCCTAATAGGGAGCCCACGATCTGGGACTGATTTTAGGATCTGTGGTATCTTTCCTGGTTATCCATTTTACAATCAACTTAAATACTGGACTGTTGAGCGTAGAGTATGAGAACGGAACTGTGGCGTCCATTAATGTAGCTTACTACCTCGCAATTGGTTTTAACCATGTTTTCAATTAATTATTTGCAGGATGATTGTTTAGCAAATACTACTTTACACTGTAACAATCAATCACTATCAGTGGCAGTAACCGGGTCCAGTCCTTACGACTACAATTCCTTTTTGGACGATATTTTTGATCGCAATGAAGAAGGACGACTTTGCGGAGCGCAGGCTTGTCCGATTTTTTTATTAGGAAATTCTTCATTACAATCCGGATTTAGGGTACTACCACTTGAGTCGTCCAAGATCCTAATTGGCGTGTACGGAAGCGCGTGCGCCTTGGCTTTTGTCCTTTCCGCCTTGGGATTGGACAGTATCAAGACTTTAGTACGTTAATTTAAATCTGATAGCACAACATGTTATATGCACTGACTATATTCAAAATTAGACCTACCAAGACCCTTTGGAACGAGGCTTGGGATTAACAGCCTTAAGGGCCGTCAAGGACAGTTTCTCAGATCCCAGACTGCAAATGGCCGCTCCTTTGGCCGTGTTTATGGGACTGGAGCAGGCTTTTATTTATGCCGATTTTTCTAAGGTAACTCCAAGCATTTTTTACTGAAAACAACACCAAAACTTTAAATTAGTCGTACGTGGTGTGCACTTTGGGGATCCACCGACTCAACTTGGTGTTTCTGGCCATGGGGCTGCTGCAATCCGTGGCCGCTTGCACTCTGAGCATGCTGCTGAGGACAATCAAACGTTACTATGTGGTCGGTGAGTGATAAAAATTGCAGAAAATACATTTCTATACAGGGTGGTCCTGTTTTAAATGTCAATAATTCACCATTCGATAGCCCATCAAAAAATAAGTTAACATACATTATGTCATTTTTCTGAAAAAGGAAAATACAGTTCTTCAAATTTCACTTTAAAAAATCGGTTTTTTTGTCATAACTGTCAGACCGTTGAATCAAATTTGGAACAAGCACTCTAGAAATTAATACTCATTATGAATGACGTATGCCAAAATTCTCGAGAAGCGTAGATACAGGAAGATGGTTTTCATGTTTTTGCCTTATTTTCTACGTCTTTGGATATTTTTCAAAAATTACAGTGTCTTTTAATAAAGATAAAAAATTATTTCAGAAGGTTAAAAATTGTTTGTAACCAGTTTTAATACAAATCGAGAGACTTTAGTAATAAAAATTGATTTTTCTAGAATTTTTGATTACAAATTCATACCTTTAACTCTTAAAAATTGACTTGAACGCCAAAAAGTGACTCTGAACTAATGAAAATTGACATCAGAAGCTTAAAATTTGCATTTGAACTGTTTTCATAATTTGAAGACAAATTTCAATATTTTAGTCTTGAAAATAGTCTTAGATACAGGACATTGACATTAGATTCATAACAATTGTCTTGAAAACTAACTTTTCGTACTTTTTACTTTGCTTTACATTTTCTTAGAATTCTGGACTATTTTTAGTGCTTCAAAACTGCTTTCAGCTTGGAAAATCAAAGTTATTGACATAGCTAACTTAAAAAAAACAATTTTTACATTCTCCATAGACTTAAAATATCATTGTAAGCTTTTTTACTATTAAATCGACTTCTAGACACCTCAGTGCTAAAAATTCAAGTATTTCTTAAAAATCTAGACTGCTTTTAGTGCTTTAAGATGCTTCAAGACTATCTTTTGACTTATCAGGCCTAAAAGCCAGTTTGTACACTATCCGTAGTCTTGAAAATGTCATTTCAAGCTTAGCTTCTTTACTATTAAATTGTAGTGCAATAAATTGTAGTATCTCTAAGAAATTCAGACTGTTTTTAGTGCTTTTTAAGACTGAAAAATCGAGTTTAAGACTATTTCCAAAAGTCAAGTTTCTTCAGTAATAAAAGTAAAAAAATTTGGTACCAAATGCTACGATATTAGTCTTGAGAAATAAAATAGTCTGAAATTTTAATTTACTTCTAGTCTTGTTTCAGAAAATTGAGTTGTACACCAATTAAAGTCCTGAAAATAGACTCTCTTTAGTCCAAGTCAGTTCTAGCCTTTTAATCAACTTTTAGATTATTTTTAATAGCAAAAAATGAGTTTTATGTACAATACAATCTTTGTCTTGATTTCCGGACTGTTTTTAGTTCTTAAAATCCAGTTTCAGATACTGACAGAGTCTGAGAAAACGAATTATAAGGCTATTCCTAGTAGTTAATAGCAAATTTTTAGACTATTCAGTACAAATTTGGACTCTCACAAGTCTTGAATGTTCAGTATTACACTATAAAACGATTTTTAAATTGAAATTTGGACTGTATCTTCCATAGGAAACGTTTTTCAGAAAAATGACATAATGCAAGTCAACTTATTTTTTGATTGGCTATCGAATGGTGAATTATTGACACTTAAAACTGGACCACCCTGTATAGTTACGAAATTGCTTGATTGCAGCTGTTGGATTTGCTTTCCAAATTTGTCTTATTATGGTCCTGTTGCTGTGGAAACCGATTGAAGATGATCCGGCTCTGTTCTACGTCATATCGGCTGCTTGGGGTGTTTGTCACGCCATTTGGGAGATGATCAGTTTCAGTATGTATTTTAAGTTAGAGATGTGGCAACACTGATTCCTATTAATTATTTTGATTGGTATCAAATTTTTGTTACAGCTTTACTGACTGGACAGTATTTGGATCATTGGGAGGCAGCTTTTGCCAATCGGGCCTTTTTTAAATTTGTTGGTTTTGCTCTCGCCTTCGTTTTTCACAGTTTCCTATGCAACTACATGAAACTGTATTTGCTGGCGTTCGTAATGATCGTTTCAGTGGTACCGTTTGCTCTCTTAGAGTACCGACTGGAGAACATCAGAAAAATCCGCAACATTACACGATTATGACCAAAACTGAACCTTTTCTGATTTGGCTTTAACAATATACACTTGCACATATCGGAGGATGTTAAGTGTGTAACAGTCTTTTTGAATATTTGTCCAGTTTGAACCGGTTTAATTACTTAAAATTGACAGAAAACTATTTTTACAGTACCGAGGAATTGATCAGCCGTGGAAATATTTTCTAGATAATTATAATAAGTTAATCCCTTGGGTTGTGTATTATCATCCTTTATACGGATTTTAAACGTAAGCCGAATTTGGTACTTAAACTGTAATTTATAAGTAAATGTTGACTGAAATATAGTATGTCTCCCCTGTGTCTGTATACAACCAATCTCATATGTAGACCGAAATGTGACTGATTTTAAAGAATAAGTACAGTCTAGTAACTGTAATGAAACACAAAACTTTAAATTCGTGACATCAAAAACAACTGTGATGTTGTAAATATACTAGTATTTTTAATTCCTGAAAAGGGTTGTTATAACACCTTAAAGTGTCTTTCTAAACATTCTTGTTGTATACTGAAATAAAGAGAAACTTTGGAATTTTAGATACAATGTGTTTTACTGTAGTCACTTTGATGGCAAATAAGTATTTCAGTTGACTCATAAAAATAGTCCACTTTTTACTTTTTTTGAACATATTGTCTTGAAAATAAGGATTTTTTTTCTTACTTATTAAGTTAAAAAAACTATTTTAATAATGGATATCACTGAAGATGAACTTCCGGAAGATGTTCTAAAAGCCGCCAACATGGCTAGTTTGCAATTGCTGCCTCTCAAATCGCGAGAAAAATACGAGAAACAGTACGAGTTGTTTACCCAATGGTGCGAACAAAAGGGGATAAAAACCTTAAAGGAAGAGGTACTTTTAGCGTATTTTGTTACTTTAAGCAAAGAATTCAAACCTAACACAATGTGGTCAAAGTATTCAATGCTCAAAAATGTAATAAAAATAAAAAGAGACATCGATATCGGTGAATTTTATAAGCTCACTGCATTTCTGAAAAAGCAGAATGTTGGTTTTAAACCTAAAAAGGCGAAGGGAAGAGCTAGCCAATTTAACCACTACAGATATTGAAGACAAAGGAAACCTCATAATTGTTAAAATTAGGGATTCCAAAAATCATACAGCAAGAAACTTTATAATATCAGAAGAAGTTCATAACGGAACCTACCTGCAACTGTACAGAAGATACACCGGCCTACGTCCAAAAAAGTCAAACAATCGTTTTTTCCTAGTTTACAGAAAGGGTAAATGTTTTTCGCAAAGTGTTGGAGTAAACAGTTTTGGAAAAATGCCTTCTGAAATAGCTATTTTTTTGAAGTTGCCAAATCCAGAACTCTACACAGGGCACAGTTATCGTCGATCATCGGCAACGTTCCTGGCCGATTCTGGAGAAGGAATCACTGACATAAAACGCTTGGGGGGTTGGAAATCGACTACGGTAGCTGAAGAATACATTGATGAATCCACAAGTTATAAAAAAGGATTAAGTAACAAAATTCTGACCTTCAATCCTAAAGAAAGTGAAGCAGTTCCAAGTACCAGTATTTTACCTTCAGTTGCTCAATCTGCGATCAATTTAAAAAACGCGACCAACTGTACATTTAACATTAATGTTGTTAATAACAATAAATAGTTATAAGTTGTTGTTTTTAATATCAATAAAAATTAAAAACAAAATGTATAGATATTTCATTCGTAGAAAAAATATTGTTCCTAACACGTGTGCAAAGTAGTTTTCCCACACGCGAAAGCAGTTAGACGAACGACGCGAAGCGGAGTTCGGATAAGCTTTCAAAACATAACTTTGCACACTGAAAAGGAAAACTACTATTTTTTTCAAGAAAATAAAGAAAACTTGTTTATTTAATTTATAGAAAAGGTACATTTTTGTAGGTTGTGTTTACCATTATAGTTAGTTTAAGTACTATTGTATGTAAGTATTACTTGATGAACTTCAAAGGAGGTGAAAAAGGTGGTACGTGGAGGTAGAAGGTGGAAAAAAAGGTTTTTATGCACAGGGATTAAAAGTGCACTTTAGAAGTTGCACCTCATTTGAGGGATAAAAGAGACACTTTTAATCCCGCAGAATTTTCATCCGTAAAATTCTCTGCATTCTGTTCAACGCACCATTTTTGGTAAACAAGAAACTGTTTTTTGTAAGCCTCGCGAGATTTTTCTGGAAGAAGGCTAGCGATGGCCTCTTGGGCGGCCTCTTCAATGTTCATTTTCAAAAAATACGATTTTTCTGGACTCACCGTTTGATAACAACTGATTGACATTTGTTTTGTGCCATAGCAACACTTCCAGGGCACAATAAATTTTAAGTGAATCCACCATGCCAACAACAATCAATAACAACTATCAGTAATACGAGAGTACCGTTGTAACCACTGTTAGTTTTGTAATTTTTTTTATTTTTAGTTTCTCGCATTCTAAAGTGCATAAAATAGTATATAAACCTCGTGACTAAAGTGTCTTTTAATCCCTTAGCGAATTGTACAAACAAACCTTTCGCCGCGGGATTAAAAGAACCACTTTAGTCCCTAGGTTTATAATATACTATTTTGTTTTTGGATGTTGATTGTCAAGAGAGACTTTTGTGTGTGTGAGAGCTGGAAAGTCAGTTTTCTAAAAAATTCGAGCAAAAATCAGACTATTGAAGAT
Source organism: Ips nitidus (assembly GCA_018691245.2). NCBI lineage: Eukaryota > Metazoa > Arthropoda > Insecta > Coleoptera > Curculionidae > Ips > Ips nitidus. Next base: position 12,291,070 of record CM042789.1, on the reverse strand, counting down.
CAGGGGATCTTAGAAAGCTGTTTCCTTCCGGAACGGAAGTTACTGAGTGTAATACCGAGTGCTACCAGCAATTGTACCGTCTAGTCCACGTTATGACATGGAGCAGATTGTGATAGAGGACCTATTCCAGAAGTGGTTAAATCGATAACCGAGGAGGCCTCCCGGCTGTTACCGAGATACAGCCTTTGCAGTTAAAAATCCACCTCAACGGAAAAGAAGAAGATTGGTTAACTGACGGTTTATTTTGGACAATTTGGACTCTTTGACGAAGAGTATTAGTTGTAAGTAGTTTGTAGTTTTTTGTATTAAAGATATTTGTAGTTTCAATGATATATTTAGAAGCAGGATTTTTAGGTAGAAAGTAAGTTAGATAGGTTTAGTTATTTACCTTAAAAATAACTTGGCATCCCTATAATAGAATTTTTATTCGGAGGCAATACCATAAGAGCTCAGATTTATCCGGATAATTTTTGTGCTTGTCTTAGAACACTTTTTTTTTGGTGTAACTGCACGAGACCTGTTGTAACTAAATCACTCGAGCTACGCTCTCGTGATTTTGCCAAACAGGTCGAGTTTTGTACCATAAAGAAAGTATGAGAAGACTAGCGGAAAAATTATCCTGTTCAAAATCTGAGCTCGAATGGTATTTGATAAGACAATTCCACGAATATAATCAATAATATTGTTACGATTTTCCCGTGGGTTCACACAAAGTCAGTTTAACTCAACAATTAATAACTTTATTTACACTTCAAAACACTCCGTACAATAATTAATTCAGCTACTAAAAACACTTCTACAATTCCACAATTACTCCGCTATTTAAACTTTACCGCGTTCCCAAATTCACTACTCCACTACACTCCCTGTCGTCGACGACGCCGCTTCTTTTATATTCGCAAACCACGTTCTAGAATGACCGCGAAACGCTTCGCGGGGTGCCTTGACCATTCAAGAATCTTCCAGGCGGCGCGCGGCGCTTCCTAACTGTGGCCTACTTTAATACGCGCCCGGCCAGATATTGCGGCGCATCGGTTTCATCGAGTATCGAGCATAGTAGGCCCAGACCGTAACACTGCCCCCCTCTTAAAGCTGATCGTCCCGATCCGCTTCATCTAATCCCTGGTATTTCTTGAGTCTGTCCAGATGGACAATTTTTATCTTGCCTTTGGGGCTGCGTTGGACTCTGTAGGCGACGTCGTTTAACCTTTTTACCACATTGTAATGTCCCTCCCAGTGTCGTTGCCATCTTTGACTTAATCCTTTGCTCCTCCTGGGTTGAAACATCCACACAGCATCACCTTCCTTATAATTGCCACCAGTTGGTCTGTGGTCCAGTGTCATCTTCATACGGTTGTTGTTTGGTTTCATCTTCTCTCTCTCAAGTTCCCGAATTGTGATGGACCCCTTCTGTAACGAACACTGGTCACACCGTTTACACCATTCCTCAACGTCCTTTCTGAAGTTAATCCAGTAAAATCGATCTCTTATTCTAGCCAAAGTCTGGTTTACTCCAAAGTGTCCTCCTCCGCGACTGTCATGTAGTTCTCGCAGCACATTCTCTTTGCAGGAATTGGGCACTATTGTTTGGTAAACAAAGCGTTTTCCGTCTGGACTTTCCCATTTGCGAGTAATTAAGTCATCTCGCAGTCGAAGCGAATTCCACTGCAACCAGTAACCCCTTACTGTTGGTCCATATCTGGAAATCTGTTGCCAATCCGGTTTCAAATCCTTCTCCAACCATCTTCTGATTACTTTCAAATCAGAGTCTGAGCGCTGTCCTTTTATTATGTCTTCCTTAGAAACGCTGCTCTTCATTCTTCTTGTAGCCTCTTTATCCGTCACCTTCGCGATTTGACCAATCCTCCAACCATTATGAATTTGTCCTTTCCGGTACCTTAAGTCACTATCCAAAGCTTGACGATCCTCTACATATCGCGGTAAATGTCTTTCCGGATTCTTCATTTCCTGCTCCTGGTTACGCCAGTTCTGCGGGGTCGGTAAACGAGACTGCTGTCTGCAATTCCATTGGTAATGTCCTCTACGTCCACAAATATAACACGTAATGTTTCTTTTAACAGAAGAGTTCCGGTGATTTGTTCTAATGTCCTGATTTCGTCGGCACTGTGGGTTTGGAGAACAAGACCGCTGTCTGCAATTCCTTCTATAGTGTCCTTTGCGTCCACATCGATAACATTCCACTCTAGTGATCGGACGTGACCGTTCTAACTGTCTGGACTGGCCATTTGCTGATGCTGCCATTTGTTGCACTAATTGGCCGACCATTGATTCAATTTTATTTATTGATGTAGCAACATGATCGGCTGGCGGTTCTCTTTCCTCTTGAATAGGCTCTGGCTTTAAATCATTGCACGCAGCTTCAATTTCCAGCGCTCGAATCAGTAATTCGCTGTTGTTGCTCCCTTTGAACATCTTCAGCCATTTCTTTACCTCCGGATCTCGAATCCCATCTACAAAATACTGTGCCACAAGTTCTTCTTGGATTTCATCCGGGACGGCTGGGTAAGCCAGATGCACAAGGCGACGAATTTCGGTTTCAAACTCTTCTAGATTTTCACCAGTTTTCTGCTGTCTTGCCATTAATTGCGTTCGATACAGTCCTTTCTTATGTTGATCCCCATAACGACGTTCTAATGCAGCTACTAATGCTTCATAGTTGCTTCGTTGGGCGATAGTGTAACATAGTTAGTTGAAGTTGTAACAGTTCATTGACATGCATAGCTAAGTATTATTATTAATCGTATTGCATCAATCGGTTCGCTATTATAAGTATTTTATGTATACACAGCAACCTATATTATATTGTATGAGTAGGCATAATAGAGTACGATAAATATAAGCGATTTATTCATTAAAGATATATTGAATACAGGTAACTTGCCGGAGTATCATTTACTACCTTTACATGGCGATCCTGCTAATTTTTCGTGGACTTCTAATTAAATAGTAAAAAGTAAAAGTTAAAAGAAAAGTGTAGTGCCATTGGTTGTGTTTCGTAATGTATCCGATGCCGACAAATCTGCTTAGGAGCTGAGCGTGGTATAAATTTGAGCTAAGATGGGGCAAACCAAGTCAAAAAATACCAAGCAAGAAGTAACGGAAAATGGCGTAGTTAACTCCAATTTTATAGTACAAGAAGCTGAGTACAACATCACTAAAGACGTCAAAGTGATTCTGTATCTTATTTTCGCTATGTTGGCAATGCTCTTATTGTGGAGAATTATTCGGGCTGTCAAGAGAAATATGAAGAAGCAGATCCGCCGCGACATGGCAGCAGTCTCTTTAGCATCTATAAGAGAAACGTAATGCTGAGTAAGTAAACGTAAGAGCTGTTCCGGTAAGCGTGTGCGCGACGTGCGCGTATGTACAGTGATAGTGATGTGCTGTTTATTGTGCACAAACTCAACAAACTCAAGTGTCTTCAGTGTTAAGTTCTTATGTGTAACTGTGCAAAAGAAAAGTAAGCAATAATTAGTCGTAGTAAATAGTTTATTAAACTGGGTTTTATAATGAAACTTTTAAGTTGATTTCAATTCAGGCCTTTAAAAATTTTATTATAGGTATTATTGTTTATATGACTATTCTGTAGTTACTATCTTTAAACTGCAGTATTTGGATCAATTTTATTATTTTTGATAAATGACTAGTAAAGGATTAACAGAAGTTAAGAAAATTTACGAAACTGCAAAAAGCTTTTCAAGTAATATCAATAAAGAATCTACCGAGAGACGCGGAAATTTAGACAGAGTAAATAAATTACTTGTACAGATTGGTTTAATCGAAAAAGAGTTAAGCAACTTTAAAACTCAAGTTTTAAAAGAGAGTCAGAGCCCAGAGGAATTATTGGCAGCAGCAGCGCCCTATATAAAAGAAACTGAAAAACTAAATTTAATTCCAGACAAACACTGCTAGAACGTTTAAAAAGTATCGTTGAAATATCAAAAATGTCGACAAACACCGTAGAGTTTTTTAGTTTGGCTAGTAAATTAGTTCCAAGTCAATTCGATGGTACCTCCGAAAATTTACAGTCATTTTTAGACGCATTAACATTACTTAAATACAATTGCGAAAATCAACTTGCTAACGCTGTAGCTTTCGTGAAAACTCGTTTGACCGGAAAAGCGTGAAGTCTTATTACGAATGAAAATACAATTGACGACATAATTATTAAACTTCAAAATTCGATTAAAGGCGAAACTTCACAATTATTGACTGCAAAAATTTTACATCTGAAACAAAACGATAAAGAAGCCGCAAAATATGCTTCTGAAGTGGACGCATTAGCGCAAAAATTACAATCAGCCTATATTACAGAGGGCGTACCAGCGGAAGTTGCCCAACGGTACACGGTTGAAAATACTGTGCGAGCATTTAGCCAAAATGTCAGTAGTGAAAGAGTTCGATTAATAATGGAGGCTGGCACGTTTTTTTCGGTACAGGAAACTATTACTAAGTTTGTGAATGTTAGTTCGTTGGCACCGTCTTCGGCAAATATTTTTCAGTTTAGGCAAAACAATTTTCATAATGCGCGACGTCACTTTAGGGGCACAGGTCCACGTCATAATAATTATAACCAGCATTTCGATAGGAGTTTCAATAGATATTGTAACAGTCACAATAGAAATTCTAATAATTTTGGAAACAATATTAATAATTATAGAGAACAATTTAGAGGCAGTAATAGAAGCAGAGGCGCATTTAATAGAGGTTTTAATCGTGGTAACACATCTGCTAGGTACTATAGAGGCTCTAGTCCTAATTTTGTTGGCTTTTCGGAGTCGGGAAACGGATTGGAGCACCAATCGAGCCAAGAAGCGGCTCGGTTGGGCGATATGTAACCATATATAGTTTTAGTCATATATAGTGTACGTTACCTCACAAATTTCATATAGTTGATTCTAATGTTCCAATACCATGTGACGGAATATTGGGTAGAGATTTTTTAGTTGCTTACCAATCAATAATAGATTATTCTAACTGGAATATGACGGTACACTTAAAACACAAAAAGTTAACAATTCCAATTTTAAGCAGTCCTGAAAAGAATGTGATCCATATTCCTTCTAGATGTGAAGTTCTTAGAGAGATCGACGTTTTGAAACATTTGACACACGACGTTGTGGTGTTAAATAAAGAATTAAAGCCTGGTGTATACTTAGCTCGTAGTATAGTATCTCAAAAGCATCCGCTTGTAAAAATCTTAAACACAACATTTGAAAATGTAACTGTAGACATATCTAATCTTGAAACTATCAGTCTCGATAAAATTTAACATTTACAACATAGAAACAGAAAATCAAGATAGACATGTTCAACTCTTAAAAGAACTTAATCAAGATGTCCCAGACTTTGTTAAAAAAGATCTGCTACAACTTTGCGAAGATTATTCAGACGTTTTTGGATTAGAAACAGATAAATTAACATTTAACAACTTTTACACACAAAAATTAAAAGTTATTGACAAAAAACCAATTTATATTAAAAATTATAGAGCTCCCAGAGCACTTAAAGATGAAACAAATCGACAAGTTGAAAAATGTTACATAATAATATAATCGAACCATCTTGCTCAGCATACAATAGTCCGGTTCTATTGGTTCCTAAAAAATCGCAAACTGATCAGAAAGCGTGGAGATTATGTATTGACTTTAGAGCTGTAAATAAGGTACTTATAGGAGACAAGTTTCCGATTAATCGCATAGACGATATTTTAGATCAACTTGGTAGAGCAAAGTGGTTCTCAGTAGTCGATTTGTTATCAGGATTCCATCAGATACCTTTAGATGAAGAATCGCGAGATTTGACTTCATTTAGCAGCGATAAGGGTTCATATCGATTTACCAATTGCCTTTTGGACTTTCAGTCAGTCCCAACAGTTTTCAAAGAATGATGTCTATTGCTTTTGCCGGAATAACTCCAGAAAAAAAGCTTTTTTATATATGGACGATTTAATAGTAATAAGGCTGTTCAGAAAAACATCACTTGTATAATTTAAAAAGCGTTTTTGAAACTTGCAGAAAGTACAATTTGAAATTAAATCCCAAGAAATGCAATTTTTTTAGAAAAGAGGTCACTTTTCTAGGTCATAAAATAACAGACAAAGGTATTTTGCCCGATGAAACTAAGTACGATATTATAAACAAATATCCGACGCCGCGAGCTGCTGATGAGGTAAAAAGGTTCGTTGCCTTTTGCAACTATTATCGAAGGTTTATACCAAATTTTGCAACTATCACATTACCTTTAAATTCGCTAACTAAGAAAAATGCTGAGTTCGTATGGTCAAGCGAAATGCGAAAGTTCATTTAACCGTTTAAAGCAAGCACTAATTAGTCCTCGCATTTTGCAATATCCGATTTCTCAAAACAGTTTATTTTAGTTACTGACGCATCCCAACTTGCTTGTGGTGCAGTTCTTCACAAAATTTTAATGGTCAGGAACTACCTATAGCTTATGCATCTCGTATGTTTACAAAAGGCGAGTCTCACAAACCAACTATTCTTAAAGAACTCACAGCTATTCACTGGGCAATAAAGTACTTTCGTTGTTTATTTATATGGACAAAATTTTTTTGTAAAAACAGACCATAGACCTCTTGTTTACTTATTCTCTATGAAAGACCCGTCGTCCAAATTAACCAGTATACGATTGGATTTAGAAAACTTTGACTTTGATAGAGAATATATAAAAGGAACAGATAATGTAGGCGCAGACGCCTTATCTCGAATAAATATTTCGGATTTGCAGGAAATCGGAAACACGGCTCAAATATTAGCAATTACCAGATCAATGACTAAGACAAACCACAATTTTAATAAACACACTACTATACTGGGGATAAACAATTATCACGTACTGAAGAACCTCAGATTTATGAAGCCCTTAATAATTATAATGTATTGAAATTTCCTTCCTTAAGATTTGAAATTGATAAAGAATGCATTCACATTATTATTAATTATCGCAAAAGAGCGCTCGTTGTTGGCTTTCAATTACTAATGGCAATTTTTCATTACCGAAACTATTGTCTAAGCTGAATAACATGGCTGGTGATAGTAAGTTTACACATTTGCGATTGAATTTAAATGACAAAGATTTTCACACGGTGCACCGTAAAAAAAAATGAATTAAAGGAAGTAGGGCATAAAATACTTTCAAAAGTTAAAATTGTTTTATGTAAAGAAAGAAAATTAATCAAAGACAATGACGAGAAACTTAACTTAATCAAACAATTTCATGATGATCCTATGTTAGGTGGACATTGTGGCCAGAAAAGATTATTGAAAAAATTTAGGTCATTTTATCTCTGGAAAAATATGTCACGTGACATCGCTAAATATGTTAGGCAGTGTCATAATTGTCAGGTAAATAAAGCCGCCGTTAAACACATAGAACCTTTAATTTTGACTCCAACTCCTCAAAAAGCTTTTGACATTGTCTGTATAGATACAATAGGACCACTTCAAAATCAAATCACAATAACTGTTATGCAGTGACGCTTCAATGTGAACTAACTAAATACATCGTAATACTTCCAATACCCAATAAAGAAGCTTCCACAGTAGCACGAGCTATATTTGAAAAATTTATCTTAGTATATGGACCTATAAAAGAAGTAGAACTGATTTTGGAACAGAATACAAGAATAAAATTTTTGAAAGTTTAGCAAAAATGTTAAATACGCCGCATAAAACTAGCACTGCGTATCACAGTCAGTCCATAGGTGGATGCGAGAGAAACCATAGAGTTCTTAATGAATTTTATGCGAATGTACATTGATCAAGCTCATACAGATTGGGATATATGGACAAATTATTACACTTTTTGTTATAATACGACTCCTAGTACTTATCATAACAACACACCTTTCGAGCTAGTATTTGGTAAAAGAGCAGACCTACCTGAAATATTTAATGGTTCTCGTGTAGATCCTTTATACAATTTAGAATCGTATGATCAAGAATTTCGATTTCGGTTGCAGTTAGCGCAAAATAAAGCTCGAGACTTTCTTGAAAAAACCAAACAAAAGCGTAAGTTGTATTATGATCAGCAAACTAGTCGACTACAAATAAGCCCGGAGATTTTGTGCTTATAACCAACGAAGATCGTCAAAAACTAGATTCTTGGTTTGATGGTCCGTTTGAAGTCATATTAATTGAAGGTCCAAATTGCATTGTTAAAGACAATAACAACAAGCAGATTAAGGTTCATAAAAATAGAATTAAGAAATATAATGTCTCTTGATAATTAAGTTTAGTTCTAAGTTAGATAAACAGGCCTGTCTGTAAATATTGTAACTATTATAAATATCGAAAGTACACAGTGTAAATACCCTAAATACTGTACGTACATTTAATTTATAGGTATATTATACTATTCTTAGCATTCATCGTGCCGGTAGTGTTCAACGTGCGAAGTGTTCAGTTATTAGTGTTCCTACTGTTTTTTTATTGTGGGCAGAATCTTAATGGGTCGTTGGTAATATTGTTGGTTTTTACTGTTTAAAACACATGAATTATACGCAAATTGGGATAGAAATATATTTAGGTTAGGTTAAGTTAAAGTACCACTGACTATACTTTATGTTATTGCTATAGTCAGAAAAGTAGTAGGTACAGAGAAAATTTTATCGTAAAAGTAACTATATTTTGAGAGTGTATAGCTTTAAGTACTAAAGATTGCAAATTTGTAATCAAATTAACTTAAAACAGTTTTAATTAACTTGGCATCAGTAACCTTTTTTTTTAGTAAGTTTTTTTTTAGTGCCCTTTGCAAGTGGCCATAGCAAAGGTCATTCTCTAGGAAAAGGAGGTGTAACATAGTTAGTTGAAGTTGTAACAGTTCATTGACATGCATAGCTAAGTATTATTATTAATCGTATTGCATCAATCGGTTCGCTATTATAAGTATTTTATGTATACACAGCAACCTATATTATATTGTATGAGTAGGCATAATAGAGTACGATAAATATAAGCGATTTATTCATTAAAGATATATTGAATACAGGTAACTTGCCGGAGTATCATTTACTACCTTTACAATAGGCACCCTCTGTAACAGCTCCAATGCAGGTCCTCGTAATGACACTACTAGTGCTACAGCCATTTCCTTGTTTACTCCATGCATTTGCATTTGCAGCGGCCTCAAATTGGAGTTGGTACGTTGCCCATGAAGTTTGACCGTCGTATGTGGGAGGCTTGATCTTGTTGAGCCCGTTTCGGGTGATCACTGTAGAGCTGGCTCCTCTGCTGTCAATTTTCCGCTCTAAGTCGCGTAGCTTTATCTCGACATCATTCTGAATTTTGTTAATGTCCTCCCGAGCATCATTTAATTTTACCTGAACGTCATACTCCATCTTTTTCAGACTATGGGTTACATACTCTTGGATGTCTGTCTGGTCCCCGCTAGAACGTTCAATATTTCTACGTTACGCTTTTCTTGCCACTCTCTATCTTCTTGACGCATTTCTATATCTTGTTGTCGCATTCTTTCTTGTTGATTCAAGCTTATTTATTTAAATTTTCTTTATTTACTAGAATATTAGAATGAATGGTCAGGGTGAATCTGATGCCAGTTATGACAATATTATCATGCAACTAGGTGAGGGAGATTTGAGTAAATCTCATCTTCAGGATGATAATAATCATGACAATATATCACTCTCATATACAGGGTGTTTGTGAACTGTGATACCAAATTATAACTTGAGAAAATCAGTTTGGGTAGAAAATTAAAGTCTGGAAATTTGTGATTAAGCTAAATTTTTTGATTATGTTATGTTTAAATAAATATTTTTTTTAATATTGTCCATATTTGATTAACTTGTAAAATAATACAACTCTAAAACTTTGCCTAATATTAGACAATAAAATGTTTTAACAACAATTTATTGACATATAAACTATATTTAACAATTTAATATTTATATCTATAAAATATTTCAGTTAAATATTGACACAAAACATAAAAAATAGGTGACTAATTTGGAACTTAGAAACACTGATGAATTTCAAAAAATAGGTGACTAATTTGAAAACACTGATGAATTTCAGCCATTATTATAGTACAGAAAAATCATTCTAACAAGAAAGATTCATAAATAGCTAAAATCCTAAATTATGAACTTAATGTCTATAATCTCTTAAACTATATAAAACAGTTTCAATAATGATTTTGATAGTATGGCATTGTAGGAGGCATGGGCATATTTAAGGGCCCCATAGGATATGGGACACCACCACCAGTAGGAGGTGAGACTGGCAAACCAGGAAAGTAGCCTTTATTTATACTGACTGGGGGAGCATTAATGTAGTTAGGCACCCCAATGCCTAATGAGGGATCACCTCTTTGTAGAATTTTTGCTAATTTATCAGCCTTGACTAGTCGTGTGTGCATCAATTTGCGCTTGGTTAAGAAATTATCCAAAAACTCATCCAGTTCAACCTCACTCTCCAAGAACTTTCCTGCATACTGGTCTGATTCTTCTTCCATTTCACTAGCTGCTGTTTGCAGCAAAGCTAGAGCTGTTTCCACTGAAATGTCTCCACCTTTTTCTCCTACAATTTTTTATTACAGTGACTGACTTTCACTTGACTAAACTGCAAAACCTACTTAGTTCTGTCTGCTTTTCTTCTACCGCTTTGGTAAGCCTTTCTACTTCTTCATATAACGAGGCTAACTGTTCACGTCCTTCTGTTAGCTCTGGTTCTTTGGACAAGTTGTATTCAGCTGTGGAATTGTTTGAGCAATGATGCGTTCCTTTTGTTGTGCCAGCTCATTCAAGTAGGACTGAAATGAAAAACAAACGGTATCAAGGCACAGTTCAGTTAAAATAGTCTTACATTTTCAATGTTGGCGATAATTTCAACAATTTTTTCATCCTGGTTTAGAATAGCGTCCAGTTCTTCATTACTTAAGTTGGATAATTGTTCCATGGCTCTTTTGCCATCCGACTGGATAATAACGGGGACCGACATACTGGTATATTTACGTATGGTTGTTCTTTCGTGAACAGTTTTTACTTTCTGTTATTACTCGCCACTTTATTAATTTAATAATAAATACTTTAATAAGAGAACTTTTGAGACAAGTAATCACATCAATGTTTATTTTTAGGTGACAATGACACATGTAATTAGACAAAACATTGTTTTTCTCTATCATTTTCGACATGTAGTAGAAAGAGAAAGCAATTACTGTCTCTCAAAGTTGACAAGTGACACCGAATGGGTACGTCAAAGGGGCAATTAAAAACTGAGGTTAGGAGGTTATGTTATGGGTAAGTTTATTTACCATCAAAATTATTGTTTATTTGTATTTTGTTAATGTGAACACATAAAAATTCAAAAATAGTCCTAGTTGTGGTAAATGGTCAATCATCTCATGAAGAGAGACTATCAAGTAAGTTGATAACTTTATGTTAAAGCTTAAAATAAGTTACTTCCACTTTCCCTTTTCTGTTGGAAAATTTATATTTTTGGATGTTTCCAACTTTATGTAGTCCTAGTGTATATACCTCACACCTTGAACTAACTAAATAGTAACGTGGGAATTCATTAGGGGGCAAAAAATGTGCAGCTGCCCCCTGCATTCTCCATAGTCAATTTCAAGACTAGTATAACTTTGAAATTTTCATAACTGTATTCTCATTGTTTCATTTACATTATAAAGACATTATTGTAATCAGAAAAAAACACTAACACAGACTAGTTTCTTTATTTACACATTTAACTAAATTACAGCAAAATTATCCCAATATTTTGTACCTTAGTAAAATAGTTTGATTATCCAGTAGCTGAACCAAACCACACCGGCATAGAGTAGCATTTTCACAGTCATATGAGCATAGTATAGTCTGAAATAACAGTAATTGTAATAATGTATCAGGAATGTTTTTTTTTTTTTAAAAAAAAGGTACCTTTTCCATTTAATTAGGGCAGTTTCTAAATTATCAATAGGGTCTCTTAGCAAATGAACACGGGCACCTGTGCAGTAGGCTTCGAAATATTCATCCCAGTCTAAATCAAGCAGGTCACTAAAAAATATTTTTTTGTCTTTCTCTCCCAAGTTTTTCTGCTGTTGCAGCACTTTATCAGTCTGAATTTTCCACTCTTGGGTGGCAAAGTAGGAAATTACCATGCAGAATTTGTGCACTTTTTTGTAGGCCTCTATCATTCTGTGTCAAAAAACATTGAGTTAAAAATGTTAGTTTGAGGTGGTGAGGGTGTTTTACCTGGGTTTTTTGCCTATACATAGCAAGACGCCATCTACCAACAAAGCTGGTACAGTGTGCAGCAAAAATCTGAGCAACAAGTATACAGGATAGTACTTGTACAGGCCGAAACAGTAATACCAAATAGCTTTGGAGGAAGGAGTTTTCATGCCGTAAGTGGAGGTCAATTCCTCAAAACTGCCCCAGGTGATTGGTTGCTCATTAGTGGATCCATAGTTGTAAATAGGAGGTTGAAATTGTTCATCTGCTTCTCGTGCTGCAAGAAATGTAAATCTCAACATTCACAATCAAAAAAGTAACCATTTTTTTACCTTGTAAGAAGTTATCACTCACTTCTTTGGCTGCCACAATCAGTGAATTGACGCACATATCGACTGGAACTAGATTAGCGTTGACTGCACGATCGCAATGCAAAATGCGTAGTAAACCCAGTCCAGCTGCAATAAAAACACCAGTAGGTCCATACAGGTTGTTAATCCAAGCTGGCTGAGGTTCTTTGTAGGTTGATATAACTGAAAAACAAAGTTTAGCGTGTGATTGGTTGAAAATTCAATACTTACCAATGGCTGGTCGAAAAATTCCTAAGGGCACTTCACCCTCTGCCTCTTTGATCACCATAGTTTCAGCAACCTGTTTGGTGTAGGTGTATGTATTTGGATATTTTCCTAGTAATCTAGAAACATATTTTTAAGTACACAGGGTGTCACAAAATTGTTGGGGGTACTTACTTGGGAGTCATATCATCCAGAACTTGATCAGGAAGATTTTCAGTCAATAATACAAGTTTATAAGGATCTAAAGCAGGTGGGTACACTTTTTCTTCAATACAGGGTAGCAAGCAATGGGCGTAGATAGTACCCACGTGCATGAACGACTTTAGGTTGGTTGTTTCTTTGGCTAGCTTTATCAAATCCATGGGACATCTCACGTTAATCGCTACCGCGTTTTTCAGCTTTTCATCAAAACGTACCGTTGCCGCCACATGGAAAATTATGTCAACCTTAACAAAAATTATTATTGATTGTTGATTGTTGTGAAAATCTCTGTTACCTTGTCAATGAGCCGTTTTCGGTCCTCAATACTTAAACCTAAACCGGGCAAAGAACCATCTCCAGAAATTCCAACGATTTTATGTCTATACTTTGGGCATTCTTTTTTAAGCCTGTCAAACACAACATCCTCGAACAGTTTATCCAGTCTTTCATCCAGGTTGCTGTTCTTTTTGTTTCGAACCACCAGGTACAAAGTGGAAATGGTCGGGCATGATCTTAAAAGTTTTTCTACTAGAATTCCTCCTGAAAAATACACATTTACATTTTGTTCACATTGGCGGTAGGGTCGGTAAATTATACCTAAAAATCCAGTCGCTCCAGTAATAAGAATATGGGAATTTTCGTAAAACTTTTGAACTGGTGTCAGATCTTCATTGTGGAGGTGGCAAAGGTTGTCTGAAGTTACAAAGCTGTCGTTGTGGTTGTGGTTTATGACGTTATTATTAATTCCTGCAAATTAGGGGCGCTTAATTTAAATTGACTATTATTATAATTAATAAAACGTGCTGGTAAATCGTTACGTTAAGGTCGCCTGGTGTGATTATTACCTATTGTTTCCATAATATCCATATACCACCCAACGTGAATTTTAACACATTATATTAAGGCAAAATTGCCTACTAAATCAGATGTAATGTTTTATTAAAACAACTGTACTTTGAGAATAATTATATCGGGTTTTGAAAACAATAGCACAATCACAACAATGTAGGTTATGGTAAAAGATGGTAATATTTGTGAATAACAAATACTTACAAGGAAAAATGTGCATTTTTTCTTACTGTTTTAGCTACGTTCATTTACCTTTCCTGTTTCCTGTTTCCAGCCTGTTTACAAATAGAAACGTTGCTTTTCGTTGAATTTGATTGAACTGCGACTATTAACATGTATTTTGTTTTCAATACTGTAGTTTTGGCCGCAAAACGTCCCTTTATGGTAAGTTCACCATAGTTGCCAGTTCGTGATTGGTCAAGAAAAAGCAGCAAGCTGAAAGCTGCTTTTTTTGACCAATCACAAACTAACTACTGTACTCTCGAATGCGCGAATACACGTGGACTTTTGCTGGTCATTTAAGGGTTGCTATAATAATTTTTTTTCTACAAACATTCAATAATGATGCATTTTTCGCTTCCTAATCTCAACGAAAAGTTACCTTTTACTGAGGAGTTTACTTTATAGCGCGTTGCCAAGGGTAGCGAGCGATAATAGTATATTGTACAAAAAGGGTGAAAAAGATGTCCCTATCGCACGAGGACGAAAATTTTTTCTACTCCTACAGGGATATTGGTTCATTCCTTAACAGTTTAGAGAACGGATAAGTAGGCAATTGCCAACGGTTGAACGAATACAGAATCCTAGACAATCTTCAGCGTGCGTAAAGATTTAGACCAATCACAGACAATCTTCAGCGTGCGTAAAGAAATAGACCAATTACAGCTAATCTTGAACGTAAACAAAAGACGTATTTTGGCGTCAGTGTTTACTGGAGTGTTTACAATGCCTGTCTCATTTTAACTCATTCTGATGAAAAAAGATGGCCTATGTTACTACAACTTATAATATACAGGTGTGGTAAATCCAAAAGCGACCATAGGAAAACCGTGTAACGGACAGAGAAACGTAGGTAATTGCATGCGCGGGAGAAAGACAGAAAACGAAAAAAATATCAAGTAGGCCATATTTTTAGCGCGCTGTTGCCAAACGCCGTAAGTAAGTATTCAATACCGTCGACAAACTTTATTTTGTTGTTGGATTATTCCTAAATATGTTATAAAAGTAAATGGAATGTTCTAATAACAAAGTTATCTAAATAATTATAAGTCAGTTTGACAGTTGTCAGTTATTAGAACATTCCATTTACTTTTATAACATATTTAGGAATAATCCAACAACAATATAAAGTTTGTCGACGGTATTGAATACTTACGGCGTTTGGCAACAGCGCGCTAAAAATATGGCCTACTTGATATTTTTTTCGTTTTCTGTCTTTCTCCCGCGCATGCAATTACCTACGTTTCTCTGTCCGTTACACGGTTTTCCTATGGTCGCTTTTGGATTTACCACACCTGTATAGCTATTTCAAATACTTTTAAGCAGCTTCAATGTTATTATAATTGAAAATAAATGAAAAAAGTAAAGGCAACTTGTAGTGCAATAAAAATGGTAGTGAAAAATCATTAAAATCAACAGATAATTATGAATGCAACATTTTACTTGATAAATGTCACATCCGTGGCACAATTCGATTGGCAGCTTTAGTGCAAACCTAATGTATCTGTATCCTTCTCTATCCAATGTCCTTAAAACAGTATGGCTCTACACTGGTTTTGCACAAAATATATCAATCGCCAACAATATAAAATTTTCGTATTTTCTGATGCGTTTTTCGTGCATAAAACATTTAAAAAAATACAGAGTGATAGATAAAAATGCGCTTACACCTTTTATTTAAGGAGTTTTCAATTTCCTTTAAGTCCAGGATTCTCAGGAAATCTAACGTCATTTGCTAGTTTGTGTGATACTTTTTCGAAAAATTGGTTACGTCTATTCAAATTAGTGGATTCTATTGTGCAGTATGGTAATTTATAACAAAAAATTAAAACACGTATTGACACTGATTTGTTAAACAAAAAAAGCTGGTTTATAATAATATATGCAACCCCGAGTTCGATTATAACAAGTTTAGTTCAGTCACATTTTTCAAATACTCTCCCTAACGCCTGCATTGAAAAACTAAGGTATACCTTTACCGGTATGTTTTTACTGTTTATTTTACCTGAATGATGTGACGGCGGGCGTTATGATAACGCCCGTCTATAATGCCCTCAGGTTGTTATGAACACTATAACGTACACCGTTTCCAAGGTATTATTTATTCATAATGGATAGGTGAAACATAAAAAAAAGGTAGTAACCGGAACGATTTACATACAGTGTGGTCCAAATTGGTGATGCATGTATGGGGATATCCGTTATCGTAAGAGATACAGGATCGGTTAAATGGGAAAAGTTTTAGGGAATTATCATTTGCCGTTTTCCGGGAAATTTGGAAAACGTGAAACACTGCATTTTTAACTTTGCCTTATAGGTTCTTAACGAAGATAAAAATGTTTTTGAAAATGTTACCTTATTAGAGCACTTTTTGACGTAGAATACGATGGTGTAATTAGAAATTAGGGCATCAATAGGTACATCATTGAAAAGGCCTTTTAAAGCGCTTTCCGAAAATTTAAAAATCTAAGATGGCGCCCATAAGATTTTCCAAAGTAGTCATGCATAACTTCGAAACAAGTGCCGATAAAAAATTTCTAATTACACCATCGTATTCTACGTCAAAAAGTAAATAAGGTAACATTTTTAAAAACATTTTTATCATCGTTAAGGACCTATAAGGCAAAGTTAAAAATGCAGTGTTTCACGTTTTCCCAATTTCCCGGAAAACGGCAAATGATAATCTAATTTCAAAACCGGGTATGAATATGGCATTGAATTCCCTAAAACTTTTCCCATTTAACCGATCCTGTATCTCTTACGATAACGGATATCCCCATACATGCATCACCAATTTGGACCACACTGTATAGTAGCTGCCATAACGTAATATCGTAAAAAGTTAATTTTTATTGATCAATGAGACGTTTTAGTAGTAAATATTAAAATAATTATTATTTACGATTATCGATGTGGAGAAAAAAAATTCCGTACATTTGGAAACGTTGAAATCGTATTAACAGAGCATCAAACAAAATGACGTCAGGAGGTCGATAACGTATTAAAAATCGATTATCAAAGAAGTGAATACTCATTAAACGCGTATATTACTTAAGACCGTCTATGCCTAATTTGTATTTAGACGGCTAATTCAATTACTAAATTTTCGAGCTCGTGCGTCCTTGTCTTTGATTGTCTTTTGACACACATATTTATTATTGCAGGCGAAAATTACAATTAAGGAATAGTCACAGAACAACTAAGTGTCTCAATTTAGACTGTCAAATGTCACTGGTCACAACAAACATGACGGATTGTTTGTGATTGGCCAAGAAAAGCAGCTTTCAGCTTGCTGCTTTTTCTTGACCAATCACAAACTCCCCCCAATGCTGCGATTTACGGAATTGATATGATTGTGACATATTTTTGTACAAAGCTGTCACTACTGTCAATTGAAAAACGCATATTAGCACTTTTCAATGTTGCCAAATGCAACAATTGTGAAACACATACTATGACGTAACCGGCCGTTACAGTGGTTTGCTTTATATCAACGTCAAATATCAAACCGGAAGTTTCTAATTATCCATGCGAAATCAACAGCAAAACGAAAACACCAGTTGGTCACCTGATATCTTCCTCAAAAGTTTGATTGATATCTTGTGACCAACTGTCAAATTAGCTCCATGGAGCGTTTTTGACGTCACAATGACGTAATTTGGCAAAATCACAATTTGACCAACTGTCAAATTACGTCATTGTGACGTCAAAAACGCTCTGCTCTCGCTCCATGGAGCTTGAAAACAAATGCGGCCTTAGTAGTCTGACACATGTCACTTAAAAAGGTTTTCTCTATCTTTGTTGCAGTACTATAGTAAAAGTTGTCTTTTTTTACCCACCACATTTTCTATGGATATAACTTCCATACTACAGTTTTGAATTTTCTATACTTTCCGAGGCGTACTGGTGGTTTTAATTGAATTACTTGAAAAACTATATTTTTCAGAACTATTTTTATAATAATTGCACTTAACCAAAAACCTAAAAACCATAAAAGTTTTACAGAAAAAAATTTTTTCAGAGACTATTACAGAGTGGAACACATGTTTTTAAGTGAAATTAGATTTATAAATGGATGCAAATTGAATAAAGAGTTACTAAGTTTTATCTAAATTTGTTAGTACTTTAGTAACAAAAATATAAAGTAAAGATGTTTGCCTACCGTTGTATTCTAGAACGACCATTTTAGCCAAACAAAGTGATATCACAAAACAACAAAACACCAATCACTGATTTTTGGTACCAACCAACTTAAAAGTTTTGGTACCACTAATGCGTCTGATACGCGCACTGCAGGTTTTCTTGTCGCGTCTAGGTCATAAATTAACGGTAATTTAAATGAAGCGAAATCGTATGCACAAACTTTAAAAATCTTCTGACTGATATTGTTGATTGTTTTTCACTTTTATAAGGTTAAAGGCCGATTGAGCCAATGTCCATAGTACCACTCGGGTATTGGATTTGGAAGAGAAATGCAGTAAACGAAAAAAAAAAAAGAAACATCATTAGCATGGTAATAACGATTATTTTTCCATCGTTTTAACGGATACGAAAACATTTAAGTGGTAAAACCACTGATTTATTGGTTAAAAAACCCTAAATTAATATGCGTTTGATGTGGAACCGGAAAATCAAACTAAATTATTATAACGTCACAATCGAAATAAATATAGAATTAATTAGTGATGAATTTGTCTTCATAGACCACGGTTTGTTTGTCCTCCAGTTGATTCACCAAAATGACGGCTGGAGGACACATCTTTGTCTAATGTTTCCGCAAAGCCGTTTTTGAGATAATCCAGTGCTAGGCGCAAAAAAAATCCAATTTTAAAACATATTTTATTTTGATGGTTTTTCACATCCTTCGTTGTCTTTTTCGTGCATAAACGCCAACAAATCTGCCATTCTGCTTAAGTATCCACGTTCATTGTCAAACCAAGCAATCAGTTTAAAGAATTTTTCGTTCAGCTGCATACTGGCTGTGGCGTCATACGTCAAAGAGCATGTACAGCCTGAAAATAAAGCGGTAACAAGGTTTTTTTCATTTTTAGTAGTGTACATGTGTTGTACCGATAAAATCAGTGGAAACCGCATCTTCTTCCGTGTAACACAAAATGCCGCTCAAAGAACATTGAGAGGCATCCTTAAGGGCGTAGTTGATGTCCGACAATTTGCTGCTTTTACAAATTCTGACCGTAAAGTCCAGCAAGCCACAAACCGAAATCGGAACTCGAAGTTCCATGCCTGAAATGCGATTTCTGTTATGATTCTAATAAGTGGCAACAGTGTTGGATACGTGATCGTTATGTCTTACGTCTAATATGGACCGCATTCGTTTTCAAGCTCCATAGAGCGAGCAGAGCGTTTTTGACGTCACGATGATGCTTTTGCTAAATTACGTCATCGTGACGTCAAAAACACGCTGCCCGCTCCATGGAGCTCGAAAAACGAATGCGGCCATGGTAACGAAAACGTTGCCAAGTTTCTAAAAGCCACGTGACCAGTTTCAAAGTAAAACTTAAATTTAGATCACGTAACCACACAAAAACAAAAATTATTTACCGGTTATTTTCCCTTGCAGTTCGGGCAGAATTTTTCCAATAGTACTGATCTCTTGACACGCCACTGGAACAATATTCAACATGGCGGACCGTTTCAAACGGTTTGATTTTGTAGCGAGTCTGTCTAGAAGGCTCTGGTCGGACATAACAGAGTGGACGGTCGTAATGAAAGCTTTATGCAAAACATGGAATAATATATAATTTGTTATAGAATAATATGTAAACCTGCAAAGTAATACTATGGACAAAGAAAATGACATTTGTCAGAATGACATTTAACCACTTTACTCACCGCCCTCTGTACAAGAAAGCCTAGAATGTCACTTTTAATGGCGGCGTTAGAGGTTTTCGTTTTGTACACAAACCTATACAGATGCAGTAGAAAATATGTTTTTTTTTTATTTTTTCGTGTAGTTGATTAGAAGTTGTGAGTGAAAAATCAAAGAACGCTTCATTCCTGATCCAGATATGTATAGATATGGCTTTTTATACCCAATAAAGTCCAGCCAAAGCAAGTTTGGTTAGAACCCTTTGTCCTGGAAAGTACAACAAACTAATGTGAAAACTGCTCAATCAAAGAAAATTTGGAAATCCTTGAAGCTAGGTAAGCAAAACTGGTAAATGGGTTTTATATTATTACCAAGACCTTTCTTTTAAAATGTAAATGTGCCAATGGAACTTCTAAAAGCTGTCCTGTTTCTTCAGAGTAAACCTTTGTTGCCCTCAAAATGCAGGCGGCCTCAAAATGTAACTCACATACCTATGTATGTAAGAGGCAATAAGTTTACTGAATGAGAAAGTATATTGTACTTACCACTGAGTATTGTGTTGGAGTAAAATCATTCCAGTTCAAAGCTTTCAACCACTGTTGGGTTCGAGCAGGGTCTTTTGGAAAGTAAAAAACTGACACTTTTGGGCCTTTCACCAAATTGCTTTTACAATTTGGCATACAACAAGTGGACGGCATATTGTAGAGGCAATAGAATTTAAGTTAAAAAACCAACAACAAATTATAGAACAATGAAGGAACAATAACAATAGTGATAACACAATAAAATGAACACAAACTACACTTTCACTAGAACAATAAACATATAAACAACAATATATAATAGCAAACAAAAATTACTTTGGCAAGTAATCCCAAGTCTTGACTTTATACCTTAAAAATTAATTTAATCATCGAAAAACTCAATTTCCACAATACAAACAAATGCAAACTGTCAACCACTATTTCGGCCATATTGGAATTTTTGGCATGCACCTTCTTGGCTTTCTTGTACAGAGGGCGGTGCATTTAACCATTTTACTAGAATGTGAGGATCCACCGCCTACTATACTAGAAAGCCTAGAAGGTGCTTGTCAAAAATTCCAATATGGCGGGAATAGTGGTGACAGTTTGTATTGTGGAAATTGAGTTTTTTGAGGATTAGATGAATTTTTACGGTTTAAAATCAAAACTTGAGGTTATTTGCGTAAATTATTTTTGTTTGCTGCCGTTCATAAGTTTTTCAAGCCACATTGTAACAGCAATTCAGGAAAAAGCCCAACCGTACTTAAATAAACTCGACGTCAGAAACTCTTTTTAAAAAGAATAATTTTATTAAGAGTTTACAATTAATGCGACTTAACTATACGAAGTTACAGTAGAGAGTAATCTAAAGAGGATTGTTTATATAGGGACTNNTNGACGGNTGAGCGCGGCTAGACTGTGGTGNTATAAAACNATTCACAGNTNTNGNTACAAANANAAA